>VOCP01051411.1:0-11654 GCA_007922195.1 Podocnemis expansa
GTTGTTTCGAAATAAGAACCCTGTGTAGACATACCCAAGGTGTTTTACTCACTCACTATATTTTGCTCTCAAATTCTGCCTTCAGTGGGGCACTCCACATTTGTAGTGGCACCACAGAAAGCAAAATCAGGCACTCTCTATTTTGAAATCCCAGTCTTTCATGACTGGGCTCAAAATACAACAGTGTCTTGGGTTCTTCCTTTAGACTCTTCCAGCATCTTGACAGAATAGCTTTCACTGTTTCAAAGCCCAAAGCATGAGTTTCACAGCAGGGAACCTAAGCCTGAACATTAAGGGTAACATTTTGGTCCCACTGAAATAAATGGTGAAACTCTCATCAGGACCAGGATTTCACCCCAAATCTACATATAGGGACGCAAAGGCCAGATTTTCACAGCCCATGAGTCTTCTGTGACTTCAGGAGGAGTTGCCCTGTGATTTCTAAGAATGGATGAGCTCTTCTAACCAGAAGAAAGCTGACAGAGAATAGTTTGAAATCTTAAACCCACATCTTGGAAGTTTAAAAATAGATGCATTTTCAGGCCATGTTCTCTTGCGTCTCTGTTTCGCAAGAGGATGAGAAGCACCAAAAGGTAGAAAACATAAGAGTGCTGTACTGGCTTACAGAAAACCAAGCAAAACAGGAATCTCTCTGGGGGAGATCCAGGAATACATACTGTGTGTGGGTGAGGGGAGGGAGGAGGATGTGCAGAATTCACACCACAGTCATGTGGAGTCCTGAAACAGGGTAAAATACGGAATGGGCATGGGGGTATCTCAGACTGCAGTGTAAGGGGGGCACATCTGCTACTCAAGGTCCATAAACTTTGACATCCAGGTCGACCATCATCTCAGGCAGTGACATTCTTATGGCTCACTTGTCTGGCTGTCTGAACTCTCTTCGCAAGCGCTACACTACCAACACTCCTAGCTTTCTTTGAGACACCACAGATTTCCTGAGAAAAAATTCAGTCTGTTGGTGATCTTCCAGAGACCACCATCCTGGCCACTATGGTTACACAAGCTCTTTTGTGGTTCCCACAATCCCTGAGCCACCCCATGTCCCTCAGCTCTTCTTCTGCCAGGGTGAGCTGCCCTTTCCAGTTTGCTCACTTTGCTGGTGGTGTGAGGCTGGGTCACTGATAATTTCTGTTCAGTAAGGAATGCCACACTGAGAAAGGCAGATATTAGGGCATCTGTGGTTCTGGTCTTGTTGCACCCACACAGAGTGCTTGGAGCTTCAGGGAACTGCTACACAAGAAACAAGCTGAGAAGTGTGGACATTCAGTAACGAGACCTGGGTATTCCTGTCATGTCAGTGCCTAAGTAAATACAACTGCCATATGCAGGAGCCCCTGGCCGCTGGATGACACAGTGAAGTGTTAGGACACGGATAGTAAACTATAGCCCCTGAGAGCATTTGTTAGCCAACTTGGTAGGTCATTACTGGGGATACTTGTACATAACATTTCTTAGGGTGGAGATTTTTATAAGCTCTTTCAATAGTTTCCTTCTATGAAGTGTTCATTTAGACCATGTCCTGCAGGATGCCTCAGCTGCATAAAAACACACCTACAGTATCATTTACAAGGCTTCAAATTCACAAGTATTTATTCCCCTAGGGCTAAATTCTGCATTGTTCTGATTATTCATTTGTTTGTTTGTCTGTTTGCTAGTCTGTTTAAGTGTCTTCAGTAAGGTTCTGTTAGGCAAAAAGCCTTCAGCTGACTTCTACATTTACAGCAGGGATGTGTTCATTGATCCCCAGACCAGAAGGAACCATTGGATTATGGAGTCTGACCTCTGTCTGCCGCAGGCCAGAGACCTGCCCCAAAGGAATTGCTAGAGCAGAGCTGTTAGAGAGACATGCAACCTTCATTTAGAAATTCTCAGTGACAGAGAATCTGTCATGCTGCTCAGTAAATTGCTCCAACAGTTAATTAATCTTTAAAAAGTGTACACCTAATTTAGAATTTGTCTAACTCCAACATGATAGACATTATCTATACTCAGAATTTGTCTAGCTTCAGCTTCCCACCACCGGATGCTGCTGGACCATCCTATGCTAACCTGAAAATTCTATTATTCAATATTTCTTCCCTATGTGTGCTTCTAGACGGTTTTCAAATTACCCCATGAAAATCTTTGAACAACTGGATTGAGCTCTTTTAAGTCCATCATCGTAATTATGGACAAAAGAACTGGGCCCATTATTCCATCATGTGTTGCACCACGCCAAAAGAAAGAGGTAAAAATGACTTTTCTTCTTGAGATTTTGGTTTGGCATCCCAGGGTCACATTAGCTCTGATGGTCATGAGGTCATGCTTAGCTAATTACTGCTTCCCATTCCCCACAACTTGGCCAGAGTCATGGCTTCCCACAATGCATTCCTCCCTAGTATAATCATCATCTGCCTTATTTGTTCTCAGATGAATACATCTACAGAGTTCTGTTAGAGCACATGTTAATGGCTTAGACCCAATGTGCACACCAGTCCTGATAGTTCTGAATTTGTCACGTTTTCTTCATTATTTATGCTCTCCCAATTTTTGTGGCATCAGCAAACTTTACCAGTGTTAAAGAATGAGAAGAAGGTTAGCTGTCATGGATAAGAAGAGAATTGTTTGCAAGGAATTTTTAGCTCTCTTGAAGGGCATGTCTAGGCTATACCACTTTGTAAATAATGTGATGCCATTTCTGCAGGTATTGCCACCTCACCATTCTCCCTTTCCAGCTTCTTAGTAACTATAAAATATTTACTGTACTATTTGTTATCGGACATTCTCCAACCACTGTGTTCCCTCCCTTCACAGGCAACCTGAAGATTTCTGAGCCTGATCAGTACTTTAACCACCTCATGGAGGTTTTCAACCTTACCCCCTTTGACACATCACTATTCATCCTAAACGGCATCCCTGGCTTGGAAGCTGCCCACATCTGGATTTCCATCCCTTTCTCTATGTTCTACATCATCAGCCTTCTGGGAAATTTCACAGTTCTGTTTGTTGTTGTCAAACACCAGACTCTGCACAAACCTATGTACCTACTTCTCTGCATGTTGGCCATCACAGATATTGGCTTGTCCACCTCTGTGATGCCAAAGGCACTGTGCATATTTTGGGTGAATTTGAAAGACATCACTCTTGATGGCTGCCTCACCCAGATGTTCTTTCTTCATGCAGTTGGTCCTATGCAATCAGCCGTCCTTGTCATAATGGCCTTTGATCGCTACATTGCCATATGTGACCCTTTGAGGTACACAAGCATAGTGACCAATGCAAGAATCGCTAAGCTAGGACTAGTGGGTGTCACACGAGCTGTTCTTGTGGTTCTGCCCCTTCCCTTGCTCCTGCGGAGGCTGCCATTCTGCACCAACCGTGTTATCCCACACACATACTGCGAGCATATGGCTGTGGTGAAGATGTCATGTGCGGACACCACACTCAACCGGACATACAGCCTGGTGATATCAACAGGGATCATTTGGTTAGATCTGTCACTCATTGGCCTCTCTTATGGTCTGATTGTGAGGTCTGTCCTCAGGATCTCCTCTAAAAAAGCCCACCAAAAGGCCCTCAACACCTGCACAGCCCACATCTTTGTGATGATGATGTCATATACTCCCTTCCTCTTCACCTCCTTGGCACACAGGTTTGGTCAGGGCATTGCTGCTCATGTTCATATCCTCTTGGCCAACTTGTATTTCCTTGTCCCCCCCATGCTTAACCCTATAATTTATGGGGTCAAATCCAAAGAGCTTCGTGATAAAGTGGGAAAATACACCTGCCAAATATGAATGCATGGTGACAGCCACTATAAACCTGTGTGATGAGAGTTGGAAAGGATACATCGTCATTAATCATGGGTGATCTCTTCCATTTTGGTTGAGCTCACCCTTGAGTAAGATCATTTTTGAGAAGTTAATCAAAATCAATGTCCATCATCAAACAGTGTTCTGTCTCCACCCATCAGCGGATTGTTTTCAGTAGCCCCTGTCATTGTGAAAACCCACATATTGTCACTCAGCCTTTCCATGACTTCCAGACAACTAGCGCTCAGGGCTTTTCTCATGCTCTCAGCCCCATTTTCCAACAGTATGGTTATTGATTCTCACTATCCCTCCCTCTCCTCCATCTCTGTCTCTTCACCGCCCTCCCCTCCGCTATTTCTAGGTCCCCAAATCTGCCATCCAGTAGCACCCCCAATCCGTTCTAGTCCTGAGCCTCCCCTAAATGGTCTCTCTCTCTCTCTCTCTGAATTCTTAACAAGAAGACATTTGCAGTTTTCCCCTCTGGTTCATCCTCCCTGAATGCGTATATAAGATCATTTTGGGACACATAGCACACAGATTGGGAATGTGTGCCTCTTTAGTAGAAGAATCACAAATGAAAAGATGAGGACAGAAAGTATCCCATATGTACATGAAAGTGGTTTCCAGATAGGATGGAACTAGTCAATTTCCATAAGTAGTATATCAAAGAAGTAGGAGCAGTGGTCTCGAGTAGTGGTCTCATGCAATGGGAATGGTGTTGTTTGAGTATTATGAGACTGGAAGGCCTTTCATATTGTCCACTGTTCCCTCAAGCAGCTAAGTGATTTTTCTGAATGTTTTTCATATCAAAGGCAAGAGCATACTTGACATACGGAGAATTAAGTCTATGTTCTTGACTGTTGGCATATGGTTTTGAGTAGAAAACTTGAATGAATATACACTGGTTTTAGTGGAATTGTGAGGCCACCTTTGGAAGAAAGACTCTGCGAGCATGAACTAGACCATGTATTTGAAGAAAGTCATGGTAGGGCCTCTGAAGAGAGAGTCTTGATCTCTGAGACCTTCTGACGCAAGTGATGACCATCAGGAAGGCTATCTTCCAGGAAGAATAGAGAAGAGAACATTGCATGAGTGGCTCAGATTGGCCTCATAAGCCTTTATGACTAGAGTGAGATCTTAGATGATGGTTGGTTGCTCCATTTGATAGTATTCTCTGTGCAGGATCGTCAGAGAATGGATGACAATTAAGCAGATGAAAATGGATCAGGTTTTAATAACAAATGGAAAGCCAAAATCATAGCCTGATGACAATGATAGCCCATGCTTCCTTTAATGTTGCATATAGTACAAAAGGAATGGTATAGGTGACTGCAGGTGAAGGACCTGTAGAGGCCTAATAAAAATGTCACTCTACGGTTTACTGTTCCTCATAAGGACCTCTCTAATGAGTATCTCTATTGAATTCAGATGGAAGCATTCTTGGATAGAATGCCTTTGAGCTGTTAATTACCTCATAGCATTACCAGAACCTAACCTTAAGCGTCAGAGGTATCAAATCAATTCCCTAAAAAGCCTATTTACTCCCAAGAGATCAGGGTTCTTCAGTTCACAGCCAAGGAGAAAGACAATGCTGAGTGGCCTAAAAACATCTACTATGAAGGGTTATGTGATGTTGGTGTCAAAGAGGTGCGCCTCTGCAGGAACCTTGGCCATGAGCAGCAACAGCAGATCAAGGAACTGTGTACCTGCTTTGTGTCGATGTTTTCAGCTACCCAAGAATAGACGGAATGGGCCCTTGATACAGGTGAAGCTTCCCCAGTCAGAGCCCAACCCCACTGGATGGGTTCTCTAGCCAAAACTGCTATAGAGTTAGAAACCAAGGCCATGTTAGCAATGGGCATAATCTTCCTTTCTGAAACCCGAACAAGCTAAAGAAGAGGCTTTCCAGAATTGCTCTGTTCTTAAAAAAGAAAAGAAAAGAAAACAAAACAAAACAAAACAAAACAAAACAAAGCAAAGCAAAGCAAAACAAACAAACAAACAAAAACTTAAGTGGACTGAGGATGTTCAAAAGGCCTTTAAGCAGCTTAAGGCCACACCTATATCTTAGCCTGCACTTAGGACGCCAGGCTTTAATAAACCATTCCTTGTAACCATGGGTGCATCAGAGCATGGTGTGGGAAGAGTTTTGATGCAGAAAGGTCCAGATCACCAATTTCACCCTTTTGTGTTTCTCAGCAAGAAACTCTCTCAGACGGAAAGTTCCAAAGGGCTAGCTCTGTTAGTCTAGTTCAGCAAAAGAAGCAAGGAGGCCTGTGGCACTTAAAGAGTGACACATTTATTTATCACATGAACTTTCTTGGGAGAAGAACCCACTTCATCAGATGCTTTGAGGATGAGGAGAGCTTACCGAATGGGAGGGAAATAAATGGAGGGAAGTGTAAGTCATGGGATCAGGTCACACTGTGACAGCAAATAAAAGAAGTTGTTAAGATTCAAACACTGGGGAAATGCTTATAGAGGAAGATGAGGTTAGGTCACCTGTTGTAATGAGAAAAAAAAATCCAAAGGCCCTATTTAATCCTGAAGATACAGAGTCAAATTTGCAAATGAATTCCAGTTCTGCTGTTCATCTTTGAAGCTTGGATGTGTTACTGAATTGCTTGACCACTGCCGTTTTTCCTCATTTCTCAAAGTGTCTGATGAAGTAGAATTTTCTCCCATGAAAGTTCATGCAATAAATAAATTTGTTAGTCTTTAAGTGCAACAGGACTCTGAGAGGGAAATTTACTGGTCTGTCTCAGAGAAGGAATGTTATGTCATTTTGTGTGCTCTGGAAAAGCTACATGCATACATTTGGGAAAGGGGTTTCCACTCACAGACTGACCATGCTGCACTAAAGTGGCTTAAGACAGTAAAAAACCTAGCAAAAATCTTCTTTGGTTGACCTTAGCTCTACATGCCTTTGTTTGTGCAATACAATGCATTTCAGGGGCTTCCAGGAAGGTGGCGGATGCACTCTCTCAGTGAAGATTCCCAACTCAGCTGGTTAAAAAAACTATTCCTGTATTCTAAGATATTGCTTTCCTTAAATGGGCAAAATATTTTTTAGCTCTTCATGTGATTAGAAGTAAAGACAGTGTGTGTATGTATGCACCTTACTAACCATGTTCTCTTCCAGTCCCAAAAAGAAATCATGACCAGTGTAGACCCAACCAATGCCAGGCTGCCCAGCACCATTTGTGATTTGGAGCATGTCTGGTGACCTTGAGGAAGGCTAAGACCATAGAAACTGAGCCCTCAAAAAGTCCCAGGAAGTCAGTTGACAAGAAGATATGACACCCAACAGAACCAGTATCTAGGCTTTTGAATTGGAAGCATCAGCCTTTCCTGTTTGGCTGGAGAAGAGCTGCTAGAGGGTCTGGTAAGAGGCTCAGGGAGCCAGACACAGCGAATCAAAGAACATCCATGCCTAGGAAGACATAAATCTTTAACTAGCCTTTTCTGAGTAGAACAGGGACTGTTTAGCATGATGTGGTCAGGTTATTCCTTTGTTCTGGTTCTTCTCTGTGTTCCTGCATGTTAAGCACAAGGACTCCTGCATTATCCTGTAACTATTCAATTAAATCACACAGAATCAACTCTCTGTGTTTTCCTAGTTGTTCCTCTTAATTCAAGAAAATTTATCCTCCTAAGAAGAACATCTGATTCTGTCACCTAAAAGGCAAGAGGTTCTGTGTGCTTGTGCCTCAGACTGGACAATCAACTGGTAACAGGAATTCAGTTCCATTTCCAGCTCACATCAGAGCTGGGGTTCAATTGATCTCTAGAGGGAGGAACAAAAGGATAGGCCTACACTGGAGCCTTAGGTCAATTTAACCCCCTTAAGTTGACCTGAGGAACACCAGGCCCTAATTGGGCTTGTATTAAATTGACTTAAGCTCTTCCTAAAGTTGACTTAATAATACCTGCTCCTAGAGGTCAACTTAAGCCTTACGTCAATGAAGGGACTGGGGCCCAGGCCCCACCCTGTCCCCAATTCAGCTCCAGGGTCTGACCTGGCCCCAGGGCTCAGTTCAGCTCCTGTGACTGCCTGCAGGCACTGTATTCCATAATCTGACCCCTAGCCCATTGCTACAGGTAGCAGGGGAGTTGGCACCAGCTCCTGACACCGCCAGCAAGCGGTACGGACCCTGTTCTGGCCCCAAGCTGCCTGCCTCAGGTGGCAGGGGACTTAGAGCCATCTCCTGTCACTGCCAGCAAGTAGTGTGGAGCCTGATCCAGACCCGAGCCCTCTGCCACATGTGTCTTGGTGTAAGATCTGCCTCCCAGCCCCCTGCCTCCTGTGGCAGCAGAATCGAGCTCTGAGTTCCCGGCTGCCAGTGGCAAGGGGCTCGGGGACAGATTGGGCTCCCAACTGCCTACTGAGAGTGGCATGAGCCAGCTCTGAGACCTTTGCTGCTTGTAGCAAGTAGCTGAGAGCTGGATCTGGCTCCCAGCCTCTTGCTGGTGGTGGCACAAGCCAAATTGTTCTCCCAGGGCCGGATTGGTCCCCAAGGCTGGATAATGCCTGGGGCAGGGCCTGGGTCAGGGCCTGAACCGGGGCTGGGGTATGTCTACTAGTGTAAATATACCCCTAAGCTGACTTCACAAGGTTGAGTTTTAGTGAACTAAAAGTTGCCCTTTTTAATTTGACTTAACTGAGACCCCTAGTGTAGACATAGCCAAAGAGACCAGGGATACTTCCCAGGAAGAAATTGACAAATGTATGTTCCTGGGTTTTCAAAGGAGGTTTTGCATTTGGTTGGTGGCAGCAATACCACTCCAAGCCAGAGAATTGGTGGCTTTGGGGACATGGCTTTAGGGTCAATAGTTTTAAGGATTTTGACAGACCCCTCCGTATGCACTTGAAGTTCCAGAGTAGGGAGCAGCCCTGACAGATATTGCCCACTGTTTGGTGCTGTACTGGCTGAAAGGCACTGCAGTGCACTATATCTAGTGATAGCATAGAAGTAGTCTGTGGGTATCGGTCACAGCTCCAAAGGGAGCAGCAATGTTAGTCTAGTCCAGCCAAAAACAAAACAACAACAGGAAACAAAAAACAAACAAAGAAAAACAAGGAGTCCGCCCTGGGACTATTAGGGTTAGGGAAGGTCCTTGCCTCCTGATTTTCAGTAGGGTAAGTCTGCATAGACAGGGAGAAGACATACCCAGGGCCCCCTCCTCCTACACAGCCCCCAGTCTGGACTGGGTACCCTGAGCCCAGTCAGCTCCAGGGCCCATCCAGATTGGGGGGCCTGATCTGGCTCCTGCCCTCTAGGGAGAAGCAGGGGCTCTGCAGCCTGATCTATTTCACTCCTGTGAAATTGACCAGGCAGCCAAGCCTCCTGCCAGGAGCGACAAGTGACTTGGGACCAACTTTGCCCTCGGGCCACTTTTGACCACTCTCAGGAACTGGCAACAAGCCCCCACTGCACATGGAAAGGGGGTTGGAACGAGATCAGTCTGCTAGCCCCTCTTGCTGACACTGCCGCCTGCAGAAAGGGACTGGTAGTGTGATGGCACCCCTCAGCCCATCTCCACAGGTGGTGGGGCCACACAGGGAGTAGGAGCCCAACCTGGCTTTAAGCCCCTCTCTGCAGCCAGGGGCTGGGGGAACTGGCATCTCCCCTTGCCACTTTCAAGTGGCCAGGAGAAGATTGTGCTGTCAGTCCCAGTCAACTTCAGAGAGAGGCTAGGAGCCGGATGGGGGTCTCAGCTCTTCTCTGTAGGCTCAGGGGCCTAGAAGCCTACTGGGAACCCATCTGGCTCCCAGAGGTTTGCTGCAGGGGCCCAAGCGTCTCAGAGCGTGGTCCCTTTCAGACACTCTGAGCCTGCAAAATTGACCTGGAACGTATCCATTTCACAGGCTCCTGGTCTGTGAAAGTGATAAGACTCCTAACTGCTGGCTCAGCAGCCCAAGCCTCGGGGAGCCACATGGTCTCTCAGTGTGCTCCTAGCCCCCACAGCCTACAGAGAGGTGCTAAGAGCCCCATCCAACTCTCAGTCACTCTCTCAGGTTGCATGAACTGGCGGTGAGGCGCTAGGAGGCGATCGGGCCCCAGGTCCTCACCATAGGGCTGGAGCCTGATCAGGCCCCCTGGCTGGATCAGCCCCAAGCCAGATCATGCCCAGGAGCTGGGAAGTGGGCGGAGCCTGCCATGCAAAGTCAGCTTATAAACTTAAGATGACTTCTAATGCGAGAGCTTTTAAATCGACTTAAGCACTTCCTTAAGTTGACTTCATGATTTCTAAATGTGTACTGGGCTTTCTTTCAGCTGACTTAAGTGCCCTTAAGTCAGCTTAAAGTTACAGTGTAGGCATAGTCGGTAACTGTTCAGACATCCTGCAAATCCACAGAGAATTACACCCAGAGACATATCAACTGGAAAAGGTCAGCAGTTCAATTAAGCAGGAAACACTGGGATCCTAAGAGCTGGGCAGGGGTGACCTTGAGTCCTAAAGTGTAAATTGGGAAGGGGAGATTCCTTTACCCAGAGTTCTAAGCAGTGGGAAAGTATGGAGTTGCCTTGAGCAGATTATGCCTTGAGTCCTATGGATTTGGGTAAAGGCAGGATGCCCTGGTGTGTGGGTTACAAACTCATTTCTCTTCTTCTCTCTGGGTCCTCCCTACCACACTGACAGCCTGTGCAGTTCCTCAGGGTGGGATAGAGAGAAAAGGCCCTCAGTCTACAAGCTTCAGAGTATGCATGTGTCATTGAAGCAGAACAGAAAGGCTGATAGATTAATGAATATGTCTAACCCTTGGCTCTTCTTTTCTCTCTGGGATTTAGCAGTGCAACATTACTCTTCTTTTTCTGCAAGGCTTTTTTTCCCCCTGACCATCTGAGACTCTGTTGTTGGTGAACCATGTATTCACTCACAGGGGAGCCTCTTATGCTGAAATTCTCCTGGGTCTTTTTTTGGCAATTCTACTATTCATAGAGTTAAGGGAATTTTCTTGCATTTCTCACAAATCTGAGAGACCAGAGGGATTATACGGGGGAATTATAAAGCCTCCTGCTGAGAACTGCAAGTTTTAGACTTGAGATTCATGAAGTGATTCTGAGGTCATGGTAAGAAGATTTCCTCCCTGCTCCATGGTATTTTGGTGAGTAGCTTGTTTCTACCATAATGTTTGTGACAAAACATCAGAAAGGGTTCAAGTTGAAAACAACCTGGATGGAAATCATGCAGTATGGGGAATCAAATTTAAATTTAGTATAGCTAGCAACACCAAAGAATTTAGCTGATGAAATTGGAACTAAAGAGTTATTGTAAATATTTTGTATAAATATTGGTTTTTAAGATCATTTCCTTGCCTCCACAGAGTCCTTTCCCCTGTCTCACTATCTTCTTTATTTGATCTGTGTGGTTTCTTCTCTGTTTCGTTCAAGTTATCCAAAGCATCTCCCATACTGCCACATTAAAACGTGTAGCCAAAGCCTCTGTAGTGCGTAGGTGAGATACAACAGATTTCAGAAGAATGGATCCCACAGGATTTTACTGAGGGGCCAGATTCGGGTCTCACAATCTGCCTTTCTGACTCTCAGGAGAACGCTAGAGCTTTGTGCTATTTTTTGGGAGTGTTACTAGCACTGGGTCTTTTTAGTTTTCATGTCCTCTCTGCCCTCTCCAAGGGTTTGTCCCTGTCTCGTTCCCTGCAGAAGCTGAGCTGCTCCTGGGGATCCCTTCATCCCTACAAAGGCTGCACAGGGAGTCACTTGAATTGGTCAGGTGTCTCGACTCCATTTTGGTTCTAAAAAGCTCCACACAGCATGGAAATGCCAGAGGTGAGACAGGATTCAGGGAGACCTAGACAAACTGGAGCAGTGGGCCAAG
>ML682868.1:0-12861 GCA_007922195.1 Podocnemis expansa
CTACTTCCCTGATAAATTCTTCTCTATTTGTGAGCAGCAGATCGAGCTGTGTATTCCTGTTCCTGTCACTGAGGATCTTCCTGTCTATGTGACTTTTTTGTTGCCTTTCCTCATAACATCATGGCTAATATGGGACAGTCACCTTTCTGAGCCCAAGATCTGTCTATCTATTCATGCTTCAGTACAGGTACTACACACTCATAATTTAGCTTTTAAGCAGAGGTGGGCAAACTAAAGCTCACAGGATGTATTGGAGCCTATCTTCCAGCCCTTCAGCCAACCCTGGCCAGAGCACAGCAGCCACTTCCTCCTTCCTGTCCTGCCCCTTCCAGACCATGTGGACCCCGTGGTGCCCTGGCAAGAGTGTGGCAGCTGTTCCCCCCTCCCAGCCTTGCCCCTGCCCCACCTTACCACATGTGTCCAGTGGCATGTGGCAAGAGTGCAGCAACCATTCCCCCCTCAGCCCCTCTCTGGCTCACCTACAGAGAGATGTGGCCCTCAGGCAAAAAAAAAAAAAAAAAGCCAACAACTGCCTTAAATGATTTGACCCAGATGCCCCTGGAGATAATGTGAGTTTTGCCATTTACTTCCAGGAGTGTAGGATCACATCCAATATGTGGTTATATTAAAGTTCTAAAGGTACTTGTTGGGATCCTATCTTTATTCTCTATGGCTATGTCCACACGCAAAATTTTATTTTGAAATAAGTCATTTCAAAATGACTTATTTCGAAATAAAAGCTTTATTGCGAAATGACGTATTTTGAATTAAAAAAAAATAATTTGAAATAAAGCAAGCGTCTCCAATCGAAATAGCATGCCCTGTGTATGGATATGCTATTTCACCTCCCAGAGAGGGGAATCCTGGGAGGTGTGGCAAAAAGGCCCCCTGGCAGGGCCATGTTGCCACCCAATCCCCTGCCTGGCTCTCCCCAGGGAGTGAGTGGGGGCACTGGCAGAGAGAGCTGGGTGCCCTGTTCCCCCAGCCCTTGGCCGCCTGGAAGCAGCCAGGGAACATGCCGGCTGAGGTTCCCCTGGCTGTTTGTGAGTGGCTGGGGGGGGTGCCGGTTCCCCAGTCCCTTGCAGGCTCTGTAGACAGCATGGCTGGGGTGCCCACTGCCTCCCCTGTGCCGGGCAAGGGGCAGCAGCGGGCTTTGCCTGCCACTTCCCATTGGTGTGAGCGGGGGGGCAGCAGGCGCCCCAGCTGGCTTCACCTGCCACTTCACCTTGCTGGGGGTAGAGGGAGGAGAAAAAGGCTGGGGCACCCGCCCTCCCGCTCCCAGCAAGGGGGAGTGGCAGGCAAAGCCAGCTCGGGCACCAGCCACCCCTCCTGCACCTCCCGTCAGCACCCTGGTTAGGGTGCTGATCCCTGGTCAGGGTGCTGAGGGGGGTGGGACTTCCTCCGAGAGTGCATGGCACGCTGGGAGGAAGGTCGAGTGTCATATCGATATGGTGACATATCAAAATTACACAGTCAGACGGGGTTATTTCGAAACCATAGTTTCAAAATAACCCTCATTTTGATACAACACTAGTTTTTATTGTATCAAAATGATTTTCCTTATTTCAAAATTGGGGAGCTCCTTATTTTGAAATGAAGAAATGTTGTCTGGATCTGTCAAGTTTTATTTCAAAACAATGGCTGTTGTTTCAAAATAAAACTCTTGTGTGGACACAGCCCTACCAGTGATCAGGTTTGGATAGTTTGCCCACATTTTCTAGCCATTCTTTTCTTCCATAATTGAAATTTAGGCTCATATTTTTCACGTGGGTCCCTGTAACTGATGCACAGCTATGATTCAGGTTGATAATGATGGCCATCTCCAAACATTTAAAATGTGTAAGCACCAAGGAAAGAAACATTGTTAAGGATGTCTCAAGTGTGTAGGGGTAAGCACCCTGAAACTAAGGACAAGAATATTTAAGAGGCATAAGAGGAAATATTTCCTGTGAGTGAGGTCTACTAGATCATGGAACAGCTTTTTAAAGCAAGTGCTGGCCACTACATTGCTTGAGTAATTTCATACCGAATGAGACAAAACACTTGAAAATACCAGAGAAGGAACTATCCCACATTCACCAAGGATCTGGCCAAAAGGTCTTTTCCAGTGTAAATGCCTGTGGGTCTAGGTCTTTGAATTTGGTGCAGTTATATATCCCACCAATTATTAGCACACAGTGTATAGCTGAAATTCCTGAGAGGCTCAAAAAATTAACTAATATCATGAAAGTAGAAAAGAGATAGGAGACTAACCATCTAGTTATCATCCCTGGCTAGAAGAAGACTGGTGGATACAATTGCCAGCTTGAGGGTGATGTGGGGTAGTATAAACAGAAGGAGACTGGGAGGTTGCTTGGCTTGTAAGCAGGATGCCAAGAATGGCACAGGAGAGGTTACTGTTGAAAACCCTCAAGCCGACTGAAAGATAAACTGAGGATAGGGCAGAATGTGGAAGTCACCAGATAAAAAAGAAAAAAACCCTAAACTAACGTGAATAGATTCAGCAGAAGCAGGGAGAGCAGAAACAGAAGAGGTGACTAAGATGACTACTCTGGCCACTGCTTCTGCACCATAGAGAACTGTGGGGGAAGTTGCTCTCCCATAGAAGTCCAGAAGAATTATGTGTCTGTGGTCAAAGGTAAAACACAAATAGGTAACAGGGAATGACTGTAAGCAACAAAATATCATAAATTTTAACAGTAGGAGACTCCCTAGACCAGCTAAGAGAGCTTTTCTTTAGGTTCTACTTTATTAACAGAACCAAATGATTACACATTAACACAAATCTTTCTTTGTAGTGAAGGGAAACCAAGTGTGCTATGTATACAATTACATGTGCAACTGCCACTCAGAGACTGTCACGGGATATTGTAATGTTACTAACCACATTAATCATTCAGTCACAAGTTCACCTATGACACTACGTATTACATCTGGTAAGAGGAAATTCTGGTAATTATATACAGCAATTGAATGTCCAACTCTAATGTATTTGTCAAATCAAAGTACATGTACAGTATCAATGAGACTGTTTAAATGCAGCATGGTTAGAACTAGTTGACAATTTCCTATGTAAATGTTTTTGATAAAATATATGCTTTTATCTGAAAATGCCAATTTTGGCTGAAATTTTGAAACCTGAAACAAAGTGTTTTGTTTGCCTCTGTCTGACACCTGAGATGCCTTTGTATCTCATGGGAATTGCAATTCTGGTGCCTCATCTCCCCAATCTTCTTTACAGACTGGACTCCCTACCAAGAGTATATCTCCCATGATGCACTATAGCAGCTCAGCTAGGATAGACATAGGAAATGTAGCCTCGGCCTAAGAGCCCAGAGGAGAACGGTGACTTCAGATATCTAAACCACAACTCGCAACACCTCAGGCAGACACAGAAGAATGTTAAATCAATTTTTATGCAATTTTTTCTTCAACAGAACATTTTGCCATTCTGACTTTTCATTCTCATTGGGGTTGTAGAAAAATGTTGCAATATATACATTCCCGTAGGATGGAAATACCATAGTTTGATCAGCTCTAGCTGCGCTGCCTGCTGCTGAGTCTGGGAGTTACAACAGAAATGTCAGTCAGTGCAGCAGTTATTTAAACAGCTGTAGGGGAACGCTGTGAGTGTGTTAGGGCTTGTCTTACGCCAGAAGAACTTTTATCACTCAGGGATGTGAATAAACACCCTGATGAGAGACATAAGTTTGCTGGTCTAAGTGCTAGCACAGACAGCACTCTGTCGGTGGGAGAGCTGCTGCCTCTCATTTAGGTGGCTTTATTACATCAGCAGGAGAGCTAACATGGCTATAGTAGCAGTTATACCACCAAAACGAACAGGGGACAGCAAACAGGGGAGTTTGCGAGGGAGTTTGAGGAGGATTTGGTGAGGCCAAGATGGTGAAGAGGAGCCGCACTGCTTTTGCCAGTGCCCTTGCTGTTTCCTTTGCCACTGTTTGTAGCCAGACAGAGTGTCTGACAATGGATATCTCCACCCAGATCCTGGTGTGGATTTGCAAGGACTGTGGCCTTCATTTTCCTGCCACTGATGATCAGGCTAGGGAGATAAGCCTATGTGATAGGTGCCTTCTGGTGGCATCTCTCCAGAAACAGGTAGGAGAGTTACAGGAGGAGGTGTCACGACTCAGGGGTATCTCTGCCCCGGAAAAGTTCCTTGACAGTGTCCACGATGAGACCTGCAAGGAGGAGGTCCCTATCCCGGTGCCAAGGGGTACTGCCACAGCTCTGGAAATGGATGGGATGCCTATGGCAGAGGGAGGACACTGGCAGCTGGTCACCTCTAGCAGCAGACAGTGCTCCACGCCTGCTCACATCCCACCATCCATTGTGGTGAGGAACCGTTATGCGGTGCTGGACACGATGAAGGAGGTAGAGGAGATGCCATCCACCCCAGAGGCTGGGGAAATCACAACCACCTCACCTAAGAGCAAACGTAGGGTTGTGGTGCTTGGGGACTCCCTCATGAGAGGAACGGAGGCACCCATCTGTCGCCCTGACAAGGCCTCTAGGGAGGTATGCTGCCTGCCAGGTGCCCCTATCAGAGATGTTACGGAGGGACTGTCAAAAATCATCCGCCCCTCAGACTACTACCCCATGCTTCTTATCCATGTGGGTACCAATGATACTGCGAGAGGTGATCCTCAGCAGATCAAAGGTGACTTCAGGGCTCTGGGAGCGAGGGTGAAGGAGTCTGGAGCACAGGTGGTGTTCTCCTCGATCCTTCCAGTCAAGGCTAGAGGCCTGAGGAGAGACAGATGCATCCTAGAGGTGAATGCCTGGCTGAGCAGATGGTGTGGTCAGGAGGGCTTCGGCTTCCTTGACCATGGAGTCCTGTTTCAGGACAGAGGATTGATAGGCAGAGATGGCCTTCACCTGTCCAGGAAGGGGAAGAGTGTGTTTGGGCACAGACTGTCTGACCTAGTGAGGAGGGCTTTAAACTAGGTTCAACGGGGGAAGGAGACCAAAGCCCACAGGTAAGTGAGAATGTGGGTGATCTGGGGGAAGGGATGGAACTTGGGGGGTGCTGGGACTGTAGCACCAGCAATAAAAGAGAAGGTAGTTGGAACATGGGGGGGGGAATCAAACAAATGTCTTAAGAGCTCTACTGAAGCCCCAGTACGCGAGGAGAGTGGGGGAGGAGAACTCCTAGAAAAAATGCAAGGAGGTTTATGTAATAGAATTGGAAACCAAACTGACAAAATGGGGCAAGTGACCGGGTATCTTAGGTGCCTATACACTAATGTGAGGAGCCTGGGAAATAAACAGGAAGAATTGGAAGTACTAGTGCAGACAAGGAACTATGATATCATAGGAATAACGGAGACGTGGTGGGATAGTCTGCATGACTGGAGCTCTGCCATGGATGGGTATAAACTGTTAGGAAAGACAGGCAGGGAAGAAGAGGAGGAGGAGTAGCACTATATGTAAAAGAGCTCTATGACTGCTCAGAGCTCCATTATGGAAGTGGAAGCGTGCCTGTAGAAAGTCTGTGGGTTACACTGGGAGGGGAAAGCACCAAGGGGGATGTTGTGGTGGGTGTCTGCTATAGACCACCAGACCAGAAGCAGGAGGTGGATGAGGTGTTCTATGGACAACTAGCGGAAGCTTCTAGATCACAGGCCCTGGTGCTCATGGGGGACTTCAATTACCCTGATATCTGCTGGGAGGCCAATACAGCAGTGCATGGGCAATCCAGGAAGTTTTTGGAGTGTGTTGGGGACAACTTTCTAGTACAAATGCTGGAGGAACCAACTAGGGGCCTTGCACCTCTCGACCTGCTGCTCACAAACAGGGAAGAATTGATCAGGGAGGTAGAGATAAATGGCAAGCTAGGCAGTAGTGACCATGACATGGTTGAGTTCAGGATGCTCATTAAAGGAAGGAAAGAAAGAAGCAAAACAAAAACCCTGGACTTCAAAGGAGCAGATTTTGGGTCCCTCAGGGAACTGATGGGCAGGATCCCTTGGGAAGCTAATCTGAAGGGGAAAGGAGTCCAAGAAAGCTGGTTATATTTTAAAGAAACCCTGCTAAGGGCACAGGAAGTTGCCATTCCAATTAGGAGAAAGAACAAACATGTGAGGCAGCCAGAATGGCTTAGCAGAGAACTCTGCTCTGAGCTTAAACATAAAAAGGAAGCTTACAGGAAGTGGAAGCTTGGTCAGATGACCAAGGAGGCATATAAAGATATTGCTAGGGACTGCAGGGATAAAATCAGAAAGGCCAAAGGACAAATGGAGCTGCGGCTAGCAAGGGATGTAAAGGATAACAAGAAGGGGTTCTACAAGTATGTTAATAAAAGAAGAGGATCAGGGATGGTGTAGGTCCCTTGCTGAATGGGGCAGGCATCCTCACGACAGAGGATGAAGAAAAAGCTGAAGTGCTCAATGCATTTTTTGCTTCAGTTTTCACAGGCAGGGTCAGCTCCCAGCCCACTACCATGGGTATGGCAGATTGGAGAGAAGAAGAGAGGCCCTTGGTGATGGAAGGTCAGGTTAGGGACTGCTTAAAGAAGCTGGATGTGCACAAGTCCATGGGGCCGGACGAACTGCATCCAAGGGTGCTGAGGGAATTGGCCGATGAGATAGCAGCACTGCTGGCCGTTATCTTTCAAAACTCATGGAGAACAGGGGCGGTGCCAGAGGATTGGAAAAAAGCAAATGTAGTGCCTATTTTCAAGAAAGGGAAAAAGGAGGATCCGGGGAATTATAGACCAGTCAGCCTCACCTCAATCCCTGGAAAAATTCTGGAGCAGATTCTCAAAGAATCCATCCTCAAACACTTAGAAGAAAATAAAGTGATCAGGAACAGTCAGCATGGATTTACCAAGGGTAAATCATGTCTGACCAATCTCATTTCCTTCTGTGAGCAGATGACTGGTTTTCTGGATGCAGGAAGAACTGTTGATGTGATATACCTTGATTTTAGTAAGGCTTTTGATATACTTTCCCACAGCATTCTCATTGGCAAATTAAGGAAGTATGGGTTGGCTAGGTGGACTATAAGGTGGATAGAAAACTGGCTAGATCAATGGTTTCAGCGTGTAGAAATCAATGGTTCCATGTCTAGCTGGCAGCCAGTCACGAGTGGTGTGCCCCAGGGGCCGGTCCTGGAGTCGGTTCTGTTCAACATTTTCATCAATGATCTGGATGATGGAATAGACTGCACTCTCAGTAAGTTTGCGGATGACACCAAGCTGGGGGGACCAGTAGACACGTTAGAGGGAAAGGACAGGATTCAGGGAGACCTAGATAAATTGGAACAGTGAGCCAATAGAAATCTTATGAACTTCAATAAGGACAAGTGTAAAATCCTGCACGTGGGACGAAAAACCCCCATGTAGCGCTACAGGCTGGGAAACATTCAGCTAAGTAGCAGCAGTGTAGAAAAGGACCTGGGGGTCATGGTGGATGGGAAGCTGGATATGAGTCAGCAGTGTGCTCTTGCTGCCAAAAAGGCCAATGGCATACTGGGCTGCATCAAAAGAAGTGTTACCAGCAGATCGAGGGATGTGATCATTCCCCTCTATTCTGCACTGGTGAGGCCACATCTAGAATACTGTGTTCAGTTTTGGGCTCCCCACTACAAAAAGGACAGGGACATGCTAGAGAGAGTTCAGAGGAGGGCAACCAAAATGATTAAAGGGCTGGAGCACAAGCCCTATGAGGAAAGACTGAAAGCATTAGGCTTATTTAGTCTGCAGAAGAGAAGATTGAGGGGGGATTTGATATCAACCTTCAACTACTTGAAGGGATGCTCTAAGGAAGGTGGGGCTCGACTGTTCTTGGTGGTAACAGGGGACAGAACAAGGAGCAATGGTCTCAAGTTGCAGTTAGGGAGGTCGAGGCTGGATATTAGAAAAAACTTTTTTACTAGCGAGTGGTGAAGCCTTGGAATGAGCTCCCAAGGGAGGTGGTGGAGTCTCCATCTTTGGAGGTGTTTAAGGCCTGGCTGGACAAAACCATGACTGGGATGGTTTAGTGGGAGTGGTCCTGCCTCTGGCAGGGGGTTGGACTAGATGACCTATGAGGTCCCTTCCAACCCTAGGATTCTATGATTCTATGATTCTATGAAAATGTGGTCAGCTCAGCAGTAAGGTCCCAAGTCTAGGGTCCCAAGCAGTAATGGTCCCTGTCCACAGCTCAGTGGACAGCAGGGGTAGTCACCTGCTTCGTCTATTCTAAAAGCATTAGGAGTGCTCCAAGGTGTGGCTGCAGCCACCAGCTGACCCTTTAAAATCTCGCATCCTGCTGGACCTGTGTCTCAGGTTGGGAGAAGAAGGGCAGGACATTGAAATACTGCCTCTGCAGGGCTCAGGCAGCTTGTTCATAGAGGGCAAGTACTTAGGGGAGCAGAGCTGGGCTAGGCCATGGGGGAAAGGGAAATGTGGGGGCTAGCAGTAGGAAACGTAGGCTAGGTGGGGAGAAGCTGGAGGACAGTCAAGGGGGGGCGAGGGCTGGGAAGGTCAGATGAGGCAGGCCTGGCAGTGAGGAGTCAGGGACGGGGCAAGATGAGGAGGGCTCAGGCTAGCCTGGCACAGCTCAGTGGCGAAGAGGCCGGGCCCGGGGGGGGGGGCAGATAAAGCAGTCTACAGGGGAGCCCCACAATGGGCCTTTGCTTAGGGCCCCAGATGACCTAAGGCCACCTCCGCACTTAGCCTAGGCTGTGTCTCTGGACCAGAGTCTGGAGAGGTTTTTACCATAAGCTGCCTGCATTACAGGAATGGACTAGCCTGTAATTCCCTGACAGCAGCTTCAGTGGCTGAGCACCTACTGTGGGAAAATGCTCAGCAGGCCCCACTGTGCCCCCCAGAGCAGGGGAATACAACCACTGTGCCATTGTATTTGGAGTTTCTGTGCCCCAGTCCTGCCTGTAGCAGGATTCCTACCACTCCTTCTCAATATGCATCCCAAACTGTGACATTATGATTATATTATTGTATGATTTATGTTGGGTTTTGTGATGTGAGTATAAAGTTTACCATGTCAGTAACAATAAAAATCAACTTCAACTCTTCATGTCAGTAAAAACTAAAATGAAAGATTGGGAACCCTGCCCGAGAGCACTCTCTGATCAGCTGAGCAGATTTACACAGACCCACTCAATCTATGCCATTGCCATGTGACAGTATCATAATTGCTCACATCACTAATGCATGTCAGAGAAAAACCATGTCCCTCAGAAACCTGACTCTTTGTACTTTTGAATATTGTTGCATTTGCTGAAAAACTGAAGACATTATTGCTATTTGCCATTTGCATATGGCACAATAAGTAGGCAGAGTGCTATATGGAGAGAACAGGGTCCCTGGCCCAAGGCATTTACGATTAGCTGTGTCAAATCAGATTCTATCAGCATTCTTACCTACTGCTAAATATGTCACTTCGATGGCTTTACTTCTGACAGCACCATTCCCTGTGCTCAGCTCACATGTGTAAGTTGTCTTGGTACCAGACAGGTCTCTTGGGCACTGAAACGGCTTGGCTTGGAGAGTGTATACAGTACAGTTTGTAGTGGAACTGGAGATTCCTGTGTTGAAATAAATAATCCCAGAGTTGTTACTGCTGTCTAACTCACCTGCAAGTAAAGCCTGTAGATAGAGCACTTGTCTTGGCAAGGCAAAGCCTAGGCTTTGCAGTGTGATGTTTTAAATTTACTCATCCTGAAGTCCACATGCAGCCTTTCCTTGGGAATAACTCACAATGGCCTAGTAAGCATTGGGCCAGTGAGTACATAGAATGGAAGCTCTTAAAACCTGCAAGTTAGCTAAGATACCCTTTGGCCCAGTTGTACAATCCTTTGCCATGTTGAGCAGCAGTGAGCTCAACAGCACTATTTGGGTGAGTGAGAACAAGTCATTGTGAGTAAGGGTTTCAGATCCAGGCCAGAGAAAAGTAATTGGAGTCAGATAACCTCAATATCAGCAGATTCAATGTGTTTGTTACCATGAGTAGTGGAAAGTGCAAAGAAATACTGCACAGACTAAAGTTATCTTAGAGGAAACTAACACTTTTAAAGGATACTGTACTTTAGGTGTCAAGAGAGCAGGTTAGACACAATGGCTATGTCTACACTAGACGGCTCAGTTAAGTCAACTTAACAAGGTTGACTTCCAGTTGACTTTATTAAGTCAACTTAGGCTGTGTTCACACCTAAGCTGTTATTTCGAAATAAGTTATTTCGAAATAAGTTATTTCAAAATAAAATCCTTGTTTCAAAATAACTTATTTTGAAATAAAAAAATTGTTATTTCAAAATAAGGGAAACCCTTAAATCGAAATAGCATGCCCTCTGTGTGGACATGATATTTTGATTTTTAGCAGAGGGGCACCATGGGAGGTGTGGCAACATGGCCCCCTCCCTGGGCGAGGCCCCCACCCAATATAGGCTAAAAGGAAGGCACTCTGGGAAGGAGGAGGGCAAAAGTGTTATTTCAAAATAATGGTTATTTTGAAATAACACGTCCGAACGCGGTTGTTTCAAAACAACCATTTTGAAACAATGGCTATTTTGATTTCATGCGAGGTTTTACTGTTTCAAAACAATGGCCATTATTTTGAAACAATGGGGTCCCATTGTTTCAAAATAACGGACAGTCGTCTGGACATAAGAAATTTTATTTTGAAAAAATGGCTGTTGTTTTGAAATAAAATTCTCGTCTGAACACAGCCTTAAAGAGTCCACATTTTTTTAAATTGACTTTAGTAAGTCAACTAAAGCCAGAGTAGCCACTTAAGTTGACTTAATAAAGTCAGCTTTAAGCGGGTCCCTTGGCATAGGTTGACTTTATTAAGTCAATTTAAGTGACTACCCTGGTTTAAGTCTACTTAATAAAGTTGACTTAAGCAGCCACATTTCATTATGTTGACTTAATAAAGTTGATTTAACAATTAAGTTGAGTTTAAACATGAAAGTTATTAAGTCGACTTAAGCAAGTGCCAAGTTAACGCCAAATGTTGCCATGGAGTTGCTTAAGTTGACTTAAGGGAGTTTAATTGCCCAGTACTGGGGTAGCTGGAGCAGGCTGGGAAACACAGGGGGAGGTGCACAGCCCAGCACCAGATGACAGGGTAGCCGCACCTGGACTGGCTCTGGGGCAGAGGACGCTTGGAGCCCTGGTTGGGGAGGGCAGGGCATGTTTCTGCAGCCGGATTGGTGGAGAAGGAAGGCGGGGTAACTGCATTTAGGTTCTGCGCCTCCCCACTGCTCGTGGGGCGCCAAACCAAGTTGCTTCTTCTCCCCAGACTGGGTTCTATGCTTCCTCACCACCAAGAACTGAGCAGCTGAAACTAGTCCTCCCTCATGCCCAGCATTTATTGGTTTTAAATTTCCATTTTTAGAACTTTTAAAGAGATTTTTTAAATTAAATTAAATTTTACAACCCTATTGTTGCCAAAACAGGAAATGAAGGGGCAGGAGGAGAAATGATGAAATGCCATGTTGATCTTGGGATAAGTTCTCAGCCCTCTCCAGCAGACAGTGTGGAAGTTAGAGCATTACGATGGCCACAGTAGTATTAGGACAATAGAAGTGGGAACTTTATCCTGGTTTTGCACAGCACCCCTTGACTTGTTGTCCAAGCATTTGAAGAGCAGGCATTTTAGTCTGTGAAACAGCTACACATGCTTCTTTTTAGCTGCAAATTAGGGGGAGCGAATAAGAAAAAAACTGACCCATTGCATAGGAGACTGACTATTTTCTGTCTTACCTGGAATATTAATTGCTCCATTTGATCTCCAGTTAATCAAAAAAGACTGTATAGTTCTATCAACACAGCAGCTCAGTGGGACTTCGGAACTGTTACATACAATCCCGACATTTTCTGACTGCACGATGTTTATTGGAGAGACTGTTACATTGTTTGTTGCACTGTACATCAATCTGTAGTAAAGACTCTTGTTCATGAAAGTGCACGTGTAAGGACCTGTAAAGGAAATATAATATCTCACAGGTGAGAATGCATTCTGCCTTATCACCAAATGCTATTCAACTACTAGCCCAATAATAGTGTAATCACATGAACCCCTTCTTTGCTGGTCACTGGCACAAAAACCCACGTGGCAGCAACATGAATCATTATTCTGCTGCTAGTGGTATATGTCATAGGCCCATGGGAACTGTCGCTCTTCACAGGGACAGTGAAGTATGGCATGTACCTAGTGCTGGTGTTCCCAAACCCATCCCTCTGCCTCTTTTCTCTCTCATTGCTGGTAACTCCACACCTCCTTCTGTCCCTCAAGCTCGCTCCCTTGGCTTCACATCTTACTCCTTTCTCCCTATCAGACAATGCCGGATTTTCCTCTCCTGCTTCTCCTAAAGCCACCCAATCCCTACTATTCCCTCTGCCAAGCCTGTTGTATCAGCCCAACATACCTCTTGCCTTGACATTGCATTGACACTTCATTTTCTCTGGTTTGTACTTTGTAGCCAAAGTCTTGCTGCAAAAATCATCTATCCTGCTTACAACTCTGATCAGATCCAGCCCCTTCCCCTCACTCAAGGTACTGTGTAATAATACTTAGCTGTTAATGTCAGTTTTCAGCTAGAGCTCTCACAACACTGTGCAAAGGAAGTGACTACCATCATCTCTTTTTACAGATGGGGTAGAATAGCCTGACCAAGGTCACGTAGTAGTTAGTGTCAGAACCAGAAATAATCTCAAGGTTCTTAACTCCCAGCCCAGTCCATATTACCTGACTCCATAGTACTAAGCTCTTATATATCCCTATTTTCAAAGGGTTCTTCAAACTTTAACAATTTCATTTGCTACTGAGCTCTAAGCTGTTACTTTCTTTATAATATAATATAATATAATATAATATAATATAATATAATATAATA
>ML682870.1:1687-15821 GCA_007922195.1 Podocnemis expansa
TCGAAGTGGGATCTTCTCCCACGAAAGCTCGTGCAAAAAAATAAATCTTTTAGTCTTAAAGTGCCACACCACTCCTTGATTTTTACATTGTAAAGACCCACCTTGACAAAATGATTGCATTAGAATCTCTCACAGAAAAGAAAATGAATCTGAAATTCACCTAACTTGTTTTTGCTTATTTTAAAGGATCGCTTTTCTTTCAGGAGGTTTTGTTATTCAAGTCTTTTAGCAAGTGAAAAGCAAAGCATTCACCCTTGATGGAGATGCTAAACAGATCAATACAATTTCGCTTAGGTGTTTGGAGGTAAGGACCCTCCTCCAGCTGAAGCCAGGCTCTGGCCTCCTTTGCCTTTAGGCCAGCTCCCATCCACTGCCCCCACAGAGAGCCCTGCCTCCCTGCAGCAGACTGCATGGCAGCCTCTGGGAGCCCCAAGACTTAGCCCTCCCATTGCTCAGGGCCCCCCCTCTTGACCAGGCTCAGGGCTGCTTACCTGCTGGGGCCCACACAGGCCCCAAAGATGCCACCATCTCTGCACTAGCAGCCTGGTGCAGAGGAAAGGGAGAGATTGAAATTTCCCTCCCCCTCTGCTCCTTCCCTGGCTATGTGCAGCAGGGTAGTGGGGAAGGGCTGTCAGCTCTCACTGCTCGCGCAGGCAGCCTGTGCTGCTGCCGGAGCTGAGACAGCACAGATGCGCACGGCTCCTCCGGGCTGGGGAGAGGCAGGGCTGCCTGCAAGGCGCTGTTGGACGTGCTGCCTGCACTGGTGAGTGGGGGCCACTGCGCCCTTGCCCACCAGTGCAGCTTACAGGGAACATTGTCTGTCTCCCCAAGTGGGATCTCTGCACCCACTCAATCCACATACACTGCTTTAGATAAAACAAAGAATAAAGTCGATTGATTACAAGATTTGAAGTGATTCTAGGTCACAATGATGTAACTCAGAGATTGTCAAGGAGTTATTCACAGTCAAATAAAAGAAAACTTGTTGTAAGCTGAGATCACTCTTTCACTCTGTGTTTCAGCTCACCACTCACGTTGGCTGGGACATGTTTTGCAGTAAAACTCCCCTTCACCGTGGGCATCTGACAGTCCTTGTTGTTGCCTGGGATGAAGATTCCAGAGAAAAGCCATTAGACCGGGGGGAGGGGGAGCTGGGTGGTTGGGGTCTCCTTCTTTTTACAAGTTTTGTGGATGCTTCCTGGGGCTAAGTGATCATTGAAGTCAGGCCATGGCCATGATTCCTTGTATTTGAGCCAAAGTGCTCACAAGGTATTTGGGCCAGTTCCATTTTTATGTATGCATGCCTCCCCTGGGTGGGGAAACTCAACTTTGTGTTTGTCCACATCTCTCCCAGCCACATATTTGGGGATATGACAACAGAGTCGTCATCTGTGTGCATAGGGATGATATAGGAAACATGTTACCATGACAGCTATGTTCAGCTAGTTGTAGGCATCCCAAAAGCACCTTACACAACATACTTGTGTCAGGGAGTGGACAGTTGCACTGTAAGGGTGAACATGAATGAGACACAGATCACAACATAAGAGTGAATAGAGGCTGCAGCATCTCACACTGCCCGATTACTGATCTGCAGGAGGGCTAGCCAGCGGCTAGATCTGGAGGCAGGACACCAAAGTTCTCTTGACGGGTAGCCATCAACGTGATAAGGCAGCCTGCCTCAGTTTCCCTATTTGCCATTCTTGTGTGTTCCTGGGCCTTTACTAGAAATCTATGCATGCCACATCTAACTCTCAGGTTCAACATGAGTATTCCAAGCTCCATCACAAAAGTTAGCAACAGTACCAAACTGTTGTGACAGATGGACGCTTATAAGTATGTTCATTAGACCATGTCCTTTGTTCCTGCAGTCTGGTTGGTTTATCCCTTCTCACCCAGAAATAGCCTTGTGGACCCTTGAATGTCATTAATCCCAGGCTTTCATCCATCCAGTGATGTTGGAACTTCAGGCTCTGGTGAGATAAGAGTCATGTTTGTGGGCGGGTGAGGGAATCCTCCATGTCAGTTGGCCCTCTGTGAATCTGTCCCCAAGACCCAGGACCTTACACGTGCAGAAAGTCCCTCTCCTTTCTTGGGTCACCTGGTGATCACCTCCAGCATTGTGTTCTTTCCTACCTCCTGCAGGTCACCACCCTGATTGCCTCAGCGGCCCGGGGCAAATCATTTTCAGGGAGCATTGAAGTGAAAATCTTGTCCCTTACCCCTATTGTTAAATTGCCTTCTAAGCCTTCACATTGTATGCAGACAATAGTGAGGGGCACTCAGTCCCTGGTCCTCCCCACTACATGGACCCCAGCTCCTGGGCTGCCAGCACAGTATTCCTGGATACTGTGGGGGTGGGTACCTTGTCAGTGCTGGGGGTGCTGTTGATGGTTTATTGGTCTAGTTCCTTCTGGGACTGATTGTTACTGGGCCATTGAGGGGAGGGTTTGTTTCCCTGGTCAATGCAGGGTGCAGAGGGTTTAAGGCAGGGGCTGGCAACTGCCAGCCCTCATGCCAAAGCTGTCCCCTGCTGAGCCCACTCCCCAGTTGTGGGCTGGCACCAGGAGGGAAAAGGAGTCCTTCCACATGCAACTCCTGTCCCTTGCCAGTCCACTTCCCCAGCTCAGGGAGCAGGGCCAGTGCCCCAAATCCTGTCCCTTAATGGCCCCTTCCCCCAGCTGGGCAGGAGGGCCAGCAGGGACAGGCTCTTTTCCCCTTCTGGCCTCAACTGCGTTACTTCCTCCAGCCCTCCACAGACATGTGCCTTGGGCTCTTCAAGTCTTTTGTCTCCTTCTAGGGCTAGATGACCACTCCTCTCATCTTCAGCCGCCCCAATGGGTCATAACTTCTTGGAGTGAGGCAGGGAACCCTGCCTTACTGTGGTTGTGTGAGACCCAGCCACACTCTGGTTTTCTCTGTAACGGTCACACCCCCAGGTTCCATCACTGGTACACATCACTGTATGATGTGGGGAAAAATGACATACACATGCAGCACCCAGAGAAAACCCCAAGTATGTCTCCACTTCATCACACCTCCTCAGATAATTCTGCCTGGACTCTCGAATGCCATTTATCTAGGCCTGCTGATTTCAATAGGTTTAGCCCTGCTTACACCTCTTTGTCATTCTTCTCAGTTACTAATTCCTTGGGTAGGAGTTTATCTTCTTTATGGGAGACCAACCTTTCATCCTACATCAAGCCTGATGGCACAGCCGGGGGCCAGGACACACTGGGTGGGAAACACTACTGTAGGCTTATAGGCACTTGTTCGCCCAGTTATCAAAGAAATGGGTACGCTCAGCCTCACTCTTTCAAACTGTGACAGGCTGCTCCCCAGATCAGGTCTGGTGTGCTGCTGTGACCCTACAATTCCCACTCCTAAATTCTGATTCACCCCACTTTGTCAAATGACTATTCACTCCTGACTCAGTCCACTCCAGCCTCTAGCATATAATCAGTTCCAAACAGTGGGTGTATACCCTCTGGCTACTTGAGGTAAAGTCAGGTTCAAGTCAGGTAAAGTCAGGACTTTGGTGCTTAATAAGTGTCCGAAGCCTGTCACCTCAGTTACTGTCAACCTGAGCTTTGGTGAATCTTTTTTCAGTATCTCTGGAAAGGATTGTAACAATTTCCAGTAGCTGGAATCGTGGGTTCTAGTCTGGCTCTGACCTGGAAGGAAGTGTGGCCTAGGGCTGGAGGAAAGAGTGGCTAATCCAGGCTAACAGCAGGTTGCTGGCCTTGACTTCACTAGCCTACACATGGTCACTCAACCAAGGTCTCAGACCAGGACTGGTGAGGGCAGAGTTTTGGGGGCAGCCTGGCCTGTGAGCTCTGGCCATCTGGGAGTCCTTCAGCCCACATGGCCAGCTATTTCAGACAGACCACTGAGGAGAGGCTGCCTTGCCCCAGACTCACAGCTGCTCCCTGCTTGGTTCCAGGATGGGCATGTTACGGTGGGTGCTGAGGAGGAGAGCTAGACGGGTGGCACCAGCACCAGAAGACAGTGGCTGCCAGCAGGCCCAGGAGGCGAGCGGCCCCCACATCCCGGCAGGGAGAGAATCAGCTCCTTGCCAGCACAGGAGATGGACACTCCCAGCCTTCTTGTGCAGGAGAAAACCGGCACCTGGAGCAGGCACAGAGGCTACAGAGGCGGCATCCACAAGAGGATGGAGGTGGCCTAGGTGCTGGCTGCCCAGGCAGGACCCAGTGCAAGAGCGGAGCTGGGCAAGACATCTTTGGGGTTGCTTTTGCTGGAAGTCCAGCCCCAAGGAGGCCAGCCCCACAGACCAGCAGGAGACATTGTCCTGCCCAATCCCTGCAGACCACCATGCCTCATCACAGCAGGAGATGGGCGATCACTGCACCGTCAGCATCACCAGTAACTCAGCTGGTTCCTATGGGAATAACAGCAGCTCCCTGGAGGCTCCCTGGAATCATGAGTGCTCCACCCCCTCAGGTGAGCAGTGCCCAGGGCATGAGGAGGAGCAAGAGGCTAGCCCTACTGGTCTCTTGGTGTTACCAGGGACCCACGCAGCCCCTGACATAGCAGGAGCTGCACAGTTGCCTGTGAAGTAGGGCAGGAGGGAACAAGAGGTTACTTGATGTTCTAGCGGCAGCATCATCATGGGATGCTAAAGCTGCATGGGACTCTCTGGGAAAGGAGCCCTGGGGTTGTGGGGTCTGTTTAAGGGGCGGTGTGAGGCCAATGCAAGGGTCATGGGAGCATTCCCCTTTTTCTCTGCCATGCCCTATGCTTCCCTTTCCTTTTCCCTCCACCACCAGCAAGAATCAGCCTCTCTCCTTCTCTCCTTGATGCAGAGACCTTCAGTCACCAGCTGGAGGGAGAGGATCTGGTCCTAGAAGAGGATCTGGCAACAGATGAGGAAGCAGAGAATGAGGAAGAGCTGACCCTAGAGGATTATGAAGAAGACAACAATGACGACAAAGAAGAAGAAGGTCTGACGATGGAGGAAGCCAACCGGAGGATCATCATGGGGTATCTGATGGCTGGAGACATGGTATGTATGTTGCCTCGCTGAGTGACAAGGGTCTCTCCTCATCCTTATCCCATCCAATCTCCCTATAGGGGGCAGGTTATGGGGGGCAGCTAGTTCCAA
Organism: Podocnemis expansa; assembly: GCA_007922195.1. Lineage (NCBI taxonomy): Eukaryota > Metazoa > Chordata > Testudines > Podocnemididae > Podocnemis > Podocnemis expansa. The sequence continues at coordinate 6,810 of ML682870.1, forward strand.
AGAATCCATTACCCCTAATGGGGACATAGTCAGGCCACCCTCCCCACGCTCCACGTATAGTTGACTGGCCTCTTCCCCACAACCAGCCCCGGAGCCATTTCCTTGCCCCTCCCGAGTCTTCTGCCTCCATCCTGTGCAAGGTGGCAACTCCTCCTGCTCTCCATCTGCTCCAGCTGTTACAACTGGCTACGTCTGCGTACCAGTGACTTCACCCCTCACATCCCACCTCAGTCCTTGTGCTGGAGCAGTGGCTGGGTAGAGGCTTGTGGGAGTTTGCAAGTGGCTCACCAGGACTCTTGCTAACACACTGTCTTTGTCCTCTTTCCCTGTGGGGTTAAGACCTTAGCACAGAAGCTTCGCTTTCTGCATGCCGTTCCACCCATGTGCATCTCTGCAAAGGAGATCAGAGAGGACACCTTGGAGCCCCCCCTGTTAAAAGCAGCAGTAGCAGAGAGGATCATGGTGAGTGAAACACGGCTCTGGGTGCCTGGTTGGTGGACAATAAACCTGAGATGAGAGGGGGGCTTGCCTGGTCTTCCGCAGATCAGTGCAGCGGGGATGGGTCAATCAGAAGGAAAGACCCTGGGTACGAGAAGTGGGCAGCTGGAGAAGGGAACGTCTGTGTGGAATCACTTGGAGCCAGTGGGGAATCATGGGGCTGAGGGGTAGTGGTGGAGAGGGCAGGAAAGTTGTGAGAAGTAGGAAGTGGGGGGAGGAAGTTTGAGAGAAACAGACCAAGTGAGAGGAGAGGACACAGCTACGCTGCAAGAATCCCGGACAATTTCTGGACACTGGATGGCCTCCTCTCTGAGACTCAGTCTCACCCATGACTTTGTCTCCTATGAATCTCCCAGGAGTTCCTGGAGGTGCTGCCTATGGATTCTGGACCCAGCTCAATCCTTTCCTGCTCTTTGGTGGCTGTAGCGAATATAAGGTACCAGGGTCCCTGCCTAGTTCATGCAGGCCTTATACCACCTTGGCATCTCCCAGACATGACAGTACTGTCCCTTTGCTGGAATGGTCCGTCCCTCTCAAGTTGGCTGGGATCTCATGGGCATGAGGCTTCGTTGGCTCAGAGAGCGGGGCACTGCCAAGGATATGAGACTGCAGCAGACCCCTCAGGGAGAGTAGGGGAACAGGCTCTGTTCCACCATGACACTGACTGTCTGGATGACCTAAGACAGCTCCCTGCCCTGCCTGGTGCCCAGGCTACATCCTTCCCACATGGGGTCCGGTTCCTCTTGCTTTCATGCCCATGTTCATGCCCATCCCAGCCCTGCTGGAAAGGCTAATTCTGGCTTCTCTCTCCTCCCAGCAAACTGCGCCCAGCACTGCCAAGACACTTGGAATCACGCCTCCTCAGAGCCACCATGATGCACATATTCACCATGGACACTGTGAAGTTTCCCTGTTTCCAGGTAGCTGCTTTTTGCTTTTCATGCATGCTAGTTCAGTAGTCAAGTGTAGTCCCTGCTCCCTCCTATCTCTGGAGCTTGTGAGCTGTAGGTGAGAGAGAGGGAAAGAGGCTGCAGGTGAACGCACAGCGCGTGCTTCCCTTCCTCCAAGGGAGATTCCTTCCTTCCTTCCTTCCTTCCTTCCTTCCTTCCTTCCTTCTACATTCTCGCTTTGGAGGTTAGATTCTCCCTGGAACGAATCTCCCATCCACGTCAGGTTAGCTGTGCCCTGCCCTCCTGTGCCCCAGGCCCTCTCCATGGTTAAATTAACTGCCTTTGGGCCCCCACCTGCCCCCCATTGTAGGGCCCTCTCTTCACTGGGCTCCACCACTGCTTGGGCTGGACACCCTCCCCTTCACTGGGGAGTGCCCTGCCGCCAGAGGGCTCTCCTGCCCCAGCATTGCTTTGGCCAGTCTGCCCAAACATGGGGTAGGGATTTAGTTGACATATGGTGTCAGGGCTTCCATGACAAGCTTCTCTCCACATCCAGTCTCAAGTGTCATTGTGACCTGCCCAATCTCCTCCATTGAAGCCAGATTCCCACTTTGCCAGGTGACTCCTCACTCTAGAGGCACTCCACACACCAGCCTCCTGCATGTGATCAGTCCCAAGCAGTGAGCGTGCTCTCTCCAGTCACAAAGGCAACAGTCCCCCAGGAAGCAATCCTAGCTCTGGTTACTGCACCAAGAGCAACTGTCCTTCAGGGATTGGAACACAGCCCGAATCCCAGTAGCCTCAAGTCCATCCATTTAACCAAGAAATGGATTGTGCCCAGCCTTCTTCACTCACACACTCTAAAGACCACACAGCATTAGACAAAACAAACACTAGTTTATTGATCAGCTTACAATTCTAAGTGAGAATATGGTCAGTCAAGGCAGAATCATAATAAAAATGAGTCAGGAGTGAGCGCACAGAAATAAAAGGTAAAGCATGCATACTAACCTAATATCTCTAAGTAAATCAACCTCGTAGTCAAAGTCAGTGGTTCTCATCTTTTCTCTATTGTAGCACACCTTTATATCTTGAATTATTCTGAGTCACACCAACATATAGCTGCCAAATGAACTCATGGATATTCATGAGCCAATGAAGAACTCTGAGCAATTTTTTCAAAAAATTCTGTGGCACGCCCACTTGGGCCTGAGGGCACATCAGTGTGCCATGGCACACTGGTCGGGAAACACTAGTCTAACTTTAAGCTCAGGATGTTCAGTTGTTAGATGTTTGTACAGCCAGTTTCTGCCTGAGGCCAGGGAGAGCCAGCCCTTGCTTGAAGTTGTTTCCAGTAGCCTACTGGTGCTATCTGGCAGACAGGGCCAAGACACATTTGCCTTGCCCTGCCCACCCACCCATCATGTGCACTCCCCGCACAGGGCAGGAGGAGTCCCAGCAGCTAGGAACACTCAAGATTTGGGGGGGGGGGTAGTGCAGAGGGTGGGGGGAATGAGACAAAGCGGGGAGGCAAATGTGACAATCCCCAAGAGTCAGATAGCGTCTGCTATGCTGCAGGGGGGGCACATGGCAGACCTCACAGCAGGACCAAATTAGAAGGGTCCCAGCCCAGGCTGCCAAGATGCAGCGTTCCAGAGCTGCCCCATCCTTCCACAGCACAGAGTAGACACAGCTGGGTGACATGCCATAGCACACAGTGGAGGAAGGAAGGGGGGATGACTGTGGCAAGATGCCATACTGCCCTTCCTCTGCTTTGCTGCTGATGCCCAGCAGCATTTCTTATTGCCCCACAACTCCTGGTTGGTCACCCCACACCCCAGGGGACAGAGACCGCTTGGTGCAGTGCTGATGCTTCTAGGTGCAAGAGCCTGGAGTGGGTCTGTTCCACAGAGATCAGGTCACTTCTCCCTTTTCCCAGTCCCCATCACTGAAAGGCCCCCTCCAGGGTCTGGGGTGAAGGCAGCCTCTATTCTATGTGGGATAGGGGTGCGGGCGAAGCAGTGCCACATTAATGGAACGAGCCCACTACAAGGCTCCACTCCCAAAAGCAGCAGCCTCACTCCATCCACTCCACCCCTGTCAAGGGGTGACTGGCCAGCAACTGCAAGGCACTCAGGAACACTGCTGTGCTTTAGCAGCGGAGCTAAGGAGGGACCGCAGTGGCTTCCGGCCCTGACTGCCCGTCCCTCCCAGCCCCAGGAGCTGCAGCATGGCCACACAGCTGCTGCTGGCCTATCCAGTGGGAGGGTGGGGAGTGGCTCCAGCACCATGAAACTGGGCAACCTCGGCTCACTCAGAACCCCAGCTACCCCGATGGTGGGGCACAGCTAAAAGCCAGGTCTCTGGCTCCAGGGCTGTGCTCCCATCCCCCAAGGTCAGCAGCTTAGGAGGACTCACAACAATCCTGTTCTGACAGCACTAAGCTGGGTAGGGGTTCTGGGTTATTTGGGGTTTAGGAACTAGAACCAAGAGCCCCTTTTTGGCTGAGACCCAGGGCTTAAGCACCTAAAGCCACTCCCAATATACCGTTCCCACTCCCCACACTTCTCACTGTGCGGCAAGAAAAACCCCAATCTTTTCAGCCTGTCGATCCTTGGCTCTCCATCCCCTTTGTAGGTTCTACACAAAAGCTTGGAGGACAAGCTGGACGTGATGCTGAGAAGTCTACTGGAAGCATCCCCCAACATTGACAGTCTTCAGCACACCTTGGAGGTGAGTGAGTGTGGTGGGGCTGGAGCAAGTCTGGGGGTAAATTTGCCCTCGCACTCTGTGGGAATGCTAAGAAGAGTTTGGAAGATGCATGTCTTCATGGTGTCCCCAGCTGTGAGACTCACAGTGGATACCTTGGTCAGGCTCTTTTCTTCTTCTGGGGACATAGAGATGGAGTTTGACCTCCAAGCATGGCTCTGCTTGCTTGTGTGTAAAGGGCAGACTGACTTGTGCCTGCTCTGTCCACATCACCCGCCTCCTCCTCCCATAGCATGTCAGCATCTGGATCGGCTCGAAAAACACCAGAGAGAAAGCCAGGGCCATGAGGACCAGCACAGCCCTGATACAATATGCCATGACCCTCCCAGGATTTGATGTAAGTGACCATTGATCCCCAGTCGATGGACCTGTCCATAAGCAAAATTTATTTTGCAGGCTGTGCAGTGTGGCGTGGTGAGGCCCTGGGTTGGGGTGGCTTGTGAGCGGCTCCAATGAGGGCTGACAGCCAGATAAACCAGAGATAAGGTCATCTTCTCTTGGCCAAATGGTGACGGCAGGGTCTATGGAGGACTCTGCCTCACAGCCAATGGGTCTAGACTGTGCCAGGCCCTGGGCCCTTTTTCTCTCCCTAGAAATTCAGAGAAGTGAGTCCTTGACCAGGGCCCTGCCTTTATTTCTTGGCTCCAAGCAGGGGTTAAAGTAAGGCAGAAGGCACCGGAACACCATTCTGGTGTTACCAACCTTGCCCATCATCTGGGGGTATGCTCATTTATTAGGGTTACCTCCTCAGGGAAGTTGGGCGTGGGGGGAGGTTGCAGTTTTATTAGTGTACTGCTTGTGTCACTTGTGCTTCTATATGGAGATTACTTCTCCCTTCTGCAAATCCCTCCCAATGGAGCGAAGCTTGCCAGACCGAAATTTCCAAAGGCAGGGTTCCTAAGTGCAACTGAGCAGACCGGGTCGATCAGCACTCTCAGCTGACCCCTTATATGTCCCAGGACTCATTCAGGCTGGGTCAAAGCAGTACTTTTAGCTGTCACTCTTATATGTCACAGGCTCAGCACCCTAGTAACTCCTTAATGAGCAAACCTTACAAGGAATTGGGCATCACAGGAGCTTTGGTTAGGTAAAAAGAGCATTGCTGCAGAGCAATATAGGGAAGCCAGGAACACAGAGAAATCTGGCAACCAGGTTGATTAGGAAAGTTACTTTATTGCCAAGTACATAAAACTTAAGAACAGTTATAAAGAAAAAGAAAAATACCCAAACAGTTACAATATTAACAACCATACAAAAAGAGGAAAATGATCAAACAATCACGATATTACCCTGTTTCAATTATAGTATAGGGGCAAGTTAGCTCAAGTGGATTACAAAAGATTGGGTTTAGAGAGTTATAGTTGGACTAAGGGGAAACAGAGCAAAGCCAGTGGGAGGGGGTAGTCTCACCACTCAGCACAGCTCAAAGGTACGCAGGAAGCCAGGCTTTTCAGCTTAGGGTCTGGAGTGCTGGAGACTGGCAGAACCTCCAGCTCAATCAGCAAGGAGAAGATGAAGTCCCAATGGACCTGATGCAGCTTGTAGGTCCAGGGAACAGATCAGGCATCACAACAGATTCAGAACTAACTCCCATGTTAAACTTAGGTAGGGATTTTTGTAGGGAAGAAACAGTGGTTCAAGGCAGAACCCTAGGGTTGTTTTGGTGTAAATAATGACTTAAGGGAGTATATCAGAGGTGCTTTGTTTGGGTGGACAATAGGAGCTGATCATTCCTGGCGATAGGTGGCATTCCTGTGAGGGAGCTTACAAAATGCAATCAGGCAAATTCAGTCTGTTGGCTGTCAATTGAAGGTCTATTACAAGCATTGGTCTGCTGACTGCTGAGGTGGGTGTGTGCAGACATGAGTTCCTTTGTCTCAGGAGCTGAGATCCTCCATCATGCAGTGCTTCCTTGATTTGCTAGTCCCAGAATTCAGGGCGACTCCTGCTTTGGAATTTGCTTCTCCATTAGTATACTAATTCTGGTTCCATCCTTGATGGAAAGGAAGTTTCTGCTGTCCATTCAGTGTGCTAAAGGCTCACATCTCCCATGTAGATGAGGCTGGAGGAATTGCCCTAATTCCAGCACCCTTGGTCAAGGGGTTTGAGGGGTGTCTCCCGTTCCCTTTCATTGTTTCTTGTTTCTGGTTCAAGCAGAGACTGAAGGTGATTGGGCAAGGGGGGGTGGGGGGTGCTGAGTCTCAGTGGCTGGATACTGTGTCCTGATTTTCCAAGAATACAGAGCTACCATGTAACACTGGAGCCCCCCATTTTTGGGGTCCAGCATTCCGAGACCCCCAAAACTAGAGGAATACACCGGAACACAGGATTCCAGGTTCCCTAAAATAGGAACAGAAGCCAGAACACTACTGCCATCCACCTACTACCCCGGAAACATTTTAAGACATCCAGGCTGGGAGAAGCTTCCTGGTGGCTGGAACATTTAAAACTCCCGCGCTGAATAAGCTGTCAATGAGCATGCTCAGAGCCTCCGAGCTCTCTGGAGCAGGCCCTAGAGTGGCAAGGTGGTCTGCTGCTGTAGTTGGCACAGGGAGGACTTTCTCCCTCCAGGATGGCGCTGATCAGTATTCTGCAGCTCCCTGTGGCCACAGAGGGGAGCTGGTGAGGAGAGCGGCCCAGTGTAGCCTTCTCATACAGCCCCAGCCTTCCAACTCCCCTAGTCCTATCCTTCTCTGCCCTACCTGCTGCCACTGCCCCCACCTTCTGCTGCCACCCACCCCTTTATTACCCGTATCTCCTGCCCCCGTCCGTTACCTCCTGCAACCACCCACACCTTCTTTGCCTCTTCTGCTGCCCCTCCCCCTTCAACACCACACTCCTCTCCCCCATTCCCACCTCCTGCATCCACCCATCCCTTCACTGACCCATCTCCTGCACCTGCCCCCTTCACCACTGCCTCCTTCTGCACCTGACCGCCACCTCCTGTCACCATGCACTCCTTCTCTGCTCCGTCTCCTGCCCATGCCCCCAAGTCACCATCCTGCCATGTCATGCCTCCTGTCCTCCCCTTTACTGCATCCACCTCCTGCTCCTCCTCCATTCCTCAACATCCTGTGCCCTCATCCCTCCTGGGAAGAGGCCCAGCACATGCAGGAAGGAGGCCCAGACAATATGGAATGGGGACCTACTGTTTAGGAAGTCACCAGGACCCACTATATTATACTTTAACCACTGTCTCCATCATGCTTTGGGACAAGGCTGGTGAATTGGGGGCGGTGTTACTCCTCCACCATCCGTCTACAGAGAGCTATAGAATAAAGAGATGCCTGAGCTGGGAGAGTGGGGGAGCTGAAGGTGAGAGGCTGATGGAGCTTCTTCTTTCTCACACCAGAACACCTCTGAGTACCCTAAGATGGGCCACCTGCTTGCACAGCTAAGTATTGCCATCACCGACCCAATAGAGGACATCAGTCAGCATGCCAGGGATGGGATCAACTGCCTCTACCAGCTTCTGCTGCACCACAGGGGTAAGTGATGTCTGTGAAGCATCTAGGACCCTGCAAACACAAGTCATTTGTCTGAGATTGAGCCAGCTGGACACTGGGACCTGACAGAAATAGTCACTTCTCAGAGACCAATGCACTTAAATAAGTCCATCTGCTCTCTATGTCCTAGGGGTGAAAGAGAGGAAAGTTTTTGCTTTGTGCTTCTAGCCCAAGAAACTGAGATCCTCATGGATCTCCCAGATGGGGAAGGTGGGAGAAAATCCTTTGGGTTTCTGGTGGGAAGGGAGCTGAGTGAGGAGATGGTGGTAATCACGTGGGAGACAGGGCAGGGAGGCCAGCTTGGGGTGATGCTGGCTGGTTAATGAGGGCAAAGTCTGACCCCACTAGCAGGAGGAGGACCCAGCCTTTGGCCCCATCAGAAACAGGGAGTTGATCCCACTTTCAGTGCCTATATTTATTTTGGGCTCCACACTGCCTGTTTCTGTTTTCCCACTATCCCCTTCTCCTCCTATTGTCACTTGCTCTTCTGTTTGTCACACTGTAAGAAGGGGGTGTTCCTCTTTTCAAAAGAATGACAGGGCATTCACCTTGAACACACCCTCACCACTCCCCAAACTGCAAGCCAAACTGCAAGACCTGGCATGGCCAAGCTCCTCTGCTGTTGAACACAGCCGCAGGCAAGTCCATCACAGCTATCATCTGCTCTGCTGTGAAAGACAGCCAGAGCTGGTACTGCCCTGGGTCTGCAGGAGGCTCACAGTGAGGGTGTGGGGAAGCAATACCTGCAGCACCACCCAAACTACATCCATATTAAATCTGTGAGGGATACGGCCCTCTCCTCCCTGATTCGGGTGATGATGCAGCTCAAATTCCCCTACAAACGTAAAGGTTCAGGGTTTCCTCCAAAGCTGGGATAGTTCCTCACTAAGATCAGGCTCCCTTATTCTCTGGTCGTCAGCCAAAACCCTTTATTGCTATAAAATCCTTTTGCTTTGGTGATGAGAAAATACCTGCCTTGCCTTCAGAGCTGGCTATGGACTATGTAGGAGCTACCCTCCATTCCCTGCCATGGACCACTCTGACAGGCTTGTGAAGATAAGCTAACCAGGCAGGGAGACACAAAAAGCTCCAAATGTGGGTGTGGCAGCAATCCTGTCTCCCTTTCCTCAGCCACCCAGCTGCCACCTCTTGCAATCCTTACCCCACATCCCTACCCTGAGCCACATGGCCTGCTCCCCCAATCCCTCAAACTTTCCCCATCACCTCCCAACCCCAGACTTCCAGGGTCCCTTTCCCCTTACCTGACCAGAGCTGCTGCTACCTGGCCACACCACGAACTGCTCCCGATCTGAGAATGCATTGGAGCATGCTCAGGGTGAGATATTTAA
>ML682871.1:579-13128 GCA_007922195.1 Podocnemis expansa
CCCACCCCCAGCCAGTCACCTGACATCCGGTCCTGCCCTCTGGGTGTGACTTCCGGTGGAAGTGGGATGGTGTGGACCCTCCCAGAACGCCTTTGCACCAATAGGAGTGGGTTTTGCCCCCGAGAGCGGGATTGGTCGCAGGAGGGCACGTGGCGGGGGCAGCCCGCCCCAGAAGAGGGTCATGTGACGCTCTGCCAATAGGAAAAGGTTTTAGATCGGGCTGGCGGTGGCTCCTGGGCCAATCGGGAGGGCTGGAACCCCATGCCCGATCTGTGGGCCTTGACGGTTGGTGGCAAATGGCGCCGCCCCTGGAAGTCTGGGGCTTTAAAGCCCTACGACCTCTGGCTCGTGCGCAAGACCGCGTGGTTCAGAGCTTGTGCAGAACATGGACGCCTTCACCACCCCCGCCAGGCCTTCGGGATTGGTTTTGGCTCCTATGGCCCCTCAGCGTAGAAAGCGCCGCAACAGCGACAGTTTGGAAGAGGAGAGCCCTTTGGCTCAGCCTTTGTTCGACACCTCAGACTCCGAAACCCCAGAGATCTTGTATCAGCCTTTGTTCGACACCCCGGACCCTGAAACCCCAGAGATCTTGAGGCAGCAGACTGAAAGATTCTCTCCGACACCAATGGGTCAGGAGGTAAAGGAATGGGGAAACTGGGCGATCTAGTTGGCATGGCTTTAAAAAGCCAAAAGCCTAAAGGGTAGTGAACTTACAACTCTTTTCTTCTTGTCTTTCAGGAACCCCAGGATGGTGTTGCAGCAGACAAGCGAGATGAAGCAGGAACAGCCCAATGCAGGGTGAACATCGATACCCTTACCAGCCCCGTGAGGCCCTCGAGATTCATTTTGGCCCCTAAGGTGTTGGTCTGGCATAGAAAGCGTTACATCAACAGCAGTTCGGAGGAGGAGAGCCCTTTGTTCAACACCCCAAAGATCTTGAGGCAGCAGACTGAAGGACTCACACCAACACCAACCTGGCAAGAGGTAAAGGAATGGTGAGGGGTAACTAACTTGGCTGGCATAGCTCCCAAAAGAAAAACAAAAAAGCCTAAAGGGTGGCGGGCCTACAGCTCTTTATTCTGAAAAAATAACATCTTTCTTGTCTTTCAGGAACCCCAGGCCAGCACTGCAACGGGTGATCAAGATGAAGCCGGCCCATCTTGTTTCTGTTCAGCACATGTACACGTTAAACACGAGGAGACTATGGAAGAGGGGTATAATAATTTTGTAAGAGGGCGCGGCCTGGATAAGATTGAGCCGGTGCCCGTTCCTCAGCGTAGAAGAGTCATGCGATCTATTATGCGTATTGCTGTCTTTGCTACCCTTGATTACTGTCTTAAGGAAAAGATGTATGAAGATTGTGAAGGCTGTCTCATAGACGCTCCAGGCCAGCGGAGCCATGACTGCACGACTTGGACTTCAGAGACTATAAACCACAAACTTCGGGGTCTGTGTGCTGAAGTGTGTTATGAAAGTTTGTTAAACACTGTCACTGCCATCAGCTATATTTTGGAATGTCTGTATATAACTAGGGACCTTTTAGACATGGGAGTGAACATGGTGCGTGCTGTGCAATTCAGTCCAGACCCTTCCAACGTGCTGTGTGAGATGCCTAAACCCGACATAAGGGATGTCTGGTTACATGATTCTGTGAAGCGTCTGGTCCGCACCAAACATTACAGAAGCCTGCTTAGGAGGCCGCCCATGTGTAAGAAATCCAAAAAGATGTAATAGTGTGGGGACATACAAACCATCTTGTTAGCTGTAAATAAAATGCATCTCTGAAAAGGTTTTTTTGGACTGTTTGTATAGGTCTTTTAAATAAAAAAATGGTTTTTTTTGTGAGAACCATTTACTGTGTCTTTGTGTATTTTCAGGGGGAAAAAAAACTGTAGTAGACTCCTGTGGGGTAGGGGGAGGGTCTGTTTAAAATAAAGCAGTGATGCTTGAAAACATGTTGGGGCATGTTTCTGGACAAGCCCACCCACTGAACTGCAAGGGTCTCCATTCACAGGTAGCTGGGTGGAGTTGGCTGAATGCTATTGGACAGTTTAAATAATCCCTGGGAATTTGTGGGGTATTATTGGAGAGTTTAAAAAATGTCAGGAATTTGTAGGCTTGATGGGTTTCCCTTACAGTAATGGGTGGAGGGAAATTTGAAAATAAAAAAATCAGGAATGGGGGCAATTTAAAGTCCTGACAAGTTTAAAAATAATATTTAACAAGATTAAAGGCACCCTTGAAATGTTTTAAGAAGTCTCTAGCATCCTTTTCTTAAAAAAAAACAACATTTACTGTAAGGACAGTGAAACAGTTTAAAGCAGTGTGTGACACATCCATTTTATTTCAAAAAAAAAAAAAAAAAAAAACTTTGACACATGAAAAGACTCCCTAAGTCATTGTGCAGTCAGGAGAGGGGTACACAGTATCATTAAAATGACTTAATACTGTAAAAAGAGTCTACAGGGGGAAAAAAAATTTAAAAAAGCACCACAGATTTTTAAGAGCAAAATTGGATTCTTATCTGTATTCCTTGAATAGAGAGGGATGGAACCACACCCCATTGAAACAAAAGGTTGGGAAAGGTATATAAACCTCTTGTTTCAATGGGGTGGTACCACACCCCATTGAAACAAAAGGTTGGGAAAGGTATATAAACCTCTGCTTTTTTGGAAGACTCCCTTTTTCCTACCAGAACAGGCCTGCAAATAGGAGGTAAAGTTGCTTGTTTTTAACTTTAAAAATATCTATTTTATAATGTTACTAGTTTGGCCAAGTGGTCCTTATTAATGAGGATACACTTTTTTATTGCAGGCTAACCCTGCTTAGCATGGAAACAGCACCTTCAAGCTGTGTTTCACCAGGGCAAGGTAAAGTCCTGTTTGGACTATAGCTAGGCTTATTGCTATTTAAGAGGGGTGTGGGGGTGGGTATTAAACAGGGTTTGAGGAATTTGGAGAATCCTACTAACTAAATTATGCTTCTTTAAATGAAAGGTACATCTACACATGAGAAAAATCATGGCCCAGCATGTTTTCGCCCTGTGTTGGAAGGTAAGTAGATGCAGTTGATTTTTAAATGATGGGGTTTCTTGGGAAGTATTTAAAAAAAACTGCTTTTTAATTCTGAATGGTTGTGATTATTTAATTTGCCTAAGTCTGTTTTTTTTTTTGGTGTCTTTCAAAGCAGCAGGCTTTAAAACCACCACCTTTTTTTAAAAATCTGATTGGCTGATCTCAGGCTAGGTTGTTTTTTTTTTTCATTTTTGCTAGGATAGAATCAGGCTTGTAAGGGACCTCATGAGATCATTAGGCCAACCCCTGGGGACTTGAAGCCAGGATCTTTTGCATATTAAGCAGAGGTGCTAGCCATTACACTATTGTTGTGGCTTTTTTTTTTCTGCTGAATTTAAACCTGCCCTGCTTTTTAGTGTGAGAGCATGGCAAGACTGACTTTTAAGTTAAAGTATTTTGTTAGAAAGTGATTTTAAAACTGCTTTTTTAAAGTTGCTGGGGTCTGGTTTTTGCTTTAGTTAAACCTGCCCTGCTTGTTAGCTAGAGAGCATGGCAAGGCTGATTTTTAACTTCAAGTATTTTGTTAAAGTGATTTTTAAAAGTATTTAAAACTGCCTTTTAATTCTGAATGTTTTGCTTATTTAAACTGCCTAAGTCTATGTTTTTTTGGTGTCTTTCACAGCAGCAGGCTTTAAAATTGCCCCTTTTTGTCAAGCACATGGTTGTGTCTGGTTATGGTGGTGTGGTTGTTGCAATCTGGTTTTTGCTGAATTTAAATCTACCCTGCTTTTTTTTAGTGTGAGAGCGTGGCAAGACTGACTTTTAAGTTAAAGTATTTTGTTAGAAACTGATTTTGAAAACTGCTTTATAAAATTGTTGGGATCTGTTTTTTGCTTTAGTTAAATCTGCCCTGCTTGTTAGTGTGAGCACATGATGGGCTTTTTAATTTTTTTTTTTTTTTTTTTTTGCTGGTTTAGGGTCTGTTTTGCTTATTTAAAACTGCAGTTTTATTTTTAGGTTTTCATTAATTTAGCCAGGGTCTTTTTTACTGTATTTTTGTTTTTAGCCTGATTACATGGCAATGCGTTTTTAAGACTTGAATTGTTGGTGGGGTCTGAACTAACCCCTTTCCACAGAGGGCATGCCTAGGCTTCAAATCGTAAGATTTGAATCAGGGGTAACTCTAAGGTGTGGGTACTCACTGTCCCTGAAATAGAAGATTTTTAAATAGAAAGGTTAACCCATTTGAAAGTTGATAAGAACCTTTTATAATAATGTTGTCTGCTTTACAGGTCTATCAAAAAATGAAAAAAAAATCTTTGAGTTTGTCGATGACCAAAAGAAAAAAGAGAGAGGAAAATCCACCACCAATGACTGACAAAGAAATGGAGTGCTGTAAATATAATTTGTTTCTGTGTTTTTAATTAGATTTTGTGGTAAAGTTAAAGGGGTTTTATTTGATCATCTTTTTTCCTTCTTAGGCACGGACAGTCCTCCTGGTGCCCAACTCAAAAGGAAAAGGGAAGAGACAGCTGAAAAGGAAAATTTACCACCACCAATGACTGACAAAGAAATGGAGTGCTGTAAATATATTTTCTTTGTGTGTTTTTATAGTAACAAATAGGGAGCTTGTTTTGAAAAGTTAATTTTTTCTAAATAGGTTATGTTTGACATCTTTTTTTCTTTTTCTACTCAGCCACTGACAGCTCCGCTGATGTCATTGTGGTCACAACTCCGGGAAAAACGCCAAAGAAACAGAAAACCCATCCTGAGCCCTTGGCAACATCACCTGTGCAAAACAGCAAGGGAGTCCTGAGGAAACAGCAGGAAACCCCCGAGCGCAGATACATCAAGCCCAAGGACAAAACCCAAAACTCTGGTACAAAGCACCACACCTCCAGTTCCTCAGTGGTCAGCACCACACCAAGCCCTGAGAGAGCTGTGAGTGAAAGCACATGCATTCACAAACCCAGAGCACATGCTTTAGGGGTTGTGAATCAAAAAACACGGAGCGAAAGCTCCAGCGCTGATAATTACATTCAACATCCACACCTCAACAGGACTGATGCAGTTCTCCAGTTCTGGGGAAAAATGATAGGTGAACATAACGCCTCATTTGGAAAAATGATAGCTGAACATAATGCTTCATTTAAAGAGCTGATGTTTGCTGTACTGTCCAGGGTTCCAGAAGAAAGACTGACTGAAAACTATGTCAAAAAGGCAAATGTTCTCGATAAATATTTCTGCCTTCCTGATTGTGTTTTTGAATCTGCACAGCTAGTTGTGGGAAGGGGTACCCGACCTATTCAAAAAGGGGGAGGTCTTTTCAGGGATAAACGGATGACTGCCAAAAAGTTAAGGGCCAGGGTCATTGTAAAGATTTAAAAAAAGGCTAAGGCGGTGATGAGGAGAAAAAAACAAAAAGAGAGGCCCGCTAGTGATGTGCCTAAGAACGGGGATGTGGAAATTGACCCACGGGGTGGCAGTTTAGAAAATTCCCCAGACAGCTCTTTAGGCAGCTCACCATCTGCACCCTCCGAGTCTGGGGTAGATTCGGATCCCCACCCTGATACCTATATGGAGCGGGTGAGGAGTTGGCAGCGGGAATTACTTAGATTTAGGGGCACAGTATACAATGATGAATTTCGTTTTGTCAATCTTGAGAGAATCAGTTCAGCCAGACGGGTGGTTGAAGCTGTGCACAGGGGTATACAGTCGGTTCTCGATGAGATTAACAACAGGTTAGACCCACATGATTATGTTCAGTTACGCTTGGAGGGTCAGAATTTAACTAATCCTCTGTTTTCAGTGAGAAGGAATAGGGATAAGCTCTCTGCTGAAGATTTCTTAAACCACACTTCTAACCTGTTACAGAGTAATAGAGAGGTGCACGTCGATGGGACATTATGCCTCGTTGTGACAGTTGTAAGAAACATGGGTGGGGGTGGCCGCAGGGTTTTGAATTCCATCCTCAACAGCGAAATTCTCCATAAAAAGAGGCAGTGCTTGGTAGACCTGACTTACGCTGACTCGAATCTGTGTTTTGCTGGCGGGCTTTTGGCCAGCATTTCGGGCCGCAGGCTTACAGATGCAGAAGTATTAGATGGGGCGAGAAAGCTGCATCGAGAACTGGGGTGGTCAGATCAAAAAAAGGTGATGCTCAGTGACATAGTGGTGATTGAACAGCATTTATGTGTCAACATTCAGGTGGTACTTTATACAGCGAAAGGTCGTTGGGGTTTTTTTAAAACGGGAGGCCCTGTGTACCCCAAGACGTTTTTTGTCCTGCTGCATGATGAGCATTACTATGGAGTTTTGGATGTGAAAAGGTTGTTTGGGGCCAAAAATTATTGCAAGTTTTGCCACACGGTATACAGTCATGACCACTCTTGTAGATACCGCTGCCGTCTCTGTTTGAGAGAGACGTGCTCGGTAAACACAAGCATGGGTCGGAGAGATCTCAAGAGTTGCCCCAGCTGCAGGCTGTTTTGCCGGTCCAAAGAGTGTTTAGATGGCCATCTAGAAGCTGCCTCTAAAAACCAAGTCGAATGTTGGTTTGAAACTTTCTGCAAGGGCTGTGACTCTTATGTGGACAAAGGACATAAGTGCAAAGGCCGCCAGTGTAAGCAGTGTCACAGTAAGATCCCCCGTGGCAGCAAGATAGAGGACCACTTGTGTTTTCTAAACATCATCCAAAAACCTGAAAGGTCAGAAAAGTATATTTTTTATGATTTTGAGTGCATGCAGGAGACGGGGGTGCACGTGCCCAATTACATTTTTGCTATGTCTCTAAAGCCAGAAAAATCTTGGGAATTTAAGGGTGGCGAGTGCCTTTCTGACTTTGTTAAAACCTTTATTGGCAAAAAGTTTCAGAAGTACACATTCATAGCGCACAATTCCAAAGGTTACGATGCTTACTTTGTGGTGAAGGAGTTGCTGAAGGAAAAGATGGATGTGGAATTGATAACTCAGGGCAGTAAACTGATGTGTGTGGAAGTTAAGGCTCTGGGCATCCGTTTCATAGACTCTCTAAACTTCCTCCCCATGAAACTTAGCAAGCTCCCGCAGGCTATGGGGTTTGAGGACGCCAAAGGGTACTTCCTACATTTTTTTAACACTTTGGAAAACCAAAATTACGTGGGACCTGTGCCCGGGGTGGAGCACTATGGGGTCGACAGCATGATGCCCCAGGAGAAAGCAAGCTTTCTTGACTGGTACCGGGGCCATCAAAATGAGACCTTTGACTTACAGAAAGAGCTCACGTATTACTGCCAGCAGGATGTGAAAATTTTGAGGCGGGCCTGTATGCTGTATAGAGAGGAGATCATGAAAATGACGGCAAAGTCAGAAGCTGTGGAGAGAGGTCCTGGTGGAACTGTGGGTATGAAATTGTGCATAGATCCTTTCCAGTACATAACTCTGGCATCCGTCTGCATGGCCATGTACAGATTTATGTTTTTAGAAAATAACACGATAGCCCTTCTCCCCCCAGACAACTATCACAGGCAGCAAAAGAGATATTCGACCCCCTCTATTCAGTGGTTGATGTACATCGCTCACAAAGAAAAGATAGAGATACGTCATGCATTACGGGGTGGGGAGTTTCCAGTAAAGTCCTACTTTCTAGATGGCTATGCCGTCATTGACGGGGTGCCCACAGCCTTTGAGTTTAACGGTTGTTTTTTCCACGGCTGTATCACCTGTTACCATGAAAAAGCCCTAAACCCAATGACGGGGACAACTTTTGGGTTTCTTTATTATAAGACACAGTACAAGGCTGATTATCTGAGAAGCAAGGGGTTTGCAGTCATGATGCTCTGGGGACACGAGTGGGAGGCCATGATAGAAACAGATAGGGAGCTTGCAGATTTTTTAAAGGAAGCACAATTACCCCAGCCTTTGGTCCCCAGGGACGCTCTTTTTGGGGGCAGGACGAATGCCATCCGTCTGTATTACAAACCCAAGCCCGGTGAAGAAATCCACTATTATGATTTTACCAGCCTGTACCCTTTTGTAAACAAAACCAAAGAGTACCCCATTGGACACCCCGAGATCATTTCAGGAAATTTTGGACCTCTCTCAAATTATTTCGGCATCACAAAAGTTAAAGTGTACCCCCCACGAGGACTCTATTTCCCCTTGTTGCCTGTCAGAGTGGGTGGCAAGCTTATGTTCCCGCTGTGTCAAACCTGCGCAGAGATCGAGCAGCGTGAGACATGCACCCACACTGACGAGGAGTGGGCCCTCCTGGGGACCTGGTGCACTGTGGAGCTAAACGCTGCTGTAGTGAAGGGGTACACGGTGGTAAAAATCTATGAAATCTGGCATTTTGAAAAAAAATCTGACCAACTCTTCTCAGAGTACATAAAAATGCACCTCCGTCAGAAACAAGAGGCTTCGGGGTATCCCAGCTGGTGTACAGACAAGGGAAAACAAAAAAAAAAAGTATGTTGCAGACTTTCAGCAGAAAGAAGGGGTGAGTTTACGCCTCTCCGAAATTGTTTTGAACCCCGCTAAGCGTCAAATCGCCAAACTGTTCTTAAATTCTCTCTGGGGTAAATTCGGCCAAAGAACAAACTTGCCCAAAACCAGCATCGTGAGAGACCCCGACGAACTCTTTCAGTACCTGTTTTCCCCCAATTACGAGGTTTCATCCTGCGAGTTTATCAATGATGAAACTGCTTGCGTGTCTTGGAAGCACGCCAAAGACCGTTACTCAGTTCCCAACAACAGTAATGTTTTCATCGCCTGTTTCACCACCACTTACGCCCGCATGGAACTGTACAACCTGCTAGACAGGTTGCAAGATCGATGCCTGTACCACGACACTGACTCGGTGATATTTGTGCAAAGGGAGGGCGAATGAAATCCCCCTCTGGGGGATTATTTAGGGGATCTCACAAGCGAGATCCCACCAGATCAGCACATCACCGAGTTCGTGTCGGCTGGTCCGAAAATGTACGGGTACAAGCTGTCGGGGGGGAAAAGCCTGCCTGAAAGTGAAAGGGATTACCCTGAACGTAGCAAGCTGTGAAAAAAATCAACTTTGACAGTTTGAAAGAATTGGTCCTGACCTACGGGGCAAGCTTGGGGGAAAGCAGCTCCAAAAAAATAGAGGTGCTTCAGCCCTCTATTGTGAGGAACAAACACCAGTGGCAAATAAAGTCCAAGACCCTTAAGAAAACGCAACAAGTGGTGTACAACAAAAGGGTCCTCATAGAAGGGTTTAAAACGCTGCCCTACTGATATTGAGAAATGGACACACGGTGGAAACACCCCTTATCTGTCATTCTCGCAGGGCCTAGCAACTGCGGGAAAAGTTATTTCATAAAAAATGTATTGGATAATGCTGAGCGAATGTTATCTGTCATGCCTGAAAACATCGTGTGGTGTTACAGTTGCTGGCAGCCTGTGTATAAAGAACTCCTCTGTAAATATCCCTTTATCACTTTTGTAGAGGGGCTACCCGCTGCTTTTGACGATGACTGGTTGTTTCCTACCAGTAAAGTAAATATGGTTATCATAGATGATCTGATGAACTCCGCATGTGAAAGTAATGAAATTGAAAAAGCCTTTACCAAGTACGTACATCACAGGAACCTGAGCATTATGTATATAGTTCAAAACGTGTTTTGTCAGGGAAAAAAGAGTCGCATGATCAACCTAAACGCCAAGTACATGGTTCTGTTCAAAAACCCCAGGGATAAATTACAAATCGCCACGCTTGCCCGGCAAATGTACCCAGGCAAGACGCAGTTCTTTCTAGAAGCTTTTGAGGATGCCACCCAAAAACCTTACGGCTATCTGGTGGTGGATTTAAACGCTTCCACGCCAGAGGCTTATAGACTGAGAACCGGTCTCTTTCCCCCAGACTGGCCTGTGGCTTACACTTTAAAAAGATCAGCTGGGTATAAAAAGAGACGAATCGTCAGCTGGTCCTTTTTTAACAGCAGAGACCGCCGGTTGAAAACATGTCTAGCCGCGTGAAAAGAAACCTACCCCTTCTAAAATTACTGAGCAAATCATCCCCTCAACAAAGGAAGGCTATACTGTGTGCGGCTTCTGACGATTTAGTAGCCGCCATCTCAGAAATAGCGCTGAACACCTTAAAAGGAAACATACCTTTGACACAGAATCAAGTGCGTGTGTTAAAAAAGAGACACACGTTGATAAAAACTCTGTGTAATAAAAGGATCTCATTAAAAACAAAAAAGCATCTGGTGAAGCAGTCCGGAGGATTTCTCGGACCTCTGCTAAGTTTCGCTGTCCCTCTGATAACTGGACTTTTGACTAAGCAATAATGGAGTATGCAGAAAAAATGTATCTGGTGCCTGGTCACCAGCTGGAGCAACTAAGGGCTCCCCCTCCACCGGAGGAAAATGTCAGAAAGACCGCTACTCGTTTGCTGGATGGCGAAATGAAGTCTATTCTTCAAAGGACTGACTTAGATGAACATGAAAAGGCTAAATTATACGCCGCTGTGCTTCAAAGGTACCTAACATACGTGAAGCACAGTGATTTGGATCAAGGGAAAACAACTCCCTTTCTACCTGAACAGGAACAAAACACCCCTGCCAACCCTCCAGAAACCTTTGACTCTGTTGCTCAGGAAGTGTTGGATAGCATCGGTAAGCGTTATGTTAGAAATGCAACGGTGCTACTAAATAAGCTGGGGCAGGATAAAAACATATCTTTGTGGAACGATAAAGGGGCTTTTGTGTACAAAGGATTGGTGATTCACGGCTCTAACATACTCAACTTAGTCAGGGCCGCCACTCAGACACGCTCTGTTCCTAACAGACACGTGCCCAAAGGCTGGGATGCATTTATGAATGCCATGGCAGAGCTAAACGTGCCATCTTCCATCATGGGCAACGCAGAGAACAGAAATCTTTTGGAGCACCTGAAGGCTCCCCCAGCTGACACAGCAGCAGCAGATCATGAACCTTTTTTCCCTTCCAAAAAATGAAAATTTTCTAAAAGAACCAATTGGCTCACTCTGTGATTTTTCTTATTTTCATGCTTAAACCAGATATTTTAAATGGTAATGTTTTTTCTTTTTCATGCTCTAAGCCGAATGTTTTTTTTTCCCCACACTGTAAATGAAAAGTTTTAAAAGGTGATTTTTTTTGCTTTGAATAAAATTTTTGTTTACTTTTTAAAAACTTTTTGTCACGTGTATTTTTAAAAAAACAAACAAACAAAAAACACAGACACAAGATGTCTTCAAACCCCACGCCTGGGGCGTTTTATTAAGTAAAAGTCATTGCAGGATACACATGTCTGGGCTTGTTGAAACGTGTTTTGAGCAACCCCAGGCAAGCCCGAGAACTTTTTTACAAAATTCATCACCATACGGTCATTTTTTACCAAGTCATCAGAATACAATTTTAAAATCTGGTCAAAAGACAAACCCTTGCTACGGTGATGTAAGAAAAACACACAGTGATAGCCACAAGCATCAGAACTGGGGTCCTGTAATTGTCTAGTCTGAAACACAATGTCGGTGGCATTTTTGTTTAAAAAGGTCATGATGTTTCTGGGGAACAACACGCTGGTCGGGGGGTGGCCGTATGAGTCAAAGAACTCTCCATGGTTGCTCTCCACCAGGTACAAGGCTAACCAGTGTTCACCCGGTCGGTTGTGCGGATGCGTGTTGACCACTAAACTCAGGGGTCTCCATGTCAGTCTGCCGCTGGGGAGCCAGTCACTGGGAAACACATCTAAGAAAGTCTTTTGTGTGGCAGGGTCCACCAGTAAGACACGTGAGAGCTGCATGGTGTCCATGTTCACATATAGTCGAACAGAACGTTTCTCCTCTGATTTATCTCTATCACGTTGTCAAAAACCCCGTACACGATCATGTTGACGGTGGTTGTCAAAACATTGGCAAAACGTATTTCTGCTCTCAGGTTTCCTGTTTTAATCAAGGAATAGTGATCAGCGCATTCCTGATCAGGGGAGAGGTCAAAGGCAAACAAGGTATAACCCTGAGCAAACTCAACGCGGTCAATGAGCAGCGCACGATCTTTCATGTATTTACCGGCCGTTTGCACCAGATTCATATACTCCCTCACGCAGAGCCCAGCCTCGAAGTCTGGTTGGAGAGGCTTGGTGGGTATCTGTTCCCCGTCCACGTACAAAGCCAAAAAATTAATGTCATAATGCTTAAAGTTAAAGGGGTTTTTAGCATAACTCCCGCTGAAAGCGTCGTTATCCACAAACCCCAGGACAACCATTTTGGGTAGCTGTCCCAAGAACAGGTTTTCTTGGTTACTGACCCTGCTACCTGCATGGATGCTAAACACTTTCATCCCCACACGATCCACAGGGTATTTAGCATTAGCCGTGAGCAGGGCTTCTGCATGCCCCAGACGTACGCCTGGGGCTACCCGCACTTTCTTCACAAAAAGGGACGCTGATACAATGCGCAGTTTACAGCCTTGGGCTGCATCGTCCATTAAGCAGAAAGCGTCCTTATTGCATGTCAGTTTGATTTTCACATCCACACCATTCAACAAAAGCTTTTCTTGAA
>VOCP01051559.1:0-20510 GCA_007922195.1 Podocnemis expansa
GAACATTTTGTTCCGAAACAACACGTTCACACGCCTTGTTTCGAAACAAGAGGTTTGAAACAAGTTTGTTTCGACCCCAAATGGGGTTTAACTTGTTTCAAAACAACAGTTGTTTCGAAACAAGGGCTTCCCCTTGTTTCGAAACAACTGTGCGTTGTGTGAACAGCTGAAGCCTTATTTTGAAACAACCTCTGTTGTTTCGAAATAAGGAGGCTGTGTGAACACAGCCTATGCCTCACTCTAGTGACTCTCTTTCTAAGGTGCTGAGTACTTCACTTCCAGTGATGGTGTTGGACAGAGGACTGTGGTATGATATACTAGCAGCTGTTGCAGTTCTATAGTCCAAAGCAACATATGCATGCAGATCCGCATCTGCTCAGTGACGGTGAGCATCAGGGTAACCTGTATTCACAAAGTAAAACTATTGTTTTGACATTTAGCATCAGGAATAGCTGAAGGGGGCTAAAATAAAAGCATCTATTTTATCATCTTCTCTAAGCATGATATTGAAAGGATTCAGGACAGTAGTATTTGGTTGTAACCTGCCATGCTTGAGCCCAATGGCAAGGGAGGAGTCTCCTGCTGCCAAAAGCTTCAGGAAAAGGCATGAGAGATGCTGATGCTATTTCCATGGCTGTTGTAGAAGTGATGTATTCTTCTGATGTGGCTCTACATAAGCATCCTCATTGGGCTAACATTCCATCAAAGACATGATCAATATCTATTATCCTCCCCAGTTTACCTTTTACTGTACCTGAATTTTGCGCCATATCTCCAAAGTATGTGGGCATGTTGTGTTACCCTGTGTGCTGTCTTTTTGTAAGTTCTCAATGTGGCTAGGATAGAGAGAGTTTGCTAAGAGGTTTCTTTTAGGTCCTCCGTAAAATGGATTTTTGAACTAATCAGTCCCTGCCATCACACTTGCTGCAAGTAGTGAAATTGTGATTTTTTTTTCTAAATCCCTTTTAAAATCTATACTGCAAATGTGATTAGTTATATCTAATCAACTGAGTTCTAACAAAAAAAATTAGAATATGTGAAGAAAAGAGAAGTTTGTTCTCTCTTTCTCTGTTCTTTCCTTTTCTATCTGCTTCATTTAATTGGCTCTCATGGAATTTTCAGGGTTTGAAGAAGACAGGAAAATAGAGAGAAAACTGGACTATTTTGCCCCCCCCAAAATCTCATTTTTATGATTTATCTACAGTGGGTGCATTTCTTTTATCTGAAATGCAGGGCAGCATTAGCCTTGAGCAACTTCTCTCTAGGGAAGAAATGGAGAGAGATTATATTATAATGTGTGATTCTGAGCAAATAAACTGAGGTGAAGAATGGGTAAGTGTATATACATAGGAAAGGATCAGGGGGATTTCCCCCTTAAGTATCTGATAGATATTTGCAATCTTAACTCATCTTAAGAGAGAATTGTGATGTTGAATTTCCTTTTATGAAACCACTTGCATATTGATTAGCACCAAAACCCCCTGTAGCCCTGGCAAGCTGTGCAAGGATGAAAATCATTTCTCTTCAAACCATTTCCCTACCCTTCTAAGCCATTTCGTTCCTCCTTGTTTCCAACCTCACATGGCTCTCTATTCTGTTCTCCTCTCTACTTGGTCTGCCTGATATTCTTCCATTGTGGTCATCAGCATCAATTGTCGTAGACATAGCCTTGCAGTGTCTCACTTACAAGTTAATTCTAATTAAGGAGGCTTAATTTGAAATAACTTATTCCATTACCAAGGAGGCATATTATTATATCAAATTAAGCGGTTTGTTAATTTGCAGTAAGGAACTGTTAATTCAATATAATAAAACCTCCTTTTACTTCAAAGTATCTCTTACTTCAAAGTTATTAGTTTGAATCAAGCCATTTTAAGCCATGGAATAGGCTTCATTTGAGCTAATTTCCCTATTCTTTTGCTTGCCTTCCCCTATTTCAAATTAGAGAGTTTAGTGAAGACTCTCTAGTTTGAATTAATAAAGCCCACCTTATTTCGAATTAGAAAGTCTTCACTGGACTCCTAATCTGAAACTTCAAAGTAATACTAATTTGAAATAATAACTTTGATTTAAATTCAAAGTAGCTATTTCAAATTAACTACTTCAAATTAATTTTGAAAGTATAGACATAGCCCAAGTGAAAATGGAGCCATGGAACTTCTGAAGAAGATTTCAAGGCCCTGTGGGAGGCAGGAAATCAATACATATTCTTAAATCATTTTAGTAAGTAAACAACTCTTATCATATTCCACCAAAGTTAGCCAAAGTCAGTCATCCTCATCTACAACCAATATAGAGAAAGAAACTAGTAGCTTTTAGGGCAGTTCACTATCAAGTTATCAGTTATGACTAACTCAATAATGTTATGAAGGGGAATTGCTACGTTTTCTTGACTTTTTAATTTAACTCACTTACCTTTTCCAACATCCCCAGCCTCAATAGTCAATTGCTTTCTTCTTTCACTCTGATCTTTGCATCTTATTCCAGTCCTGTCTGTTATACCTGGCATCTCCTCTAACTTTTAGCCGGGACATCGCTGGCTCTGGGCTTACAGGGCTCAAGCCCCGAGTTGCAGCACCTGAGCCCCGAGTCTGCCGTGGTGGCGGCATGCTTAAAGCACACGAGCCCTGAATTCCGGTGCCTAAGCCCCGGGTTTTTTTCTGGGGCAGGGGCGCTCCTGACTTTCCAGAAGTGACTAAAGACTCACTTCTTTTGTGAGACTCTGAAAGAGCACAGAATAATAAAATACCTATGCCAGCTCCTTCCCTATTTGTGAGTCTTGCTGTATGTGTGTTTGACTGCCATTCAATCCAGTCACATCAATACATTTGGATGACTGTGCTCCCTATTTTATTCATCACTGATACTGGGAGGTAAATAAGTGCATTATAGGCAAACAGCTCTATCTATCTATCATCTATCTATCACCTATCTATCCTTTCTTCTGTGACTGTGCTCCATTGCTTGAGAGACAATAATATTATTGTCTAATCCTCTGCACCTTATTATACCTTTCCCCTTCTCTTTCACTGCATTTGATTTATTTATCTTTGACAGATATTTGCTCTATCCTGAGGGATTATGGTAGCCTAACTTGACTGTCTTTTCATTTCTTTTAATGTCAACATGTTTCATTTTTCTGTGAGGTGAAATAAAGCACCTGAAGAGCTTGAGTTAGAATAGTGGCATTCTATATACTACAGTTTAACTCATTTAAAATAAGGGTTTTTCTTTTTAAACAAAAATATTGAACAAAATGGATGCTTTGCTTTGTCTTATAACCTCCATTGCCCAAAAATCCAGATCAAGAAATTGATCCTTCTTTTGGGTGTGGATGATCTTATTACATAAATTGAATGTCGTCATAAACTTTTAGTAAATAAAATAAATAAATGGAGCTTAGGGGCAATATGAGCATCAGCTGTGAAATAATGCTAAGGTGTAATCATAAATATATAAAACTGGTATTATTAGGATGGGAAGCAGCTCCTAGGTATGAGGAAAAGTATTTATTCTACTTGATGAATAATTCACACAATAGGGTACATATTTCAACTCATTTATTTAAGTATTTAAAATGGTACTTTTTTTGCTGACCAGCAATTTTTATGCTAATGTGATTAATAATACAAATTCCTTGATTTGTTGTTGATGCTTTAAAAATATTGGTCTGTCAAATTCAAAATAAATACTTCTGAAGTGTTTTAAGTACATTTTATTTGTTTACAGCTGCTGACATGCTGTGCAAGCTATATATTACACATAGGGTTTTTATACTCATGTTATCTATATTACAGTTGTCCAAAGTAATTACCCATATCATGTCAATAACATTCTATTGCATTAAATTTAATCTACTGTGTGATTTAGGGTGATATTGTCAGTCCTATTTATTTGCAATCCAACAGTACATCCTAGTTCATGAAACACGTGCTATCATATTTATCCTTTCACAAAATAATAGTAATAATAAGAAACAAAAAAAATTGGTTCCTGTAAGTATAGGTCAATAAGGCAACACAGGTTGAACCAGGAAACCAACAGGGGGAACTGGGACAAAGACAAATGTAGAGCCTGATTTGCAACCCCAACTGAAGGCAGTGGGAAGCTTAGATGTTTATCACTTCTGAAAATGAAGGTATAAATGACTTCTGCAAGGTCATATATACATCAGAGCTAGGACCTGTTTTCAAGTTTGCCAAGGGCCTGTCTGGTATGTTAATCACAACCTCATCTTCCTTTTCAGTCCAGCTCAGCCTCTGGAAATACTGTTAGTAGTTTTTGTAAAGGGACTGATAAGTGCAACAAAAATAAATCTTACAGGACTGCAGGTTTGGAACTTGCATCACAACAGAATGGAGGGAAAATCCCACTGATTGAAACAGGAAATAGAGGAGGAGTAGAGCATGATCAGTTAATCTTGTCATGACAAATGGGCTACAGTGGAACTATGGAGAAGTGTGAAGGGTTTAGGAAAGAGTTAAATTGACCACCTGGTCTGTATAATAGCTATTTTGGTAATGGGGTTACAATGGGCAAGTCTTGCTATCCTTTAAAGATGATTCTAGTTAAAAGTTATGTTATCTTCCTTTTTCTCTCTATCTTCTCCTCCTACGTAAGCAATGTTTCCCATCTAGGACCTTATCACCTTTCTTCCCCCACCTCCCTGCTTCTTAAGGATTGGGAAGTAATTTCTGCTGTAGAAAATAATGAGTTTGAAGGTAAAGCATCTGCACAATATATGCAAAATCTGCAAACAAGGGTGGGGATAACTGTATTCACCACATAATTATTAATATTAATTAGGTTTCTGGGGAGTCATTGAAAATGTAAGCTTTTGCATATTTTTAAACATAAAAGGATTGAAATGCCCCCTTGTCCTTGCTCACGCACAGCATCACGATGGAACAAGCAAGCAATAACAGGTAGCATTCTACCCAATCCACCTCTGGGTCAACCTATTTTGTTCTCTAACAAAGGTATGTGGATTTTTCTCCATTTAACCCATGTTTGCTGGTAAATTTCTTCAGTGACCTATATTCCAAATTCCATTGAGCCTTGGATTAAGCTCTGGTGAAACTAGGGTTCTCTCCAAAGCCCTAGTGAAATTCTGCAACAGATTGTAGCAGAGGTGAGAAGAGCCAACTTGGGAGTCTGGCAATAGCTTCAGTATTTAAAGTGGGCTTAGACGTTGTAATGGGAACTGTGGAAATATCTGAGATGAACAGTAGCTGAAGTGGGGCTTCTGTATAAAGCATGTTGAAAACTCTGATGTAGTAAAATTTTAGTGTTTCACAGTAAAAATTGTCTGGTGATGCAAGGTTATTCCCCAAAATATGGCTCACTGGGCTCAGCTGTTGGAACATACTAATGTTAGGGACTGGCAAAGTGATTCGAATAAAAGAACAACTCCCCAGAAAATTTGTCCAAAATCAAAATGAACAAAACTCTTTTAAAAGTTAAAATTTGCTTTCTGATAGCAGAATGCAATTTTCTGGGGATTGTCCTCATTCAACAGCAGAGAATTTATAAGGAAATTCATACATTTAAACTCGCCCTGTTCTGGTTTATCATTACACAGAAGAGAGGGATGGGGTCATAAGTTCTAGCTGAAACCATTTTGTGTAGAGTTGATACCACATCCATGCCTAGAAATCTCTCTCTCTCTCACTCACACACCCACATATAGACCTCCCCGCCCCAACACACACTTAATGACTGGAACAGGAAAGAACCAGGCTTGATTTTCAGATGCTAGGTTGAGTTTTCATGTTTGTAAAAGGACCAGATTCTGTGCTTGGTTACTTCTCTGAAATCTCATGGCAATTAGTTGGCTGTACAGCTGTAAATAGGGGGTAAATAATGACCCAGACAAAAAATATTTTGCATGAAAATCACTGAATAACAATAATTTTGACCCTCATAGTAGTATTTTTAAAGTTCGTTTCAGACTAGGTTCATTCTTTGATGCTGTTGAAATCTGCTACTGTTCAACATTCCTACAGAGCAATTGAAAACTTCTGGAACCACTCAGTCATTTAATTCTCAGATGGCATTTTAGTCTACTTTTTTATCTGTGCCCTTTCTTCCACAGCCTTTTGTTTCAATTGGGAACTTTTGCCAAGTGCTACTTGATGTGATGTTTGTTAGAGAAGGTAAGAAATGTACATAATAAGACATATTCTCCTTTCATTCTGTACATGGAACAAGAAAAGATAGGACTAATTGATGATAACCAGATTTTAAAATAAGTTAAAGGGTAACCAAGTTATGAAAATCCTGTGGAATCTTAGACTAACGTATTTCTTTGGCCCTGAGCTTTTATGGGCTTCAGTCCACTGCATCTGACGAAGTGGGTTGCAGCCCACAAAAATTTATGCCTGAAAAAATTTGTTAGTCTTTAAGGTCCCACAGGACTTTCAGAGATTTTCAAAGCTTCTATCCTGTAGCATAATGAAAAATATTATAGTTAGATAGCTGATCCTAGAGAATTTTGCAAACCAACTTCCTAATGAAATTATCTTTGGGAAGTCACTGGGTGTGTGTTCTGAGTAGACTATAGGATCAAGCCCCAGGCCTTCAGGAGAACTGTGTATGTGGAGACACTCGTGTGTAAAACTAATCATATATGTAATGACTGAGGACGTAGCCACCTAAAAAATTTAGAATCTTTCTTGTGACTTATTCCTTAAATTTCAACAAAGAGAAACTGATCATAAAATGAAGAGATATGTCAGGAAATATTTTTCCTTTAACTTCTTGGTTTTTTGGTAAAACATTGTTATTGTGGTGTTTATATAATTCCAGTGTAACTCAAGTATGTAATGACATTTCTCCAATGAAAGCATTTAAATAACTCAGGAAAGTGCTTTCCTGTTCTGTTTCCTGTTCATTTTATTGTTCAATCCATTGAAACTCATCTAGACATATTACACACTATGTAAAGCAAATTAAAATATTTACCAGATCAACTTATATGTGTAGGTGTCTATGCCATACCAAGGGGAGCCTTATACGTATACAAAACATATGGGTATGTATTCCTGCATGTGTGCTCATACACACACATCTAGGCTTCTCAACTTTTAAACTGCTTTTAATTGGTATTAAAAACAGAAACTTGCATAGTGAGATAATATAATGGGATTAGAACAAGAAATACAGGAATCTCATTAAATAGAAAATGACACAAAAATGTAAACACTTTTTTTTAATAAAACCAGTGAAGCAAACTAAGCTAATGTCTCTCCCCTTCACCTGACTCTACATTTGAGTTAGGGTTTTTATATATAGAAAATAAGAGGTATATATGTATTTTTTGTAATAGGAAAGAAAATGATCGGATACAGGAGCAAATAGTCCAAAAAGGAAAAGGACAGTTTAACAGATTTGCTGTAAAACAGTAGCTTTTTTTGTTTGTTACCCGAATGGCATAGCTTTTGACAACTTAATCTATCTCATTTTGATCCAAACCTTTTCTAATGTAGTGGATAAAATTAAAGAACTACAAACTAAGCATCACAGGTGTAGTTTAGGTTTTTATCTGATTCTCAGTTTTTTTCTAGTCAGTGAATGGGCTACTCATAATATATGTCTGCTCTTGGAATACTTTTAATTTCCCTTCAGATAAGTCAGTGGAAAATACAGTAAACAGAGAACAATTAAGTTCAACCTGCACAGTTACTGCAAGAATTAGTCTTAAACTAACAGTAGAAACTGAGAGAGGCATACTGAACATGGAAGTCAAAAAAGGATTAAATTATAGTGCTCATGAATGGCAATATGCAGCAAAATTGTTTGGAAACATTTGTGGAGGTCCAAAGGCTGAGTCCTCTCAAAAATAAATATTTTGACAAGTAGAGGTTTACATCCATCTAGTGCATCACTGGTTGCATGATGAAATACAGGTCTGTTTTAGAATCATAGGGTTGGAAGGACCTCATAGGTCATCTAGTCCAACCCCCTGCCAGAGGCAGGACCACTCCCACTAAACCATCCCGGTCATGGTTTTGTCCAGCTGGGCCTTAAACACCTCCAAAGATGGAGACTCCACCACCTCCCTTGCGAGCTCATTCCAAGGCTTCACCACTCTCCTAGTAAAAAAGTTTTTTCTAATATCCAGCCTCGAGCTCCCTGACCGCAACTTGAAACCATTGCTCCTCATTCTGTCCTCTGTTATTACTGAGAACAGTCGAGCTCCATCTTCCTTAGAGCATCCCTTCAAGTAGCTGAAGGTTGCTATCAAATCCCCCCTCAATCTTCTCTTCTGCAGACTAAATAAGCCTAATGCTTTCAGTCTTTCCTCATAGGGCTTGTGCTCCAGTCCTTTAATCATTTTGGTTGCCCTCTGCTGAACTCTCTCTAGCATGTCCCTGTCCTTTTCGTAGTGGGGAGCCCAAAACTGAACACAGTATTCTAGATGTGGCCTCACCAGTGCAGAATAGAGGGGAATGATCACATTCCTTGATCTGCTGGTAATACTACTTTTGATGCAGCCCAGGATGCCATTGATCGGCCTTTTTGGCAGCAGGAGCACACTGCTGACTCATATCTAGCTTCCCATCCACCATGACCCCCAGGTCCTTTTCTACACTGCTGCTGCTTAGCTGAATGTTTCCCAGCCTGTAGCAGTGCATGGGGTTTTTGCATCCCACATGCCGGATTTTACACTTGTCCTTATTGAAGCTCATAAGATTTCTATTGGCTCACTGTTCCAATTTGTCTAGGTCTCCCTGAATCCTGTCCTTGCCCTCCAACGTGTCTGCTGGTCCCCCCAGCTTGGTGTCATCTGCAAACTTACTGAGAATGCAGTCTATTCCATCATCCAGATCATTGATGAAAATGTTGAACAGAGCCGGCCCCGGAACCGACCCCTGGGGCACCCCACTCGTGACTGGCTGCCAGCTAGAGATGGAACCATTGATTCCTACACACTGAAACCGTTGATCTAGCCAGTTTTCTATCCACCTTATAGTCCACCTATCCAAGCCATACTTCCTTAATTTGCCAATGAGAATGCTGTGGGAAACTGTATCAAAAGCCTTGCTAAAATCAAGGTATATGACATCAACTGTTCTTCCTGCATCCAGAAAACCAGTCATCTGATCATAGAAGGAGAGGAGATTGGTCAGGCATGATTTACCCTTCATAAATCCATGCTGACTGTTCCTGATCACTTTATTTTCCTCTAAGTGTTTGAGGATGGATTCTCTGAGAATCTGCTCCATAATTTTTCCAGGGATTGAAGTGAGACTGACTGGTCTATAATTCCCTGGATCCTCCTTTTTCCCTTTCTTGAAAATAGAAACTACATTTGCTTTTTTCCAATCCTCTGGCACCTCCCCTGTTCTCCATGAGTTTTGAAAGATAGCAGCACCACTGGCCGTTATCTCATTGGCCAATTCCCTTAGCACTCTTGGATCCAGTTCATCCGGCCCCATGGACTTGTGCACATCTAGCTTCTTTAAGCAGTCTCTAACCTGACCTTCCGTCAACAAGGGCCTGTCTTCTTCTCTCCCATCTGCTACACCCATGGTAGTGGGCTGGGAGCTGACCCCGCCCGTGAAAACTGAAGCAAAAAACGCATTGAGCACCTCAGCTTTTTCTTCATCCTCTGGCACAAGGATGCCTGCCCTATTCAGCAAGGGGCCTACACCATCCCTGATCCTCTTCTTGTTATTAACATACTTGTAGAACCCCTTCTTGTTATCCTTTACTTCTCTTGCTAGCCGCAACTCCATTTGTCCTTTGGCCTTTCTGATTTTATCCCTGCAGTCCCTAGCAATATCTTTATATGCCTCCTTGGTCATCTGACCAAGCTTCCACTTCCTGTAAGCTTCCTTTTTATGTTTAAGCTCAGAGCAGAGTTCTCTGCTAAGCCATTCTGTCTGCCTCATATGTTTGTTCTTTCTCCTAATTGGAATGGCAACTTCCTGTGCCCTTAGCAGGGTTTCTTTAAAATATAACCAACTCTCTTGGACTCCTTTCCCCTTCAGATTAGCTTCCCAAGGGATCCTGCCCATCAGTTCCCTGAGGGAGCCAAAATCTGCTTTTTTGAAGTCCAGGGTTTGTTTTGCTTCTTTCCTTCCTTTAATCAGGATCCTGAACTCAACCATGTCATGGTCACTACTGCCTAGCTTGCCATTTACCTCTATGTCCCTGATCAATTCTTCCCTGTTTGTGAGCAGCAGGTCGAGCAGTGCAAGATCCCTAGTTGGTTCCTCTAGCATTTGTACTAGACAGTTGTCCCCAACACTCTCTAAAAACTTCCTGGATTGCCTATGCACTGCTGTATTGGCCTCCCAGCAAATGTCAGGGTAATTGAAGTCCCCCATCAGCACCAGGGCCTGTGATCTAGAAGCTTCTGCTAGTTGTCCATAGAACACCTCATCCACCTCCTGCTTCTGGTCTGGTGGTCTATAGCGGACACCCACCACAACATCCCCCTTGTTGCTTTCCCCTCTCAATGTAACCCACAGACTTTCTACTGGCACGCTTCCACTTCCATAATGGAGCTCTGAGCAGTCATAGAGCTCTTTTATATATAACGCTACTCCTCCCCCTCTTCTTCCCTGCCTGTCTTTCCTGAACAGTTTATACCCATCCATGGCAGAGCTCCAGTCATGCAGACTATCTCACCACGTCTTCCGTTATTCCTATAATATCATAGTTCCTTGTCTGCGCTAGTATTACCAATTCTTCTTGCTTATTTCCCAGGCTCCTTGCATTAGTGTACAGGCACCTAAGATACCCGGTCAATTGCCCTACTTTGTCATGTTGATTTCTAATTCTATTACATAAACCTCCTTGCATTTTTTCTTGGAGTTCTCCTCCCCCAGTCTCCTCACATATTGGGGCATCAGTAGAGCACTTAAGACAATTATTTGGTTCCCCCCCCCCATGTTCCAACTACCTTCTCTTTTATTGCTGTTGATACAGTCCCAGCACCCCCCAAGTTCCATCCTTTCCCCCAGATCACCCACATTGTTACTTACCTGTGGGCTTTGGTCTCCTTCCCCCTTCAGACCTAGTTTAAAGCCCTCCTCACTAGGTCAGCCAGTCTGTGCCCAAACATGCTCTTCCCCTTCCTGGACAGGTGAATGCCATCTCTGCCTATCAATCCTCTGTCCTGAAACAGTACTCCATGGTCAAGGAAGCCAAATCCCTCCTGACCACACCATCTTTGCAGCCAGGCATTCACCTCTAGGATGCATCTGTCTCTCCTCAGGCCTCTAGCCTTGACTGGAAGGATCGAGGAGAGCACCACCTGTGCTCCAAACTCCTCCACCCTCGCTCCCAGAGCCCTGAAATCACCTTTGATCTGCTGAGGATCACCTCTCGCAGTATCATTGGTACCCACATGGATAAGAAACATGGGGTAGTAGTCTGAGGGGCGGATGATTTTAGATAATCCCTCCGTTACATTTCGGATACGGGCACCAGGCAGGCAGCATACCTCTCTAGAGGCCTTGTCAGGGCGACAGATGGGTGCCTCCGTTCCTCTCAGGAGTGGGTCCCCAATCACCACGACCCTACATTTCCTCTTAGGTGAGGTGGTTGTAATCTGCCCAGCCTTTGGGGTGGATGGCATCTCCTCTACCTCCTTCAGTGTGTCCAGCACCGCATAACGGTTCCTCTCCACAATGGATGGTGGGATGTGAGCAGGCGTGGAGCACTGTCTACTGCCAGAGGTGACCAGCTGCCAGTGTCCTTCCTCTGCCATAGGCATCCCATCCGTTTCCAGAGCTGTGGCAGTAGCCCTTGGCATTGGGATAGGGACCTCCTCCTTGAAGGTCTCATCGTGGACACTGTCAAGGAACTTTTCCAGGGCATAGATACCCCTGAGTCGTGACACCTCCTCCTGTAACTCTCCTTCCTGTTTCTGAAGAGAGTGCACCAGAAGGCACCTATCACATAGGCTCATCTCCTGAGCCTGATCATCAGTGGCAGGAAAATGAAGGCCATACTCCCTGCAATTCCACACCAGGGTTTGGGTGGAGATATCCATGGTCAGACAGTCTGTCTGGCTACACAGAGGCAAAGGAAACAGCACGGGTGCTGGCTCCAGCAGTACGGCTCTTCTTCACCATCTTGGCCTCCCCCAACTCCCCTGTTCGCAAGCTCCCTCTGGTCACTCAAGCAGTGGCTTTTAAAGGCCTTCTCTGCCTAGGTCAGCCCTTGCCCCTTGTTAGTCACACAGGGGCAGGCCAATCACAAGGCTGCTAGAAGCTGCTGATTAAAGGTGATCAGGGAACAATGGTGCAAACAGCCCCCACCCAGTCACACAAGCACAGTCCCACAACTAACAACAAGCTCCTGTATGGAAAAAGACACAAGCAACTCACCTGTAGGGAAAAAGACACAAACACACAGTCAGCAAACCACCTGTAGGGAAAAAGACACAGTCCAATCACTTACCTAAGACGCACCTGGCACGATCTCCTTCCCTCGCAGACTCCCCTGCCTGCAGTCCTTCTCAGAGGAAGGCGAAGAGGAAGGTGCCCGCTTGACCAGCTCCTGAACCTGCTCCTGCTCCCCCACCACCACTACCACCTCTACTGCTGATCCTGCTCCCTCCTCCCTTGTTCCTGCTCCTGCTCCTGTTGCTGCTGTGGCTGGCTGGCCTCTCTCCCTCCCACTCCCCTGCTCTGTGGGGAGGGGGGGGAGAGCCTGACAAGAAGACCCACTACCACTACCACCTGGAGAAGACCAGCTCTCCTGCCAGCCAGCCAGCTAGTCCCTGCTGCTGCTGCTGCTGCTACAGCTGGAGCCTGCTGCCTCTCCAAGGAGAAGAAAATACCACCACCACTGAGGGGAGGCCTCCAAAGACTGAGACTCTGCTGTTTGCAGCTGGGGGTGAGCTATCAAGAGACTCTAGACTTAGTTACCACCATTACCACCCCCAGCTGCTGCTTCCTTGGCCTCCCCTCTCACCACCAAGAAGGCAGCAGGCTTCCACTAATTCAACATCTTTGGACTTTTTTCTCAGCAGCAGGGACTATAGAACCACCTCTCCCCCAGCAGTAGCAGTCTCCCCTTCCTATAGTTTATTCCCCCCCCTTTTTTTCCTCTTTCCCCCCTCACCCCCAGTGGCTGGAGGGCCTCCCCCCCCTTTTCCTTGCCCTCCAGCTGGCTCAGTGCTCCCTACCCCTCCCTACCCCTCACAGACCCTTCCCTGAAGCCCAGAGTTTGGTTTCCTTCCCTGCCCCACCCCATTCTTGAGAGTTTGTTCTTTTTTTTTTGATTCCCTTGCCCCACCCTTCAGCCCCTATTGTTTTTTCTGCCCCACCCTTTATGTCCCTCAGCCCCAACCCTACACTGCCCACCCCCAGCCAGAGCTGGCCAGGTTTATAGAGCGTTAATTTCCTTTTTTTTGTTCCCCCCCCCCCCCGTGCACTGCACCCCCCTGATACATTTGTGCTTCCTACCCCACCCAGTGCAGCCGGAGGAGCCGGCTCTGACTGACCCAGACAAGCCCCTTGTCCTTCCCTCCCTGGCACCCTCCTCCCTTGCCTGCAGCCTAGCAGGGAGGAGTGGTTGCCACCCCATAACTCCCATAAAATCCACCCCTCCCCCACCCTTTTCCCATTACCTGGTCCCCCCACCCACCCATTTTGCTCCTTACCCCAGTCTACCCACCCCCCAGGTATCCCCTCCTCTTCTTGCCACTCTGAGAACATGGAGACCTCCCCTGCTCCCTCTGAACCTCTCCCAGAGCCTGCTCCCCCCTCTCTCCCTGCGGCTGTCCCCTTGACCACTGCTGCCACTCCTTCCACCTCTGGTGCCGCCACTAGGGCACCTGAGGCAGCGGGCACGGGAGGGGCCTCCGCTACTGCCGCCCCGACCCCCTCAGCCGGGAAAAAAAGCAAGGGGAAAAAGGCGAGCAAGGTCCCTGTTGCTCCTGCAGCCCCACCACCGGCTGCGGCCCCTTCTTCCCCTGCCATTCCCTCCACCAGTTCTGGGGGTCTTTCTGCCCCCAGAACGTACGCCCAGGCGGCTGCCACCTCTCCACCCACCGCCACAACATCAGCCCGCACCGCCTCCTCGAATTCGACCTCGGGGGGCCGGGGCCCCTTCCCCTCCTTGACCAGGAGGCACGGGGTCCGTTGCCTCCTGGTGGCTGCCTCGCCCCACGTCGAAACGTACGTGCGGGCGATGGCGAGGGTGGTGGGGCCCTCGGCCATTGTGGCGGCCTCCAAGATGTTCAGGAAGATGGTATTCTTCCTGGCATCGGAGGCCGCCGCACAGGAGGCGGTGGTCAGGGGCTTGGCGGTGGGGGGCGTCCACGTGCCGGTGGAGCCCCTGGAGGACCTGGGCGTACGGGTGGTCCTCACCTCCGTTCCTCCCTTCCTCCCCAATGCTGCCCTGCTTCCCCTCCTCTCCGCCCTGGGGAAGCCGATATCCATCATTAGCCCTCTCCCACTGGGCTGTAAGGACCCCGCCCTCCGTCACGTTCTGTCCTTCCGCCGGCAGGTGCAGATCCAACTGCCGCCGGCGGGGGCGCGTGACGGTATGGCACTGGAGGGGTCCTTCATGGTGCCCCATCAAGGGGCCCATTACAAGATTTTTTATTCTTCGGGGGAGGCCCGGTGCTTCCTCTGTAGGGCCACGGGGCATGTCCGGAGGGACTGCCCCTTGGCCCAGCATGACGAGGGAGCAACTGGGCCCCCCGGAGCTGATACGGGCGCCGGCCACACCACCGCCGGCGACCCAGCCCACCCGGCCACTCAAGCTGCCTCTCCTCCATCGAGGGACACAGCTGCCGCTGCCTCTCGGGATGTGGGGTTGACAGCCCCACCATGCCCGGAGGAGCGGCTGGGCCCCGTCGCCTCTTCCACTGCACCATCTGGGACGGGGCCCAGAGAGGAGAGAGCAGCGGCCGTGGTGGAGGCCCCAGATATGGGAGAGGGTGCACCCCAGGGGGAGGGTTCCCGTCCCCTTGATGTCCCTCCCCCGGTTCCTTCTCCCCACGAGCCTTTGCCCTTGCCGCCTGTTCCCGCCCCTGCTGGACGGCCCTCAGACACCATCTTAGAGGGCCAAGTTCTCCCCCAGAGGACGCGCAGCAAGAGAAAGAAGGCTCTGTCCCTCCCCAGCATACCAGATGGGGAGGAGGCCCCCCGGAAGTCTTGGCGGGGGGCTGAGGGTGACCCTGTTACTGGTGAGCCACTTGCTGCGCCCTCTGGGGAGGTCCAGCAGGAGGCCCCGGCAGAGGAAATGGAAGCAGTAGAGGAGGGGAGCAGCACCGCCCCCTCCCAGGAGGCCCCCGTTGATCCCTCTCCTGGGGAGGCTGCAGATGGAGCCACTTCTGCCCCCCTGGAATCTCATGTAACATCTCCGGCTGAGGCAGAGGGGGGCTTAGGCTCCATCTACGCAGAGATCGAGGCCCTGGGTCTGACCTTGGCAGCCGCAAGGGAGGACGACCCTCTGCCAGCGGGCCTCGATCTGGGTGGCATTAACGTTTCGCCACCCCCTCCTTTATCCCAGATCCCACCTGAATCCCAACCTCTATCTGCTGTCCCCACTCCTATCCCGGGGACACCCCCGGGTTGCTTCACCTGCCCGGCTGCTCCATCTAACTCAGCAGTGGCCGCCGAACCTCTTGAGGCTATGGCTGGCACCGAGCAGCCGGGTCCCGGGGTATTGTCCCTGGGGGGACAGCTGCCCTTACCCTCACTTGTCTACTCCCCCGTATCTGACGCTGAGGATGTGGGGGACCAACCCGCGCCCAGCGTCAGTGCGGAACCCGATCCTCACTCCCTTGTAGAAAATCCCGTGCCCGGTCAAGGGGAGCCGCACCCCGGGGGCTCGACCACCGGGGCCCCTGTTCCCACTACCACTCCTCCCCCTCTTCCCATCACTTCTATTCCCGACCTTAACCCCACCTCTCCCTTTGTCGTCCCTCCCTTTCCTGACCTGACCCCATCCCATTTTGTTACCACCCCCGGGATGGTGGCTCTCCCGCCGCCACCAGCCACGTCCCGGGAGGTGGTATTTGTGGTTCCCCCTGTCCCTGGGGCTGCTGTCCTCCCTCCACCGCCGCCCTTCCTTGTACCGGGGGTTCAGCCGGGAGATATGGTGCCCGCAACATCGGCACCGAGACGGGGCTCTGCGCCCTGTCTTTTACTCCCGGCTGGCTGTGGGGTCACTACCGGGACCCGACCGGAGGACGGCCGGGAACCTCCGTTCCCGGGCCCCCTGGTGCCGCTGGGGGAGCTGCGCGCGTTCCTGGCCGACACTCGTGGGGCCAGGAACCGGGTGCGGCTCGCCCTGCAGCGCTGGGGGGACTTCCATCTCGTCCTCCAAGCTGTGAGGGCCTTGCTGAAGGAGGGTAAAGGGACCGGGAAGCGGGATGCCACGGACTACCAGAGGGCCCGCACCTTCCGTGACTCCCTCATCACTCACGGGGTCAGTCACGGATTGCTGCGTGGCCTAACGGAGCCCGTTGGCACTCCCGCCCCTTCCGAGGATCCCCCCCAGCCACCCTCATGGCGCCGATCATCTTCGCAACACTAAACACCAATGGCTGCAGGTGGGGTCTCCGCAGGACCCAGGTGCTCTCCTTCCTTCGGGAGGGGGGGTACTCTGTGGTTTTCCTGCAGGAGACCCACACGGATCCAGCCGCCGAGCCCAGTTGGCGGCTGGAGTGGGGGAACGGGGTGTACTTTAGCCATCTGGCCACCCACTCCGGTGGTGTGGCCACCCTGTTCTCCCCCGGCCTGCAGCCTGAGGTGCTGGGGGTCGCCGAGGTTGTGCCGGGCCGCCTGCTGCACCTCCGGGTCCGGATGGAGGGGCTGACGTTGAACCTGGTCAACGTCTACGCCCCGACATCGGGCCCGGAGCGGGTGCAATTCTACCGTCAGGCGGCCGCCTTCCTCGGCACCTTGGATCCTCGGGAGTGCCTGGTCCTCGGCGGGGATTTTAACACCACCCTTGAGGAACGGGACCGCACGGGGACCGAGCAGTGTCCGGCCGCCGCGGACGTCCTCAGGGAGGTGATCGACCATCACTCCCTGGTGGACGTCTGGCGCGACCACCACCCGGACGACGGGGTGACCTTCACCTTTGTCCGGGTGGGGCACCATCGGTCGTGCCACTCCCGGTTGGACCGCATTTACCTGTCCAGACATCATCTTGCACGGGCCCACTCCTCCAGCATTCGGCCGGCCCCTTTCTCGGATCACCATCTGGCGACCGTGACGGCCTCTCTCTCGGCAGAGAGGCCGGGGCCGGCCTATTGGCACTTCAACAACAGCCTGCTGGAGGACGTGGGCTTCGTGGCGTCCTTCCGGGAGTTTTGGCTGGCCTGGAGGAGGCAGAGGTCCGCCTTTCCCTCGGCACGGCGTTGGTGGGACGTGGGGAAAGTGCGTGCCCGGCTCTTCTGCCGTGACTACACCCGGGGGGCCAGCCGGCGGAGGGATGCGGAGATAGAGCAGCTGGAGCGGGAGGTTTTGCAGCTTGAGAGGCGTCTGGTCACCAGTCCTGAGGATCCATCCCTCCGCGAGGCGCACCAGGAGAAGCGGGAGGAGCTGCGGGCCCTCGAGGACCTTCGGGCCCGGGGTGCCTTCGTTCGATCCCGCATCCAGCTCCTTCGGGAGATGGATCGCGGCTCCCGCTTCTTCTATGCCCTGGAGAAACGGAGGGGGGCGAAAAAGCACGTCACCTGCCTCTTGGCGGAGGACGGCACCCCCCTCACGGATACGGTGGAGATGCGTGGAAGGGCCAGGGCCTTCTACGCCGGTCTTTTCTCCCCGGATCCGACCGACCCTAACGCCTGCAGGGTGCTCTGGAATGAACTTCCCACGGTCGGCGAGGGTGCCCGGGACCGGCTGGAGCTGCCTCTCACTCTAGCCGAGTTCTCGGAAGCCCTACGTCTCATGCCCAATAACAAATCTCCGGGCATGGACGGGCTGACCGTGGAGTTCTACCGTGCGTTCTGGGACGCCCTCGGCCCGGACCTCGCCGCCGTCTGGGCCGAGTCCGAGGAGAGCGGAGAGCTCCCCCTTTCTTGCCGGCGGGCGGTGCTGGCCCTGCTGCCCAAGAAGGGGGACCTCCGCGATCTTCGGAACTGGCGTCCCGTCTCACTCCTCAGCACGGACTACAAAATAGTAGCCAAGGCCATCTCGCTGCGCCTTGGGTCCGTGCTGCAGGACGTGATCCATCCTGACCAGACCTACACCGTCCCGGGCCGTTCCATCTTTAGTAACCTCTATCTGGTCCGGGATCTCCTAGAGCTCGGGTGTAGGGATGGTCTGTCGTTCGCCCTCCTGGCCCTGGACCAGGAGAAAGCGTTCGACAGGATGGACCACGGGTATCTCCTGGGCACCCTGCGGGCGTTTGGCTTCGGGCCCCGCTTTGTGGGGTTTCTCCAGGTGCTGTACGCCTCCGCGGAGTGTCTGGTCAAGCTCAACTGGACCCTGACCGAGCCTGTCAGCTTCGGGCGAGGGGTGCGTCAAGGCTGTCCGCTGTCGGGCCAGCTGTACGCTCTGGCCATCGAGCCCTTCCTCTGTCTCCTCCGTCGGAGGTTGACGGGGTTGGTGCTCCCTGAGTCAGAGCTGCGGCTGGTCTTGTCGGCGTACGCCGATGACGTACTCCTCGTGGTCCAGGACCCGGGCGACCTGGTGCGGTTGGAGGCTTGTCAGGCCATCTACTCGGCAGCCTCCTCCGCCCGGGTCAACTGGGTCAAGAGCTCTGGCCTGATGGTAGGGGCCGGGTGGCCGGTCGGCTCCCTCCCACCCGCGCTTCAGGCCATCCGGTGGAGCGCGGGTCCGCTGCTCTATCTGGGCGTTTACCTTTCTGCCACCCATCCCTCCCCGGGGGAGAACTGGCATGAATTAGAGGGCAGGGTTGCTGACCGGCTCCGGAGCTGGACAGGACTGCTGCGGTGCCTCTCCCTTCGGGGTCGGGCACTGGTTGTCAACCAGCTCGTCCTGTCCATGCTCTGGCACCGGCTCAACACCCTGAGCCCACCCCCGGGTTTCCTGGACAGCCTCCAGAAGACAATTCTGGAGTTCTTCTGGCCAGGACTGCACTGGGTCTCTGCAGGGGTTCTGAGCCTTCCCCTGGAGGAAGGGGGGCAGGGCCTGTGCTGCGTTCGCAGCCAGGTCCACACCTTCCGCCTCCAGGCCCTGCAGAGACTCCTTTATGGTGCAGGTAGTCCGGCATGGAGCCACTTGGCACGCACCTTCCTCCGCCGCTACCGAGGGCTCCGATACGACCGGCAGCTCTTTTATCTCGACCTGAGACGTTCTCCGCGAGACGTCTCCGAGCTGCCAGCCTTCTACCATGACCTCCTCCGGACCTGGAGGCTCCTTGCAGCCTCCAGGTCGGTTATACCCACCGAGGGGGAGGACCTCCTCGCGGAGCCCCTGCTACACAACCTCCATCTCGGTGTGCAGGTGGCGGAGGCCCCCTCCGTGAGGCGGAGGTTGGTCATGGCAGGTGTCACCCGGGTTGGAGATCTCCTGGACTATGCCCGGGGGGACTGGGTGGATCCCCATGAGCTGGCTCGGCGCATGGGGCTCTCCACCCCTCGTACCCCCCAGCACCTACTCCAGGAGGTGAGGGCTGCTTTGCCTCCCGCTGCTCGGGCCTACCTCGGGCGGGTCCTGCGAGAGGGTACTCCCCGCCCCCCTCTCAGCCCTGGCCCTCCAGAACTCATGATCGGGCCTCGGCCCCATCAGCCCCCCCGGCCATCCCCGCCCCATGCCCCGAGCCGGCTGCTGGACCTGCAGCCGGCCTCTTTTCGAACCGCGCCCCGTAAACATCTCTACACGCTCGTGCTCCATACCATTCATTTCCTCGCCCTAGCGTCCCGCCCTGACACAAAGTGGCGGGAACTGATTCCACCCGCGGTGGGCGAGGAACCCCGGTGGGCCAGTCTGTATGCCACCCTCACTCCAAGGCCCGCCGGGGACATCAGTTGGCGGCTCCTTCATGGAGCCGTGAGCACGGGCGTGTTCTTGGTGCGGTTCACCCCTCGCCCCGACACCTGCCCCTTTTGCGGTGCGAGGGAGACCCTGGCGCATGTCTATTTAGACTGCGTCAGGTTGCAGCCCCTTTTCCGGCTCCTCCAGAACCTCCTCCTGAGGTTCTGGCTGCACTTCTCCCCACACATGTACCTCTATGCACTCCCCATCCGTGGCCCCACTAAGTCGCGGGACCTCCTCGCCAACCTCCTCTTGGCTTACGCAAAGGTAGCCACATATAAAACTCGGGAGAGGAGGTTGGCAGAGGGAGGGGCCTGCGACTGTGGGGCCTATTTCCGCTCCCTCGTCCGTGCACGTCTCCGGGCAGAGTTCCTCTGGGCGGCGTCCGCTGGCTCCCTCGACACCTTTCGGGAGCAGTGGGCGCTGTCCGGGGTTCTCTGCTCGGTACCCCCTTCCGACACCCTTGTTTTGAACCTGTAACCTTCACACCCGTCCCTGTTTTCTCTTTCGTTGTCCCCCGGACTTTTTTGAAGCCCTGCCTTGTGCCGCTTCCCCTCAGGCTGGGGGAAGGGTTTTAGAAGTGGG
>VOCP01051566.1:0-12504 GCA_007922195.1 Podocnemis expansa
CGCTTTTTTTCTTATTTCGAATTAACATTTTGTTAATTCGAAATAAGATATTTCGAAATAAGGTGTTGTTTCGAAACAAGTTATTTCGACACAACTTGTTTCGAAATAACCCTGTGTGTGTGAACACAGCCTTAGTGCGCAGCCCTAAGGCTCA
The DNA here is from genome assembly GCA_007922195.1 of Podocnemis expansa. Classification (NCBI taxonomy): domain Eukaryota; kingdom Metazoa; phylum Chordata; order Testudines; family Podocnemididae; genus Podocnemis; species Podocnemis expansa. The sequence continues at coordinate 155 of VOCP01051566.1, forward strand.
TTTTTAATTTCACTCAGGATTAGGGGCCTGATATTACCCTTCAAGTTGTCCCACTGCAGTCAATGGGTATGTCTACACTGTGTGTTTAAGTCGACTTAAATGCCCTTAAGTGGACTTAAACAGAGCTCTGTTTACATTGCAGGGCAATAAAGTCTACTTTAGCAACAGATAAAGTCGACCTTATTACTTCTGCTTATAAAGTTGACTTTACAGTTAAGGTGACTTTATTAAGTTGACTTCAGGCAATGTGGACTCACTATGTCGACTTTATTATAATAAAGTCGACTTAGTGCAGTGGGGCCATTAAGTCAACTTTATAAAGTCGACTGAAGCCAGAGCACGCATTTAAAGTTGACTTTATAAAATCGACTTAATGTAGTGTGGACTCACTAAGTCGACTTAATAAGGTCGATTTTAAGTAGACTTTATTAAGTCGACTTAATAAAGTTGACTTAGCTTTTACAATGTAGACATAGCCAATGAGACTGCTTGTGTGAGTGAACATTGCACATATGCCTAAGAGCTCCACATGACTGAGCCCAAACTGCTTCTATGAATCTGATCTCTATTTGCTGTTTAAGAAGGCTGAGAATAAGCCCTGACTCAGCAATGATTTAGGCACATAATTAACTTTATGTCTATTGAGCATTCCTATTGAATTCCCTGAGGCCCAGAGATGGGCCTCTGCTGATCCAGCTGGAAGGTCAGGTGTATGCATTACGCAGCATTTAGCAAAACGAGGCACTAATCTGAAGTGTCACCTTTGGGTGCTGCTGTAATTGATTATAATAAATAAATTGCATAAGAAAATGTGAGGAATCCTTAGGCCTGGAACCTTCTTCTTACCCTGTGTCTCAGATCTGGCAGAGCAGTATTTCCTCCCCCATCTATGTGACTATAGCATAAAGGGAAAATAATGAAGCATTATGACATATTGGTCCCTTTCACTTTAACAAAAAATCAATCAATCAATCAATCAATGGATATCTACACTTTGTCTGCTTTTTGCAGTACTTAAGTCTTCCACATATGTTGGAACTGTCAAGTGAGAAAGTTATACAAGTAATTTCAAAACTTGAAATGGCTCACACGTATTGCTAGAGTGACTAACCCCATTTATTTCAATGGAACTACACCAGAGATTAATTTAGCCCATCTTACAAAATTGGCATTACCAAGTTGCATTTTGAGGTGTTACTGTAAAAGATTAAAAAATACTAAAGTGAATATACAATAAGAACAAGTGGTGCGAGTGGATTCTATCATGCAATCCGTAGCAACCCTGATCAGGGTGTCAGGTGACTGGGCTCAGGAGTTCAGAATTCTCTACCAGAACTACTAAGAGCTGAATTTTTATTACAATGAACACACAAGTCTTACAGTCTGCTCATTTGTGATCATACCATTCAAAGGAAGACCTTTTTCCCCTGCAGCTGAAAGCATGTTGGATTAGTTCTTTGAAATCCTTTAAAAAAATCCATCTTTAATGAATATTCTTTTGCCAAGGTTTTGTCTCAGTCCAGTACATCTTAACTGATAAATAGAGCAGAAAACTGAATCTGTTGCTTTAGAATATTCAGTGAATAGGAATAATGAAATCTTGCTCTATGTGTAACGACAGGCATCTGAAGGGATGTAGAAGGGTGTAGCTAGCAATTCATTCTCACTCAGGCAAGGCCTTATGGGCCATGAATTAGTGGGGCAATCTTAGGCTTCCAGAAACCTAAGTCTAGGCTTTATCTAGTGTATTCTGAACTGTTGTTAAAAAAAAGTGGGATAGCCTGATTCTTTCCTTTTGAATTGTCTGCTTTTATTACTGTACTATTAATAGTTCCTAAAGGTACATTTTTAGAACATCACAGGGAATATTTGGAACAGTGGACTATATTGATGGTAGACATGGTGATATATATGCTGACACTAGAGTAAAGGATGTGCCAAAGAGATGTAACTTCCATGATGTTATAATGTGTTGATTCATAGAGTTTAACACCAGAAGGAACTATTAGATCATCTAGTCTGATCTCCTATATATCACATCCATTACATTTCATCCAGTTGCACCTGTACTGAGTTCAGTAACTTGTGTTTAACTAGGGCATATTTCCCAGAAAAGGCACCCAGCGTTGGAAAATCCACCACTTCCCTTGGTGGTTCATTCCAGTGGTTAATCATCCCTCCCCATTAAAAATTTTTTCCCAATTTTCTGTTTGAGTTTGCCTGGCTTCAGTTTCTAGCCATTTGTTCTTCTTATGCCTTTCTCTGCTTATGAAGGTATGCATCTTAAAATAGTCAGTGAGGGTGTAACACAGGTAGTGCAAGATAATCATAGGCCTGAGCTATGCTGCTGCTCTGGGTTGATAGCAGATACATGATCTACAAACTGTGGAATGCATATCTCCCATCGACTTACTTACCCTCCCTACACTGGGCTGCATTGGCAGGAAATGCTCTCAGTTTGATGCAGTGTTACTCTTTTTGGGTATGTCTACACTGGAGGCTCTGTTAAGTTGACCTAACAAGTGCCCAGTGACCATACCTTGACCAAGAAATTTGGATCTTGACCAAAAAAGAGAGAGAGTACCCCTGCTCTGGGGCTTAGGTAGGAGTTAGGAATCTGAACAAGACTGAGGTAGTGGTATGCATGCTCAAAAGAAGGAACATATGTACTAAGGGAACTTCTACCCTGAATATTTAGGTGCTGAGTGAGTTTAAGCACCTACAATGTTCAGCTGGAATTTTGTCAATCACAGTAGATTCCAAAACTGGGACTTAAGCACCTAAAGCCCCAGCCCCGGATGCTTCAGTACTTTTACAGATCAGGGCCTTAGTAACTAGAGATTGAATTTCTCTCTAAATCTATTGCATGGGGTAGGGTGGTAATTAGAACACTGGAGCATCCATAGAAGTGGATGAGACCAGCTAAAACATGATACATAAGTGCAACTAATTTTCCAGTTTGTGACTGTGTCTTAATAGAGCAGAACTATTTAGAGTGATGGAGGAGTGTTGGGTTTTGCTCTTGACATTCGTCTGGAATCAATTCTATTTTCAAACAAACATTAAGCATATTAACCATTTTATCCAAATGGGTGTTTTGCGGTTCCTTAATTCATGACAACGTAAATCTGTGCACTTAAGTCTACTGCTGCCACTTATATGATATCGCTTCCTGGGAAAACCAAATGAAGTTTGAAGATGGGGCACAGGAAGGGGAGATATTATTCCATAGACTCAATATGGGAGGAATCCTTACATGTGACGTCTCCTCAGCTAGCACAATCAGTAAAACATTAGAAAAGGAAAAGTACCCCAACATTATTAATCCACAATAAACTGAGTGTGTAGAAATACAGCATGCATGGGCTGAGGAGAGCTTATATAAAAAAGAAAATTTAAATCCAGTTTCTTTGGAAGCTGATATTAGTGTATATTGCTGTTCTACATCTTTATTTGCTATCCATTTTATATTCAGCACACTTAAAGAAAAAGAGACCAAGACATTATTGAAATAATTATAAGAACGTACATCAGATATAAAGATTATTCAAGATAACACAAATGATCAAAGATACCAGGCTAACTTTGAAATTGGAAGTTTCATATTCCAGAGAAGAATGATGAAAAGACTAAGCAAAACTGTTTAATGAGGAAAGTGATGACAGCTTTCAGTCCATAGTTTTATACCAGAATACACTTGTTGTGTACATGTGTATATCTCTACTGTATATGTTTGTGGTTTTACTAGTAAGTTAGCAGCTAAATCCAAAAAGTTATAAGAGGAATTTGCTAGATGACAGAAATAGGGGAGTATTGTGTATATAGAAATATACTGCTGAGAATTCAAGGAGGCACATGGTGTGTGTATATAGGTGTGCATGTACACCCCCCAAAACATCTCCCCCACCCACGCACACCTACCTCGATATACCTACACCATGTATCTCCTTGAATATATATGTGGATTAAGCCTTTCCTGAGAGGTTCTTCCATATGTCTCCATTTCAAGAAAATGGTAAATATTAATGGCAAAGTTAAAGTCAGGTGTTTTGGTGGAAGGATTGTGCCCAAAATCTGGAAGCCAGTCTGAACTGTGTGACCTACCAATGAAGGTATGTTGATAGGTAAATATTCCCATATGAATTGCCACTGCCATATGACAAACCAGGGCTAAACTGATTGGTTGCACTCATCAGTGGTTATATATAATAAAGCTTGTAAACCACCTATGCTTGGGTCCTGAACAAGCAACCTGATCCTGGGGCCACTCCTGTACATGAATAGACTCAATGAACTGAATAAAGATCCAGGCCTGTGTCTGCAGAATCAGGCCCAACATTATCCCAATATGGACATCTGAGACTTTTTCACTGAGAAAATTAAATTATTTTAGAAGACAAGCCTGCCATAGCTACAACATCTCCAGGTTATACCATTGTCATCATGGTTATGGCATCACTAAATATTTAATTCTGACTCAGTTATATTCAAGTGAGTACTTTAATGCTCATTTACAGCATCTGTGTTGTGAACATGACTTATAATTATAGCATAACACACATGGCGTCTTGTCACACTTTTAAAAACTAACAAATTTATTTATCGAATGAGCTTTCATGGGAGAAAATCCCACTTCAGGGCCCAATTACTGTGGGAGCTGTAGGGACTGAAGCCCTGGGCCCCAGCCAAAAGGAAAGCCTCAGGCTCCAGCCCATAAAACCCCTATGATAATACGGTACACTCTGCCCCACTCAGTGCAGGCCCTGCTGGTGCTGCGAGAAGGTAGCAGAGTGGGAGCCCCAAAGCCTGAGGCTGGGGTTTGTGCTCACAACTCACCCCTGAGCAGGTTGGTCTGGCCCCAGAAGCAGGACAGGCCAGTGCCTATTTGCTCCCCTTTGGGCTGGTGCCTGCTGGCCTGGCCTTTACTCTAATCCAGCCCTGCCCACTTCATCAGACACTTGAAGATATAGCATAGCTATTTTTAAATGCCTTCTTGATCTCTGACCTGCACATTGTGTATGTATGCACCTGCACACACCTCAGACTTAGCGAACAGCTGGGATACTGTCAGTGGGATATATATGTAAAAGGTTCTAGAAAGTTAGACTTGCAGTATGGTTGTGTATTCACTTAGGAGCCTGGGAAGTGCAAATTACCACAGTTATGGATTTCAGAATGAAAGTGCTTAAGTGGGCCCATCCATGTCAGTTTTACAGCATCGGATCTAAAAATGGTGCATTAGAAAGAGACCAAACAGATCAGTCATTACTCCCTTATTTCTAGAAACAGTTAAACAAAGCCAAAACCATGCACAACACTCTTTTTCAGGATGCAAAATGTCCTGTTTGTACACATTTACCCATACATGTGCACGTAAAAGCAATGACTGCTCATCACAGGACTAGGAATTGGGACAGCTGAATTCTGTTCATGGCTCTGCTACAAACTTCCTATGAGACCTCATGCTCTCTAGCTTGCTTTCCTCATCAATGAAGTGGGGATGATACAAAGCCTAATTCATTAATTTTTGTAGAGGACTTTGTTGTTATCATATGGGAGAATTTAGGAAAGTGGAAGATATTACTGACCCAAATCCAGAGGTGTCTGATCAGTCAACTTACTGACCAGTCTTCCCTCTTGTTTATTTAGATTGAGTTAACTATGCTTTGCACACCTATCACTTCTTTTCTCTGAAGAGCTTCAAGAATGTTGCCGGTATTAATTAATTTAGCCTCACAACAGGCCTGTGTGACAAGAGACTGTAATAGGGGCCACTACCAAGCGACCCTTTCACGTCAGGGTGCCTCTGTCATGCTCCACTCTATTTACCTTTCCTCAGGGCTCCTTAAACCTCCCAGAGTCTTTCTCCTTCAATCACAGTGCTCCATGGGGACTGGTTTCTCTTCTTTTAAAATAGAGCTCTAAACAAACACACCCCAAAAAAGGAATTTCCCCAGGTACTCACAACGTCTTTAAAATTCTGTCCTAGAGCATCACTCTTACTTATAACCCAAGGGAGCAGAAGACTGGTCCCTCACAAAGCCTTCCTTACCAGCTGTCCTGCCTAAATTGCCACTCTTACAGCTTCTCAGTCAACCCCTTTCTCCTCCATCCCCACACAGAGCTACCCCCGCTCTAACATACGAAACTGCCTGCTTGTGATTCCTTCTCTGGGTCAGGTGTCTCTGGTTGTCTCGTTAGCAAGTCAGCACCAGGCTTCAGATCTCCTACAGGAAGCTGTCTGACTTCCTTGGCTATCTCAGAAAGAGCAGGTGTTTTCCACCTTGGAAACTGAGGCATGGAAAAGTCAAACAACTTGCCACGTTCAATAGGAAGCAGAGCTGAGCTGGGAATACAACCCTTCAGAGGTGGATCAGGGGCTGCAGGGCCCTGACGCCTTCCCCATTGGTCGGCTCCCCATGCCTGGGGCTCTGCCCCCCCACCAGTCGAAGGCCCTGGCCTTCTGCAAGTGGTTCAAGCATTGGGAGGCCCTGAAGCTGGAGGCCGGCCCTGGACTAGCTGGTCAGCCCCTGAGGGTGGAAAAGCCGACTGGCACAAGTGATGTGGCTTCTGGTGCATCCTGAAGGCTGTGCCAGAGGCCATGTCCCCTGCCCCCAGAGCCCATTATACTGGCCTACCCCACCCCAAAGGACAGACCAGCCAGCCCAAGGCTGGCCCACCCCATCCCTAAGGACAGCAGTGGGGTGGGATTATGGAGCACAGACTCTGGACCAGCCTGCCCCACAAACCTCCCCCCAGTGCAGGCAAGGTGGAGGGCCCCTACATTGTGGTAGGCCCCTGGGTATGAATAATATGCCCCTGTAACCCCTGGGCCAAATATTTTTTCCAGTGAAGCTCAGAGCAAAGCATCTATAGATTTCAGTGGTATAAATATTTGATCTTCAAATCTCCCAATTCCCATTTCAGTGATTTATTACCTACAAGATAAATTTTAGGATTTCTTTAATTTTTAATTGGATGCAACATTTCTTAAACAGCTTGCTGTAGAGAGGTGTTACTATATATGGCTGTATTACAAACCTGGCCTTCAGGACTATGTTAACTTTTGACAATTTGATCACAATGTTAATGCAGCTCATCCTATTGCCTGTTTCTGACACGCTATTAATATGCCATAAATGAATTTAAATTTTTCACTTTAAAAAAATGAAACAATTAATGGAAAGAGTATTCCAGTTCAATTATGTTCTCATGTACATCATAGGTTGCAGGGCTGCTTCTAACAGGTCAGGCTACTGCATCAGATATGAACAGACTACAGACTTTCCTTCTTGGAGAGGTATACACCAGCTGTGTTCACTGTGGGTGTGTTCACACAGGCTTCTTATTTCAAAACAACAGAGGTGATGTGCCTGGCTCCGCTTCACCCCGCGGGGGTCTGCAGTCCCCTGCACACCCCAGCAGGGTGAGGCGCCTGGCTCCACTTCACCCCGCGGGGGTCTGCAGTCCTCTGCAGACCCTGGCGGGGTAAGGCGCCAGGCTGCACTCACCCCACGAGGGTCTGCAGCCCTCTGCAAACCCCTGCGGGGTGAGCCGCCGGCTCTTCTCACCCCATGGGGGTCTGCAGCCCCCCAAGTGAAATAGCATGCCCACACTGTGGACATGCTCTTTCGTTTCCCTTATTTTGAAGACACTTTTTTGTCTTTCAAAATAAGGTGTTTCGAAATAAAATATTACTTTGAAACGTCTTGGTTTGAAACAAGCAGTTTGTGTGTGAACATAGCCTGTAAGATCCTTTAACATTCTATCCTGTGGTCTTCATGTCAGTCACCTGGTAGATAGATTCTTTTCCAGAAATGGAACAGTAGTTCTGAGTGGTATTCCCATCTGGAGTTTTGCTGGATTATATCCAACAGCCATGACTGGTGGTATTAATATGTAGCTTGGAAAAACAAAGAATGGATCTTCAAGTTGTAGGATTTTCTTGGATGTCTGTACGTCTTTCACGGCCACTCTATTCACCTGTGGGTAGCATGGGCTGCAAGTAAGATGATCAAAATCATATTTCATTCTGAATGACATATTCTGCTGCAGTTAATTGTGGTGCATTGCCCACCACTAGTTGTTCTGGAATACTGAAATGAGCAAAAGAGCACTTAGGTTTCTTGATAACACTGAGACATGTTATGTCTTTCAAGTACATTGTATCTATATGTCTGGAAAAAAAGTCCATGATAACTAAGTAATGATGTCCTCTGAATGCACATAAATCTGTAGCTAGTCCCCTCCAAGATATAGCTGCTAGGGATGTTTTTTAAGTATTTTTGTGCTGGGATCTGCTAGTTCTGCAATAGTTATGTGCAGATGCTTTATTCTTTATATACCGGCTTCCACCCAGCCACCATGCTATCTGATTGGCTTGCTCTTTGGGTTTAGTTAAATCCTTGATCTCCTTTATGGAGGAGGGTTAGGATTTCTCCTCTCAGTTCGTCTGGCTTTATAATACTTTTAATCATGAACCCCTCTGATGCACTTTATTGTTCACCTATCTCAAAGTAGTCTCTTGCCACTTCCATAATATCCTTTAGGTTCTTAGGTCAAAATGTAATTTAGAACTGCCTGAATGAAGTCTGTGGATACTGCGTTTTGCAGCTAATACAGTTTGTTTTTTGACATGGTCTGTATGCATCCACAGCATCCATGTGTGCCTTTATGTCACTTCTGAGCCCATAGTAATTGACTGTGATACTGAACTCCATGACAGAGTGTCAGCTCCTACCAGATTTTTCCCAGGAATATATTTAGCAATTAGGTAACAGTGCATCAATCTTATCAATAGATGTTGGCATCTTAGCGATGCTTGATCCAGGCCTTTTCCATTGAGGAAGATTACAACCAGTTTATCGTCTGTTACTAGTGTAAATAAATCCAATTCACAGAAATATCTGTAAAAGTTCTCACGTGCCTCAGTGTGACTTCTTTTCAATCTGTGCATGTTATTTTTGTTGCTTCTGTGATTGTGCAAGAGCGAAATGCAACTGGCATCCACTCAGATCCATGTTGTGACAACAATACACCACCTACACCATAACTGCTTGCATCCACACTGATCAGTGTGTGTTTGTTCACACTGTAGTACTTGAAAAGTGAGAGGTTGATATTTCTTTTATTTTTCTTAAAGCAGTATCTTGCTTTCATCCCCATAGCCAGTATGTTTGGTATAAGCAGGACCCTACTAATTTCATGGCCATGAAAAATGTGTCACAAACTGTAAAAATGGTTCCTTCCTGTGAAATCTGATATCCCCTGTGGTTCCAGGAGTACTAAAGTTGGTGGCCCCTAGCTGCTAATCATGGCTTGGCTTTCTGCAGACAGGGGATGTATCTGGAGATGGGTTTCAACTCCTTCTGAGAGGGGTCATGTAGTAGAAGAGCAAGTCCTATTCCCTCCCGAGCCAGCTAGGACTAACAGCTAGAAGCAGGGGCCCTCCCAGCAGCATGGGAGATCACATTCACCTCCAGGAACCTTCTCTAGCTGCAGGAAGATCTGCAGCTTCTGGGCTCTGAAGGCAGCATGGAAGTGAGGGTAGTAATTCTACAACTGTCCTACAGCAGCTTTGTGACCCTCCACCCCAACTCCCACCCATGATCCTCTTGCGGATTGGGAGCCCCACAGTTACAACACTGTGAAATTTCAAATATAAATAGCTGAAATTGTGAAAATGACCAATTTTAAAACCCTCTGGCTGTGAAATTGACCAAAATGGACTGAATTTGGTAGGGCCCTACCTATGTAGCTTATATTTTATTCCATTACTTAAATTCACCTCCACTGAATGATATTGTTGTACATACTATGGTCTTTTCTCCTTACCAGAATATATTTCATATTACAGTAAATTACCAGACTGGAGTTCAAATAAGAAACCTGTATTTTTCTTTAAGAAGCAAAGAAAGCAGGCTATGTCCATGGCCTATTTAACTGAAGTTCTTTCACATTAGTATTTCTAGTAGAAGAAGCAACTTTGAAATTAATATATCTAGAAGTTCATGAAATAACTACAGGCTTTCTGAAAAATACCATGAATGATTCATTGCTTTAGTTAAACTACTTACAGTTAGTGAGTGTGGCAACAAAAATGGATAGAACAGCTGGTGCAGTAAAATCTTAGAGGAAAATGCAAAAGAGAAGGCAGCATTTGGTCTCTGGAGGTGAGAAACATGACTACAGCATTCCCTCCCTTAAGGATTCCACTTCTAAAGCCCAAGAACAAGAACATATGCACTCTTCTGGGAATGTCTAACTTTGCAGTCTTTTGAAAAAGAAAAAAAAAACTTTTAGCTTCATTTGAGCTAAATTGGAGTTTTTTAAAAACACATTTCCACTATAATGTAACATACAGCCTTTGCATTCAGAGAGGGAAAAGCAATTACTCAGATGCTGCTTTGAGCATTTGGAATTGAGTGTTTCAAAGCTACTAAATGCATGCTCACAACCTAGGCCTATTTGGAGAATAATAAATTACAGGCTATAAAATCCTACAGAGATGGTATCTTAGATCATTGCCACCCCATAACCAAAGACATTCTTGTTCTGCTACTGAACATAAAGCAAGCCATTACTGTTAATCATTATTTCTGCCTGTTAAAGCTTACAAAAACATTCTGTAGGCCCAATCCTGAAAGGAACCTGCGTGCACCTCTCACTGATCTCAATGGCTATATCTACACTAGAGGGCTCAGGTAAGTCAACTTAATAAGTTCTACTTAAAGTCAACTTTATTAAGTCAACTTAGTGAGGCCCCATTTGTTTAAGTCAACTTTATAAAGCCGACTTAAGCCAGGGGACCCCTTTAAAGTCAACTTAATAAGTCAACTTTAAATGGGTCCCCTGGCTTAAGATGACTTTCTAAAGTCGACTTAAATGGCTCTAATTCACTAAGTCAACTTTATTAAGTCTATTTTAATGGGTACATTGTGTTAAGTCCACTTTACAAAGTCAACTTCAAGGACAGGAGTTATGAAGTTGGCATAAGCAAGTGCTTAAGTTGACTTAATGAGCTCCAAATGTAGCCAGGAGTTGCTTAAGTCAACTTAAGCCTCCTTAAGTTGACCTAAGCCTCCAGTGTAGACATAGGCAATGAGTGTAGAACATAAAAAGTGCTTGTGTGATTGGGCTTTGTATTTTATCACATCAGTCGAAGAACCATCTCTTATTCATTTCTGAAGCATAATAAATATGACAGAGGTAGAAGTTGTCTTTGCTTCTTAATAAAGTGTGGCTAGGAGGATCTGTAAAATATTTTCTCCACTTCATTTCTCCCTTCCTTGGAAGGAGCAGAAACGCCTTTTGTCATTCCTGTTTCTGCTGCAAGTTTCATGTGAAAGAACAAGAAAAATAAAAATCTCAGCCCTTAACTGAAAAGTATGGGAAGTTTGATATTTATCAGAGACATCTTTTCTTCCATCTGTTTGTCAGGCATTTTAGTTAACTAGGTGTTAAAGAATAAAACATTTTAAAATCTAATTTTTTTCGCTTTGTATGTTAGCATTAACTAAAGATGTTGTATATGGATTATGCTCAATTACACCACTGTAAATCCAGAGTGACCCCTCTGAAATCAAATAGGTCTGGAAAACATTCAGGTTTAAGAGTAATTTAGGTAAAAAACTAATATGGGAACTCAAGTGATTGACTTGCCCAGCCCCTGCCCCACTGATTCCATTAACATCTATTTTATACATTAAAGTATATACAGTGGCATACATACCGAGGGGGTGGGGTGGAGGCCTTGCCGCCAGGAGTTGGCCTTGCGGGGGAGATGAGGGACCTGCTGATGTGTCTGTAAATATCCTTCTTTGGGCAGCTAGTTTCCTCGTTTGTTTTCCCCTCTGAGTGTCTGGTTCTTAGTAGGAGGCAGGAGAAGGGAAGGAGGATTCCTTCAGGACCAATATGGTAAGTAAGGGAGGTGAGGAATTCCTGGAGACAGGCATAGGTGCACACTAATGGCTGGCCTAGATTCCCTGGCATGGGCTGCCTAGATTTGGGAGATGGGGAGCTGTCTCCAGCCTCCCACTCCTGCACTGAGACTGAAAGGGGCCTCCTCTGGCCCCTTAGTGCTGAATAAAGGGGACCCACCCCCAGCCCAGCTGCAGTGAGGGCTTCCAAGTTCTCTAATCTACTTGGCTGGACAATTCTGAAAGGCTGTGTTCTCACACAGCCAGTTATTTCGATATGGTTGTTGCGAAACAACTTGTATCAAAATAACGCTCGTTGCGAAACAACTTATTTCGAATTAACAAAATGTTAATTCGAAATAAGGCAAAACCAGGTCATCGAAATAGCAAGTTCACACTGTGAACTTGCTATTTCGAAACCATGCCAGGGGG
>VOCP01051568.1:0-10243 GCA_007922195.1 Podocnemis expansa
AGGAAGGAAGGAAAGAAGCAAAACAAAAACCCTGGACTTCAAAAAAGCAGATTTTGGCTCCCTCAGGGAACTGATGGGCAGCATCCCTTGTGATGCTAATCTGAAGGGGATAGGAGTCCAAGAAAGTTGGTTATATTTTAAAGAAACCCTGCTAAGGGCACAGGAAGTTGCCATTCCAATTAGGAGAAAGAACAAACATGTGAGGCAGCCAGAATGGCTTAGCCGAGAACTCTGCTCTGAGCTTAAACATAAAAAGGAAGCTTACAGGAAGTGGAAGCTTGGTCAGATGACCAAGGAGGCATATAAAGATACTGCTAGGGACTGCAGGGATAAAATCAGAAAAGCCAAAGGACAAATGGAGTTGCAGCTAGCGAGGGATGTAAAGGATAACAAGAAGGGGTTCTACAAGTATGTTAATAACAAGACGAGGATCAGGGATGGTGTAGGTCCCTTGCTGAATAGGGCAGGCATCCTTGTGACAGAGGATAAGGAAAAAGATGAAGTACTCAATGCATTTTTTGCTTCAGTTTTCACAGGCAGGGTCAGCTCCCAGCCCTCTACCATGGATGTGGCAGATGGGAGAGAAGAGAAGCCCTTGGTGAGGAAGGTCAGGTTAGGAACTGCTTAAAGAAGCTGGATGTGCACAACTCCATGGGGCCGGACGAACTGCATCCAAGAGTGCTAAGGGAATTGGCCGATGAGATAGCAGCACCGCTGGCTGTTATCTTTCAAAACTCATGGAGAATGGGGGAGGTGCCAGAGGATTGGAAAAAAACAAATGTAGTGCCTATTTTCAAGAAAGGGAAAAAGGAGGATCTGGGGAATTACAGACCAGTCAGCCTCACCTCAATCCCTGGAAAAATTATGGAGCAGATTCTCAAAGAATCCATCCACAAACACATAGAGGAAAATAAAGTGACCAGGAACAGTCAGCATGGATTTACCAAGGGTAAATCATGCCTGACCAATCTCATCTCCTTCTATGATCAGATGACTGGTTTTCTGGATCCAGGGAGAACCGTTGATGTGATATACCTTGATTTTAGCAAGGCTTTTGATACAGTTTCCCACAGCATTCTCACTGGCAAATTAGGGAAGTATGGGTTGGATAGGTGGACTATAAGGTGGATAGAAAACTGGCTAGATCAACGGTTTCAGCGTGTAGGAATCAATGGTTCCATGTCTAGCTGGCAGCCAGTCACGAGTGGTGTGCCCCAGGGGTCGGTCCTGGGGCCGGTTCTGTTCAACATTTTCATCAATGATCTGGATGATGGAATAGACTGCACTCTCAGTAAGTTTGAGGATGACACCAAGCTGGGGGGAACAGTAGACACGTTGGAGGGCAAGGACAGGATTCAGGGAGACCTAGATAAATTGGAACAGTGGGCCAATAAAAATCTTATAAGGTTCAATAAGGACAAATGTAAAATCCTGCACGTGGGATGAAAAAACCCCATGCACCGCTATAGACTGGGAAACGTTCAGCTAAGTAGCAGCAGTGTAGAAAAGGACCTGGGGGCCATGGTGGATGGGAAGCTAGATATGAATCAGCAGTGTGCTCTTGCTGCCAAAAAGGCCAGTGGCATACTGGGCTGCATCAAAAGAAGTATTATCAGCAGATCAAGGGATGTGATCATTCCCCTCTATTCTGCACTGGTGAGGTCACATCTAGAATACTGTGTTCAGTTTTGGGCTCCCCACTACAAAAAGGACAGGGATGTGCTAGAGAGAGTTCAGAGCAGGGCAACCAAAATGATTAAAGGGCTGGAGCACAAGCCCTATGAGTAAAGACTGAAAGCATTAGGCTTATTTAGTCTGCAGACGAGAAGATTGAGGGGCGATTTGATAGCAACCTTCAGCTACTTGAAGGGATGCTCCAGGGAAGATGGAGCTCGACTGTTCTCGGTAGTAACAGAGGACAGAATGAGGAGCAATGGGCTCAAGTTGTGGTTAGGGAGGTTGAGGCTGGATATTAGAAAAAACTTTTTTACTAGGAGAGTGGTGAAGGCTTGGAATGAGCTGCCGAGGGAGGTGGTGAAATCTCCATCTTTGGAGGTGTTTAAGGCCCTGCTAGACAAAACCATGACTGGGATGGTTTCGTGGGAGTGGTCCTGCCTCTGGCAGGGGGTTGGACTAGATGACCTATGAGGTCCCTTCCAACCCTAGGATTCTATGATTCTATGAGTCTAGCAGAGGTACTAACAAAACACACGGCTGTTTTATCTGAAGACTTAGAGAGAATGAAGGGAATCACTGTGAAATTAAATAGAAAGCCTGATTGTCAAAGAAAATGTTCGAAGGCCAGAATGGTACCATTTGCCCTTAGACCCAAGGTGGAAGAAAACTTGGAGTGGCTTGTCAAGGAGGGAGTCTTAGTGCCAGTTACTCACAGCCAGTGGGCGACATCCATTGTCCCGATAGTGAAGAAGGATGGCTCCATTTGGATTTTTGGAGATTTCAAGGTTACTGTCAACCCAGTATTATGTGCAGAGAAATATCCTTTTCCCTGCTTTGAGGACATCTTTGCAGATTTGGCTGGAGGACAAAAATTTAGCAAGATTGTTTTGAGTCAAGCATACTTACAGATGCACATTGAAGAAGAATCTCAAGAGTTGTTGACAATCGTAACACATAAGGGGTTGTACAGATACTGTTGTTTACTTTTCAGCATTACTTCAGCCCCAACTTTGTTCCAAAGGGCAATGGATCAGATTTTGAGTGGCTTAACAGGAGTACAGTGCTATCTGCTATATGAGATCAAGTATAGGCAATCCCCTTTGCATTGCAATGCTGATAGTCTTTCAAGGCTACCCTTACCGGCACATCATCAAGATCATGGTCAGGAAGGAATCTTTTACTTTGAACAGGTGGAAAACACATGTCATGGTCCCTCATGTGAAGAAATTGACACTCATTGACACATTACTCTCACAAGTTATGGATTTCATGATGCATAGAACATTCTTACCTGACTCTCAGGTCTTACCTGACCTCCACCCCTACATGCCTAGGAGGGCAGTTATCAACCCAGTCTGGGTGTTTGTTGTGGGGTATGCATGCCATTATCCCACCTTCAATAAGACCACATTTGTTGGAACAGCTCCATTCAAGTCAGTGTGGCATAGTGCACATGAAAACAGTTAGAGCTTGTACTTCATGCCAAAGCAGCCGGAACACACCTCAGTCGGCACCCCTGTACCCATGGGATTGACCTGAAAGGCCATGGCAACATATTCATGTTGATTTTGCTGGCCCATTTGAAGGATGTATGTTTTTAATTGCTGTGGCCGCCCATTCAAAATGACCAGAAGTCGCTGTAATGCAGTTCACTACTACGGAAACCACTATCCAGACCCTTTGTGGCTTTTTTATTCATTATGGTCTTCTAGAACAGCTGATGAGTGACAATGGGCCACAGCTCATCTCAGGATTTTGAAACTTTTATGAAGTCCAATGGAATACATCAGATCAGGTCAGCATGGTATCATCCTTCCACCAATGGCCTCACTGAAAAGTTCGTACAGACTATAAAGCAAGCTCTAAAATCTGTGAAGGGATGTTCACCTCTTCAGAAGCATATGGGCAACTTCTTATTGTCCTACAGAAACACTCCGCAAGCTATGACTAAGGCATCTCCAGCTTTTCTTATGATGGGATGGCATATGTGCTCTTGCTTTGATTTGTTGAAACCACAAGACACATAGCAAGTGGTTTAATGCCAACAGCAGGACCAGGTCAGCAGACATTTACCAAGAACAAAGGACTGCACCGTCAGTACTGGACAGCCCGTTCTCATTCAAAACTATGTTTCAGGAGCTAAATGGGTTCCAGCAATGGTCATTGCCCAGACAGGACCTGTTTTCTACTCTGTTCAGATGGCAGGTGGCCTGGTTTGGTGACAGCATGTAGATCAGTTGCTGCTCTGTCATACCCATCCAGAAGATGCATCTCCAATGGACGTACCTGACTTCACCCTTACAGATGACGTAACATTAGAGCATGAAATAACTGTTCATGCCCTCCTGCTCCAACCAGCTCTTCAATGCCTTCGGCCTCCCTGGACCAATCGGAAACAACACCCGCTCCGGTTCCAGCTACTTCCCCAGTATCTGTAGTCACACCACCATCAATACCACCTTGTGGTGTGCGCACACCAGAAGTTTGCCGTAATCCACCTTGAGACAGAGAGTCTCCTAATCGGCTGGATCTTTAGCAGTGGTGACCCCCTCATGGGGCAGAATAATTCCCTGGGGGTTCGCCAAAGATGGGGCAGTCTACCCTCATCTCCTAGTTTAGTTCTTATTCTTTCTGGGGGGAGGACTTTATTCGGGGGGGGGGGCTTTTTCATTAGAGGGGGAGGAATATGTGGTGTTTTGGACTACCTAGGGTCATTGGGGTTGTCATAGTGATAAATGGGAGGATTGTTTAGGTGCTAGGGAAACCTGTCTGTCTGGTTCCCTCTCTCTAAGTTCTTTTTCAATAAAGATGCCTTACACAGCTCTGAATATGCTGCGTCGCATTATTGGATTATAATTTCCCTTAAAACTCTACACAAAGAAAGGGATGAAATGTGAAAAGAGGTGACTTACCAGCTCTGCGGTGTTAGGGAGAAACACGGGTGTGTTGTTTGCCTGGAGAGTGTTTACACATTGATTAAATTGTTACTATTGCGTGTAATGAAGGAGGGCAAGTTCTAGTGAGAGGAATGTACTCTGTGGCCTGGGGACGGCTCTAGTGGAAAGGACAGAAGCAGTGTCTGGACCGTATATGGGGGATGCTCATCTGACATTAGCTAATGGTACTTCCCAGTTTGGGTCCCTTCCTAGGTTCCCATATCAGCCAAGGCCATAGCACCTTTCTCCAGCCACTCTTCACCTGGAGGCTGAGGTTCTCCTCTGAAGTGCAGACCTGGAAACAATCATGTGCTTCTGTATCTACTAGGGCTATCCCACTGCATGTCCACACAGCAATTAAATACTGCAGTGGGTCCAGGTCAGCTGGAGCAAAGGGCCAGGCTCTACATCTAGGGTTTTCCATGAATGTTACAACATGAACTAGCTTGTGCCCCCAGCCCGTCTCCTTGGAAATCATGCTCTGTTCCCTGGGAACACTAGAAAGCAACAGTGCCACTCTCACAAGCACAAGAACACAAACCATTTCATAATAATGGAAAAGGAAATATCAAAACCAGCACAGGTTTTGGAGAGAAGTGCAGTGCAGGATTCAAAACACTGATAAGCAGAACCCACCCCACTCCAGGATATGTAAAACATATCCTTCACTTCTCCCTTACCCCAAACTGACCATCAGACTTTTAACATCCACTGCTCAGGAGCGGGGCCTCAGCCAGTCCCCTACAGTTGTCTTCTGCCACACTGGATCTCACAGAATCTTGTCTGCTTGTTCTCTCCATCAGTAAACACTGACCTCTTGTAGCTTCTACCTCCCACTGGCACCATCATCCCAGGATCTGCCCACCGGTTGCTCCCACTGCCCACTGGCTGCCCACTTGCTGGCCGCTCCCACCAGCCACCCGCTATCTGCTCCCACCAGTCACCTGCTCACTGACTGGCCTCACAACCCTTTTGTGCACACTGCTGCTCCCACTGGCCACAAGCACCAATCTTTGCCGGTCCTCAATCAGCTCTCCTGATTCTTTAGTGGATTTCAGCTTTCTAGTGACTTCAGCCCTTAGAGGCCTTAAACCTACTAGGGACTTCAGCTCTGGGTTTCAGCTCTTGGGACACGAGAGGCATGTCCCTCCTCAAAAGAACAAAAGACTCCACAAGGAATCATTAACCCTGTCTTTATTACCAACCAATTCCTACCACGCTCATCACCTGGGGGGGCTCATCCATATACAGTAAAATTATGCTAAGGTGCCCCCCTTTTAGCTGGCTGAGCAGGGGAAATGCCTCATCATTTGGACCTGGTTTACATAAGCCATTGATTCAGGCAGACCTTGCAATCCACTGTAAAAAGAGTAAACACAAAAAGGCAATGATGCTTACAATAAAATGTGCATGTGGTGTTGGAGCAAATGGGTTAGTGTACAAGTGGCAAAGACTTTCATTCACTACTGTGGGTAAAATGTGTGCAATGATTTTTTTTCCCCTTGAAGCTTCTCATGGCCTCACTACAGTATATTCCATGTCCCCAGTCTGGGGGGCTTTCCCAGTTTGAGACCCTCTGGTCTAAGAATAGGGTGGCATTTATGTGTATAACACAATGCCACTAAGAGAGCTGGAAACAGGAACGTAACATGAGATCTCAGGTTTTAAAGACATCCTCTGTTTTGCAATTAAAGTACTGAAATCTGCTATAGCACTCTTCATTTGAAGGTGTCCAATCTCTTGCCTTCCAGAACATTACAAATGTCACCTGCCCAGGTGCTGTGACCACTCAGAAAGTGATAGCAGTTGTAAGGATAGAAAAGTGATCATCTTCTTCCAAAAGTAATACTTGAAGAAGAGGGGGAGCAGTGTGTGGGGGGAGGCAGGTGTCAGGCCTGACAAGGACTGCGAATCTCCAGTTCACCTCTATGTTTCAGAGGGTTGGGAAGAAATGGGTCATTCTATAGCTGTCCTCTACAGGGACTCTTGTGCCTTCCACTGAACTACCTGAGGCTAGGTGAACGTTGGGTCTGATCCCAGCTGGCAATGCCTATGAACAAGCTGAAGCCCATTTCCCACTTTCCAGACTGAAATATCACTTTTCAATAACCCAGTGAAGACAGTTATGTGCAAGAAGCATGACAGGATTGTTTATATTGGCCAAACTTGATTAAATGTGTCTTGTTAATTCTTGTCCCCAGGAAAGAAGGATAAAACCCATAAGTATCTGCAGACTTTAAAGTCCCATATATACTTGGGTATAAGCTGATCTGGGCATAAGCCGGCCCCCCAATGTTAAGCCCCAAAAGGAGCAAAGAAATGGGTGTCCCATATATAAGCTGAGACCCTCCCCCTTTGGCCTTGGCCCCTAGCCCCCCACAACCAGTGCTGCTGCTGGCTTCCCCTGGGGTTCCCAACAGCTTCCCTAACCCCCAAATCTCTGCTGCTGCTTTTCCCCTGCCCCCTGCTCTGTCCATTCCTCACTCCTGCCCCCCTGCTCTGCCCTTTCCTCACTGCTGCCCCCTGCTTCTCCTACTGCCCCTCCTCATTGCGACCCCCTACTCTGCCCTTCCCTCACTGCTACCTCTTGCTCGCCCCACTCTGCCCCTCCCTACTGCTGCCCTGCTGCCTCATCATTGCCTCCCCTCTGCTCCCTTCTCAGTTCCCTGATGTTGCTCCCCTTTTCCCCAACACCCTTTCTTCCCCTTTCCCCATCACCCCCCAACCCCTGCTGCTGCTTTTCCTGGTCTACCAGGCACACACCCCCAATTCCCAGTCCCTGTCGCTGCTTCCCTGGGCTCCCCCAAAACCCTGGTTCCTCCTGCCACTTTCCCCAGACTCCCCAATCCCCCCCTCAAAAAAAGTCCCAAGCCCTGCCACCCCTTCTCTGGCCTCCCTGAATCCCCCCAACCCTCCTGGCCGTTCCATCACTTTCTCCAACTCCCCAACCACCTCCCCAACCCCTGTTCCCTGCCGCCACTTCCCTGGCTTCCCTGAATCCCCCCCTCAATGTCCAGGCCGACCCCACCCCCGCCAGGGCCCCTTACTTCTCTGCTCCAGATGCCAGAGTCGCTTCCTTCCTCCAGCCCCCGCCCATCCCAACCTCCCAAGATGGCCGCCCGGCAACACTGGGGCTCCACCCTGCTGCATGGTCAGGGAAAGGGCTGGCTGGGGCTGTCTACCGTATTTTCCCGAGTATAAGCCAAGTGCCTGTTTTGGCGCCAGTTTTCAGGCACAAAAATCTCTGCTTTGTGTCTAAGTAGAACTCTCCACAGTCAAAAATGCTAGAAGAATATTGGAAATCATGAGGAAAGGGAGAGATGAAAAAACAGAAAATGCCATCTTGCCTCTGAAGAAATCTATGGTGCATCCACATCTTGAATTGTTCATACAGATATGATTGTCTCATCTCAAAAAGATATATATTGCAATTTGAAAAGGTACAGAAAAAAGCAACAAAAATGATCAGGGGCATGCAAAAGCTTCCACACAGGGAGAGATTAAGACTGGAAGTTTTCCATTTGGAAAGGAGATGACTGGGAGGATATGACAGAAGTGTGTAAAATCAGGACTGATTGTAGCCTGAGATTTTTGCCATCTCTTTAGTATCATAGAGAAGCAAATAAATAAATAAATAAAACTACTAAGAAAATATAAAAACCCATATGAGTAAGAAATGGTAAGGCAATTTAGCAGAGGTTTTATGGCAAAGCTAGAAAATGGCATAAAATGCAGTAATTAAGGGTAAAGAACTCATAAATCAATCATTTAACAGTGTTTTAAAATTAAATAAATAAATAAATAAATGGATAAATAAATAAATAAATAAAAGAGCATTCAGCAAGAAACAAAATGGAGAGATCATAAGGGAAGTTACATATCTCCATCATCAGATTTAACAGGAAGTCCTAAGTAGGTCAAGATGGAGGAAGATTTTGAACTCACTCAGTCCCCCTCCCATCAAGTATTCTAAGGTGCCCACCTCCTGTCAAAAGGACCCATCAAAAGTATTGATTTTTGTCAGGCACTGTGCATGCACTAAGCAGGTGGACAGTGAAGTCACTCTTTGTAATTGGATGAAGATGAACTCACCTCTTTTTGACTGGTCAAGAAGAAGCTGGGAGTGGTATAAACAGCAAATAAAAGGCAGTGCAAAGAGCAGCTCTGCAGAGATCTTACCCACTCCTTACTGGGTTCACTAGCTTCTGGCTAGGCTCCCAAAACTCACATTCAGCCCTAGAGAGAGTAACATCGTCTCTAGTGGAAGCCTAAGAGCTAAGTTTTGGACTTAGGCTCTGAGAGCTGGGTTTAACTCAGTTTCTGAGAGCAGAGTGTCTGACTTAGTTTCTGAAAGGCAAGAACGGGACTTTGTCTCTGAGCAACAACTCAGGACTCAATCCCTGAGCTGGGTCTCTGTGCCCAGTCTTCAAAGGGCTTTCCAGATATCAACGCTGCAGTCCCAGGGCTTCCAGCCACCGCTCCTGCAAGCCAGAGCTCCGATCGCCCAGCTATCGTCTCTGCAAGCCGCTGTCCACCCTGAAGCCGTGCCGAAGCTCCAGCCCCCCAGCAACTGCTCCTGCCTGCTGCTGAACATTCGGAACCGCGCCTGGGTTCCAGTCGCCTAGCAACCAGCCCAGAGCTGAGCGGGGCCCAAGAAGAAGAACAGCACCAGTTCCCCGCTCTTCTCCTAAACCTGTTCTTCACCAACTCTGGGGTAAGCGAAGAGGGTCCCAAGGAGGGGAGGAACAGCACTAGGGGAAGTCCAAGCTTTATGAAGTAACTTTTAAAAGTAAATTGATTAAGATAAGTGAGACAATAGCCCAGATTAAGACCTTAAGGAGTAGTAGTAACTGAGATCTCTCCATTTAGCCAGTGCCTGATCCCCACTTGCTGAATGTTCTTTTTAAATACCTCATTGTGTGTGTGTTATAGTTATAAGTTGTGTTGCCTTCTATGCTTTTAATTGTATAAGTGTTGCATTTTATGTTTTTAATTGTATCTGTAGACCCTTAAGAGCCTTATGTTGTAGTTATAAGTTATGTCTTTATATTGTAATTGCATAGAGTAACTTTGATGCATTGAGCTTAATGTTAAGTAGAGGTTTTTCTTAAAGAGACAGGCGTGCTTTATTCAGTGCTTACCATAGATATTATAATAAAGCCACTTTTTGATTACAATGAGTTATTGGCTCTGAATCCTTGTTGTTTTTGGGTCTGTCCTTGATCGGTGGGCTGTAGCCGTAATCCCCACTTGGGACATTTGTCCGTTTAGGCGAAAAGACCTAATTTGAGTCACCCCATTTATTTAAAATTGCAAATTTAAAACCCAGACTGCTGGACAGTCTGAAAATTAGTAAATTACTGAATTTACCGATTAGGTTTTGGGAATCAAATTTTTTGGGGGGAACATGATGTATAGAAAGTAAATAAAGAAGTGTTATTTACTCCTCATAATAAAAAAACTATTGCCAAATGCAATTAATATACAGCAGATATAAAATGAAACAAAGGAAGCATAGAACACAGAGTCAGCCTGTTGGATTTGTTGCCAGAGGATGGTGTAAGGCCCTAGACTGTAACAGGTTCGAAAAGAGCTAGATAAGTTTGTGTAGGACAGGTCCATCACTGGCT
>ML682887.1:0-18740 GCA_007922195.1 Podocnemis expansa
ATGCCCCTATGCAGGGAACACTTCTCGGGAAGCAGGCAGCTGGCAGCCATGGCCTCTACCGAGCTGGAAGACAGAGTCTTCCAGCTGGTAGGGAACTGCCCCAGGCTGGGCCTGGGAGTTTTTGAAACTCCTGCCCTGTCCTGACCCTACTCGAAGAATGATCAGAGCAGGGTCATGCCGGGAGCCTCAGCCTCTGCCGCTGCCCTGCTCTCCCTCCAGCAGCCAGGTAAAGGAGCCACGGGGAAGAAGTCTAGGGGCAGGCACACTGGCCTGGCAAGGAAAGGGTCCAGAGGAGGGGGCTGGCCCAGAGCAGCAAGGACCAGTCATGGGACTAGGGGGTTAGGGAAGGATTCAGGAGGCTGCAGGGGGTTGGGGATTGGAAAGGGATGGGGAACCAGCAGTGAGGGGAGGGGACAGATTGAGGTCCCAATGGGTGGTGGGGGCTGGGGCCCCCCTAATATTTATGTGTAGCAGCATCCCTGGGGCTGAATAAAGACTTTGGGTTCTTTTCCCACTACAACAGGTAATTTCGCTTTCCTTGTCCCTCACCCACCTCCCTCCTAATTATTGTTCTCCACTGTTTGGGTACGTCTACACTATGTGTTTAAGTTGACTTAAGGGCCCTTAAGTTGACTTAAACAGAGCCCTGTCTACACTGCAGGGCAATAAAGTCGACTTTAGGGTCCAGTAAAGTCGACTTTATAAAAGCCACTTATCAAGTCGACTTTACCGTTAAGTCGGCTTTATTAAGTTGACTTAAGGCAATGTGGACTCATTAAGTCAACTGAATAAATTCGACTTAGTGCAGTGGATCCATTAAGTCAACTTTATAAAGTCGACTTAAGCCAGGGCACCCACTAAAAGTCAACTTTATAAAGTCGACAATGTAGTGTGGACTCACTAAGTCAACTTAATAAGGTCTACTTAAAGTTGACTATAAGTTGACTTTATTAAGCCAATTTAATAAAGTCGACTTAGCTCTTACAATGTAGACATATCCATTGAATCCTAACAGCTGTTTTGATTTGCTGTTACAGGCTGACCAGATCCTGTGACATACACTTCCCTGCATTTATTTTGCACCTATTCTGCAAGTTCTCCATCTGCAAGCATCTGACAAAGTGGGATTTTCTCCCATGAAATCTCATGTAATAAATAAATTTGTAGTCTTTAAAAGTGCCAGGCATGCTGTAGAAAGAAGGCATCCAGACCTGCAGCGGCTTCTTTCCCAAGATGCCTGGGGACCCCACTCCCACCATCACTGAATTTTCAGGCAGCAGCCACTTTTTTTTTTTGACAGAGGGGGCTGCTAACACCAGCTAAGGATTGGGCAGTCACAGAGGAGTGGCTGGCACAGGGCACAGCAAATTTTGCCAACTCCTCATTTACAGGATCAGGGCCATAAGTAGTGCAGGGGAGGTTAATTACACCCAGCTAGAAAGATAAGTCAGTTACTTCAGTTTTTGCACAATATTTGCCTTGGGAAATACATTGCTATTCTGCAATGTAGGAAATTTCAGCTGGTGGTGTCAGACGGTGGCACCTACTCCCCCACTGCGTAATTCTTTCTCCACAGCCTCCCTTCCTAGCACCCAGATCCCTCAAACACTCACACATATGCTTAACAGAGTCAGTTAGAAAATGGCTTTTACTTATTTTCTATGAAACCAGAACCATTTTTTCCTGGCTTCTCAAAATGGCCAATGAACTGAAAAATGTTTCATTCACCCAGTTCTACACTCTGTCTGCCACTCCAAGGACAGGACTCATTTCTTTGACCTGCTCTCAAGTATAAATACAGAGCAGACTGTGGATAAGAAATACACCTTCACTCCCATGCTCAAAACAATTCACCCCACCAGGAGCCAGCTGCATGGGGCCTAAGGTGGTGCCCTCCCAAATCCCTTCCCATGGGAGCTTTCATATCATGTTTGGGAAGGAAAGCGTGGAGTGCTCTGGGAAATACTCTGTGGGAATGTAATAGATGATTGTGCATGTTACAGGAAGAGAACAATAATCTTATCTTGCACGGTATAAAACTATGCCCAAGATTACTGTATATTTGTCAGAACAGACATTTAGATTAGACTGTACCAAGCTCCAAATAATATATTTTTATAAAGATAAATTGCACGTTCACTCTGAAAGTGGTGGTTGATTTCAGATTCTGCAGACAACAAGTAACATGAAACGTTGAAGGAACCATTTGGATCATCTAATCCGACCTCCTGCCTGGCCTTACCCAGGAATTCATGTGTTGAGGCCATTAACATGTGATTGAACTAAAGTGTTTTTCAGCGAGATTCAAACTTGATTGAAAAGCTTCAAGTGATGGAGAATCTACCAGCCTGTGAGTCTTTGAGTGCCGCACAACTCCTTGGCTTTTTGGTAAATTAAAGACCAGTTACCTCAGTTTTATAGATGGGTTAATGGAAAGACAGGGCCTGCTGCAGACTGTGATAAACTCTGTGATAAAGAGCCAAAAACTGAACCTGGGTCTCATGAATACCTGGCTGTTACCTTAATAAAAAAGTCAGTCTGGCACAGCATTGCTTGAGCTGATTTCTTGAGCCAAAGTTAATCAGGCACCATGACTATGAGGAAGATGATCAGGGTCTGTGTGTCTGAAGCTGAGAGACCCAGGGTAGTGTCTCAATCCTGCAAGTATGCATAAGTCACCCTGGAAGAGGCTACCAACTCTCCCAGTTACAGCTACTATGGGGAGCCCAGGCCTCATGTCTGGATCAGAGAGAACAAATGACAGATCCAGCCTGAATGTAGTGTCTTTTCCTAGTACAGACATGCCCCAGAGGGCTGGTTTTGTTCCCTTTGTCTGAGGCGGTAACCAGTGGCCCCTCCAGCTTGGGTCACTTTGCATTGCTCTAGGTCCATCAAAGCTAACCCCTCAGTTACACTGGTGAAAAAAACCCCAAGAGCAGACATACCCTAAGATCCTCTGGGGATCAATGCATTCCCTAGTCTGGATTTGCAGGTTACAATTAGAAGTTGGCAGGAGTTAATTTTCAATGTTACACAATTTCGACGGATAATATCAGTGTTTATTTGTAAGCATTATGTCTGACTTTTATCGATTTGAATTTTCACACTTGTGGGAATTATGGGGGCGTCAAGAATAGTTATTTAGGCCAGGTCTACTCCATGAACTTACAGCAATGCAACTACGTCATTCAAGGATGTGAAAAATCCACACTCCTGAGCAACCCAGTTATGTCGACCTAATGCTCATGCAGACAGCACTCGGAACGGGGGCTTCTCCCACCGACCTAGGTACGGCCTCTTATGGATGTGGATTAACTATCCCAGTGGGAGGAGCTCTCCTGTTGCTGTAGCGCTGTCTTCTCTAAAGCGTTGCAGTGAGGCAGCTGCTCCAGGGCAGCACCGTATGTGTAGGCAAGCAAGCCCCTAATGACAGTAGATGTTGAGATGCAAGAAGTTAAAGCTTTTTCGACAGTGTATTGAGAAGTGTGCAGGGGAGCCAGACCTGTGGCTCTGCAAACCAAGCTATGGGGTGAGATGCCCCATCTGAGCCAGCGCTTAGCTGTGCATTGCAGGTAAGTGCTGGGGTGATGTGGGCAGAGCTAAGCCTGCATTTGCACCCTCCCCAGGCCTCATGTCCTCCCCTTGGACTCTGAATCAATATTGCTTTGAACTAGATCAGCCTGTGCTTTTCTCTTTTTACATGGGAAGCATCAGAGTTATTGATAGATCCTCTGATTGCTTTGTTGTCTTGATTTTAAGTGCCTGAGTGTTTCTAAAACTCTTACACCAGAACTGCGCTGGGGTGACTCTGCAAACAAATGAAGGTTTGGCTTGGGAATATAGATTCCTAGGCTATGTCTACACTGGAGGTTTAAGTAAAGGCTTAAAATCTACTTAAGCAACTCCAGGGCCACGTTTGGAGTTCACTAAGTCGACTTAAGCACTTGCTTAAGTCAACTTAATAACTCTTACCCTTAAAGTCAGCTTTAAGGTTAAGTCAACTTTATTGTTGACTTAACAAAATGTGGTCATTAAAGCTGACTTAAGGCAGGATAGCTATTTTAAAGTTGACTTTATAAAGTCGACTTAAACCAGGGGACCCATTTAAAGTCCACTTCATGAAGTCAACCTAAATAGGTCCCCTGGCTTAAGCTGACTTCATAAATTCGACTTTTAGTAAACTTTATTAAGTCAACTTAACCGAGCCCTGTGGTGTAGATAGAGCCCTAAGAAACACGTGAAGGGTTTACGTTTGGCAGGTGATGCATTATGACTCTTTAGGGGCCATACCCTTGTGTATTCTGTGAGTGCCATCTGGGGACCAGGAAATCTGTTGTAAAGGTGTCCAGGAAGGATGAAATATGCTGTGAATTCTCTTTCTATCCCTTTCTCTGCAATCATGGATGCGCTAGTAGTCATTGAATTGAACTGAATCAGAGGCAAAAAAATTCCATTTCAAATATTTTTGGAACTCTTAACAGTAACTGATGAACTCTCCCATGCATAAAAATATCAGTGATTATACAGTCAAAATTTCAGGCGCCCCTGGGCTAGAAATGCCTGCTGGAAGTCCCTAGGGTGCTGTGTGAAATTCCCATTTCTCCCTCTGATGGCCTGTCCCAAAGCCAGGACTGAATGAGTTTTGGGAAGAAGGATGCTGCAGTGGTTTCAGTGCCACAGGACTCCTTGCTTGTTTTGCTTGTTTTACTGAACTAGATTAGCACAGTTGCCCCTTTGGAACTTAGCAGAAAGCTGGGACACTCCAATTGAATTCCCTGCTCTGATACAGATACTGCGAGGTCTATATTAGAAAATCCCTTTTTTTAATCTTCCCTGCCTGTAAAATGACTAGGATACCCTTTCTGCCACACAGGGAGTCACGAGACAGTCTGCTGCTATAGGGGTGGGGGCAACATCTGAATCAAAGGGAAATTCCACCAGTCAACGGGCAAGAACCAAATCATTTCCATAAAGGTCAATTGACAAGCAGATGGGAAATAGGACTTTTATCACATGAAAATCTGAGATTAAAAAAAAAATTCATAGTTTCTCTGCAGGATGAAACCAGCCCTTTTGTGGTGATTAGTTTTGGTTTGGTTTGGTTTGGTTCGGAAAAAATAGAAAGGAAAAATTGTATGAGAGAGGGAGAAACCCACCCCAGAATTGAGTCCCAGCTCTCTAATGATTTAATTATTTATACGAAGTGGACTAGCTCCAACAAGAACATTTGGGAAGGGCATGTCAGAAATTCCATCCAAACTCTGGCATCCCACCTGCCTCAATGTCCAGATTCAGTTGGTTCTTCAAGACAAGCTGAAGCAGGAATTGAGACTCCAGCCCTCCTGATCTCGGTCAGACAGTAGCCTAATTTGAGATGGAAATTCTTTTGCCAAGATGGGATTTGATTTGCAAAACATCAAAGAGAAGGACTTAGCTAAGGGTCCCAAGCCGTGGCACCAGCAAGTTTCTGCAACATAGGGGCATAAATGGACATATCTTTATGTGGGCCAGGTGGGTTGCAGCCCAATGGAACAGGGCTGAATTATGGTGACCTAGACCCACCAGAACCTGTCCCTGTCCTCTCCCACAAGAATCACAGCACAAGAAGGGACCTTGTGTGATCTTTTAGTCCAGTCCCCTGCACTCAAGCAAGACCAGGCATTATGTAGAGATGAATGGAGTGGACAGCAGAGGTGGATCACTTGATGATTGTATGTTGTGTTCATTCAAAGAATCCTATAAGATGAGGGTTGGAAGGGTCCTCAGGTGATACCTAGTCCAACCGTCTGCTCAAAGTGTGATCAACCATAAATAAATCATTCCAGCCAGGGCTTGTCAAGTCAGGCCTTAAAATCCTCTACAGATGGAGATTCCACAGCCATTCCCTGTGATGCAGCTGGAATTGGCCACTGTTGGAAGACAGGACACTGGGCTAGGGGGACCATCAGGCGGACCTAGCACAGCCCAGGTTCGGCCTAGTATGGGCTCCAGACCGAAAACAAACACCTACCTCGCTGTTTTACAGCCCAACACCTGCAAACACAAGTCAGCTGACCCAGGCCCACTTCAGATCTTTTTTTTAACACAATATAGACATTCGAGGTTGGGGGGCGCTGGGCAGTGTGTGAGTCTGCGATCAGTGCCAGGGGGCACGGGGGGGGGGGGGGGGGAGCAATGTGTGAGGCCAGGATTGGGGCCAGAGAGGTGGAGGGGGCCCGGCAGTGTCCTCTTTTAGGGAAGTTCAAACATGGCAACCCTAATCAAAACTCTGACAAACCCTAGCAGAAATTTAAACTGTTTGTTGTCTTTGGATGCTACTGGAAACAGGAGATCACTTGGATTTGATGTGTTTGTCTCTATTTGATTACCATGCAGTTCTTTTGTCTTGTGTGTTTTCACCTGACTTGGCTTCTGCTGTCCCACTATTGTCCACACACAGATCTCAAACCCCACTACTGTCTGCACACAGATCTTTCTGTCTTGGGTCAGCGAGGACACAGGATCCAAGCTAGGAAGCGGGCACAGTTGCTCAGAGGTCCAAGCCGTGTCATTCTGCAGTTTGAACACAGTCCAAGCTGCAGGCCCAAGGTGGAAGGTTGGCACAGGACAGTGTGGACAAGACAGCATGGCAGGGACACCTGGCTCCAGCAACTGTAGACCCAGATTTACGATTCGGTGTGGATGCTCAAGATCAGGCTTGGAAATGCAAAGTCCACAAG
Source organism: Podocnemis expansa (assembly GCA_007922195.1). NCBI lineage: Eukaryota > Metazoa > Chordata > Testudines > Podocnemididae > Podocnemis > Podocnemis expansa. The sequence goes on from ML682887.1 coordinate 6,720, forward strand.
CCCTGGTCCAGACACAGGTGGGTTTACAAAGCAGGGCAGATTTACCGTGATTTGCTTTGTGGATCTGGCTGGGCTTTGGTTACAGTCTGAATGAGTTCCAGAGGGATTTGCAATTTGTTTTAGCTGCTGATTGCAGCGCAACGATCTCTATGGCATCACTTGGAGTGCCTCTGAGCCACAGAGTTTGCCGTTGGGGCTTCATTTGTAACAGAAAAGGTGTCAGGGCACCAGCAATTTTTTTTTCACTTTCATAACTAACGTGGCAAGTCCAAAGTTGCCAGGGCTTGGCCCTAACAGAAATTTAAACTCTTTGCTGTGTTTGACTGCCTAAGGGAAACATGAGATCACTTGGATTTGGTGTCTTTGTCTCTATTTGATTGCCATGCACTCCTTTTGTCTTGTGTGTTTTCACCTAGCTTGGCTGCTGAACAACAGCTTTAATTTCATGCTTCTCTCAGTTCCTTTGTTCTCCTTCCTTCCTGAAAGGAAGGGGGGGAGGAGCTAATCCAGTTCATATAATAACAAACTGCGTCAGTTGTATAAGAGAACTGGCTGTGGTTCAAAAGAAAAGATTCAGGCCAAGGAGAGGGTTTTTTATGGTGGGAGGAGTGGCCTATTGACAACTCAACTGCCACTGATCAGGTGTGGGGTTTCAAAACAGCCCCCTGCACAGTTTTCTCCCAGGTGATCTCTAGTAATTATTTCTGCTGCCCTGGCACAGGTTGCTGTCCTGCCCCTCCCCTGGGTACCCACATAGATAATGTGAAAAATTGAGATGGGTTTGCCAGGGGTGCTAGCTATGTATACAAGAAAGAGCCCTAAATACAGGGTCTGTCAATATAAAATCAGGCCTTCCAGTCTCCCTGCCTCATCTTCTGGGTCAGAAGCAGCAAACTGTGCAGGTCAGCCCTTGGCACCAGCATAAAGCTGTGTAAATGCCTAAGCAGCCACCAGTTTGAAACCCAGAAGGGTCAGCAGGTGCCCAAAGGTGTGTGATGTTTGGAGACTAATTCAGTCACTGCAGGGAGCAACAAAAGCAAGGTGTCTTGTGGCACTTAAAGACTAACAGATTGATTTATTGCATGAGCTTTTGTGGGAGAAAATCCTACTTTGTCAGATGCTTAGTGCCTAAATCCTGTTTTCACTGTCCTGCTGGGTGCTGTCTTGTTTCTTTAGGTCCTGCCTAGCCCCCGTAAGTCAGAGAATTGCAGGGGTAACCCTCTCAGTCTGTTTTAGCAGGGAGCAACAAAAGCAAGGCATCTTGTGGCACTTAAAGACCAACAGATTTATTTATTGCATGAGCTTTTGTGGGAGAAAATCCTACTTTGTCAGATGCTTAGAGCCTAAATCCTGTTTTCACTGTCCTGCTGGGTGCTGTCTTGTTTCTTTAGGTCCTGCCTAGCCCCCGTAAGTCAGAGGGTAACCTTGTCAGTCTGTTTTAGCAAGACAAACAAGCAGTCTCATGCTATTTTTAAAGGCTAGCAAATTTACAACAAGGAGTTGTGTGGCACTTTAAGACTAACAGATTTATTGTAGCAAATTTATTTCTCACATGAGCTTTCCTGGTGCAATCAGAGGCATGAAATGGAAACTGCAGCATGCTACATGCAGAAAAGGCTGTGGCACAGGATGGTCTGGTGGGCTATTTCAGCAACCCAGGTTTTGGTTCCAACAGTGCCCGTGTGGCCTTTAGAAAAGTTGGCAGTGTTAAAAGAGGCCAGTTTACCTGAAAGAATTGAAAGGCTCTCTTTAGCCCCCAGGGGATGCTGTGAGTGTGACATTTTCATACCACTTCAGCTCTGCGGTTTCACTTTCCAAGTCTCTTGCTGAGAGTCCTGGGTTTTGTTTTTGCAGAAGGGACAGCCCACAGAGGCTGGAGTACTTTCAGTTCCCTATAGGGAGGCGCTTGGCTGTAAACTAGCACATCTGCTCTTTTTCCCCCTACACTGAAGCCTCAACAGCCAACCAGAGCAGCCGAGAGAGCTGGAAACTAGGTGCCCACAGCCAGGGTATGGGTCTAACTTTTTGTCTACACGGCGCGGGGCTGCTGCGCTAATCCGGCTCTGGGGCCGCTCCGCAGACACATCTGGATTAACCCTTCCGACTCTGCAGCGGAGCGGGTGAGCGCGGCGGGCGCGGGTCGGGCTGGCTCCATCCTTTATGTAAGGGGGGGGGAGGCAGCTGGGACAACCAGGATTTTGGGGGTCACAGTCAGTGATCCGGGCTGGGGCTGGGCTCCTGATCCTTGCTGGTTGGGGGGAGCAGCTCTGCGGGGCCGGGTGTCTCTGGCTGGGTGGGGGGCAATAGCAGAGGCAGCCTTAGGAATGGGGGGCTTTTGGCAAAGAGCCATTGTGGGGCCCCCTATAGGACCCACTGCCACCCTCCTGGATGTCCCAGCCCCCCCTGCAGCCCTAACCACCTCCTCCTTGTTTGTTTTGCTGAACCAAACTAACAGGACTTTTATCCCCCTGGAACTCCTAAATTATGCTTGGGTCTGATATTTTTCAAGATCTTCCCATCCTGAAGCTTGTAAGGTGATCACTTGTCACATACTATAAATGAGCTAATGCTGAATTACAAAGTTACGTTGAACGTTTTAAATAAATTTCAAATGTGTGCCTTAATGAACAAACAAGGGGTAAAGTTAATGATGGCTCAACAATAACTAAAATGCCACCTTTAAAGTTGTGGCAGCCAGATCTTACAAATGTTTCATATAGGCTTGGGTTTATGGGCACTAGAAGTTTAATACAAATAATTATAATAAATAAGTGAAAAGAAGGTTGCTAGTGTGTAGCTGTAAATGAAAAACACCACATTTCAATGAAATTCTCTGAAGTCCTCAAGATTATAAGACTCTGGCTCCCTCCAAAATATTAAATAGTAAGAACAAAAGAAGCTCAAAATTATTTACCAAAAGAAAGATATATGGCACAAACATCACACACAGCTGTAATGATTTTTTGAAGGCAGCACTGTATTTATATGTAGCAGCCTATATGGACGTACCTGGTAATCTGAGCTAACCAAAGCTAAAGGAAAAATTGTCACAAAGGAAAAGGCAAAAGAAGAACAGGTTAGAAAGAAAGAAAGAAAGAAAGAAAGAAAGAAAGAAAAAGAAAGAAAGAAAGAAAGAAAGAAAGAAAGAAAGAAAGAAAGAAAGAAAGAAAGGCAAAGTTTCACAATTGGGATTAAAAGATAGCCAAATAAATGGCCACACTGAGGAGCTAAAAGATGAGACCATTGGAAAAGTTTCTTATATTGTGCTGTCTATTGGTGTCACAAAGAGCTTGTTCCTGCTTTTTTAGGGTGTCAGTGTGAAGGTGATGGACAGATAATGGTGAAATCTGCAATTCAGATGAAGCACAGATCCTAATGATAGTTTGTCTTGATGAGCCAAGACTGAAAAGTGCTGAGGTTTCCAGTGCTTCTGGTTCTGCTAGATGGGAACAGTTTCCATATTTATTTTCCTTTCTGTCCACCAAATTGAGGATGGGCCCCCTTATTGCTCAGGGGCCCAAGGCAGCCACCTGCTTTGCTTATCCCTAAAGCTGCCTCTAGGGAGGGGTGTGTCTGACAACACACTCAAGGTAATGGGGAAATATCTCTTTGATGATCAAGAGTCACAGCTAACTCCAGTGAAACTGCTTTAGTAAAGTCATGATCTGCTGATTAAGATTAAGGCTTAAAATCAGCATTCTCCATTGAAGTGATAAAGAAAAATCAAGCTCTGCCAAGCCTGGATATAAAGCAAAGTGGGGACAGTCAGGCAATTCCTAATGAAATGAGCTGTCAGTTACGCTCCACTGATCTGCTAGCAGCACAGGGGAACTGTAAGAGGATGGGTTTGTGCAGTTAGCTGCCTTTTACTGGTTGATGGATCTCTTGGTTTATTGCCAAATTGACTGAAATGACATTTCAGAGCATTTCCACAAAGGGAGTAGAAAGTTATCAAATCCATTTTGTAATGGGTCTGTCCATGCCCTCCCAAACTCAGATCTGAATGATTTCCCTGACTCAAAAAGGTGGCAAATTCCAATCTGCTCAGAGGGAAAGCATTTCACACAAGACACAGCCAGCCTGTGGAACTCCCTGCCACTAGATCTCTTGGTCTGTCTTCTGTTCTGAACCCTGCCAAGCTCTTGGCATTCAGAGGGATAATAGGGTTATCCAGAGCTATAACTAGCAGTGTTACAAAATAACGTGGAGTGAGAAGGGCTCTAAACCCTCCTGTGGCAAGCTGCACAACCAGCTTCTAACCATTGACGCTGAGGGAGGAATCTGTCCTGGGGACAGGTGATTCCATCTCTGTGAGCCACAGGGTGTCCTGCCCCTTCCCCTGAAGCAGCTGGTGCTGGCAGCTGTTTCCGACGGGGGGCTTCAGATGGGCTCCCCTGTCAAGAGACTGAACTAGGAGCCTCTGTTGAGTGCTGCTGTCCCTGTCTGTCCTGCCAGTGTGCTGGGGCTTCAGGGGGCGCCCCCAAGGGTAGGAACCAGGAACAGCCCATGCATCTGTGAAACTCCAGGCTCTGTCTTCAAAACATAACCACTTCCTGTAAGTTGCTTGTATCAGAGGAAGTGATCACTCATGTCAGTTCAGGCTGTGCCTGTGACAACTGCTCATACAGACGTAATGACACAAGGCTGGGAGTCCGGCTCCCTGGACACCTGCTTTTTAGGATTTGATTCTATGAAACCAAAGGGCACTCCTGGTGCTGTCAGTGTTAAATGACCCTGCTGTGCTGAGCTGTGGTTGGATGGATAAAACAACAGCACAAGGGAGCCAGAGTAACCCTGATCTTTCTCTCCACAGGCAAATCCTCCAGCAGCCAGGACCTCAGTGGATACAAACACAATAAGGATCATTCAGCAACCTGGAATTGGTTTGGCCAGCACCTGCTAACCTGCTAACGTCGGGATCAGTGCAGTGGCAAGGACACATTCCTTGCTAGTTTTGCATCTTTCCATCTTCAAAGCATCTGACAAAGTGGGATTTTCTCCCACAGAAGCTCATGCAATAAATAAATTTGTTCATCTATAAGTGCCACAGGACTCCTTGCTTGTTTTTCTGACCTAGACTAACACGGCTACCCCTTTGGAACAAGGATACCTTTGAAACAGTTCATTCAAACACAGCTCGGTTACAGTCTAGTTGGTCGAGGGATTCAGGAAAACTCACAATCAAATTCTGTCTGAAAGGGGGTTCTCCAATTACCCACATAGCCAAACAGCTCTTGAGCTATAATCGAGGGAGCTGCTTTGAAGCTGTCCTTCAGGAGGGTCTCCACAAGCACAGTCAGACCCACTGTGAACAAGGCCCTAGTGATTACAGGAAGGGGCTTTGAGTGTGAACATCTCTCTGGTTTTGGAGCCTAAGTGTCTTTCTAAAACAGAGAAGATGGGGCGTGGGGCATTTCCAACTGAGAAGACAGCTCCCAATCCACTCCTGGGTGCCCAAGAGAAACCAAGAGATGCAACTTCTGTGACCATTCCTCCAGGGGCTGGGAAGAGCAGCAAGACTGGTCTTAAAGGTAAAGCTGCCTCTCTGGAAGTTTCTTACACTCCCCTTTCCAACTAGAGCTGCCTTTGACTGAATTGATGGCCTTTGGCTCACTCTGTCAGCTATTGCCTTTAACACACTGTTGTGGTTTTCATCTTTCTAAAAAACTTCCATCTTCCTAAAATATTTCAAATGGGAGCGTGGACCCATCTGGAATTTTTAGACATGGGGGTCCACCAATGAAGGGCCTGAAGACCATATGTTGAAAGCCACTATACTCCTGTCTTTAACTTAGGCAGGAGTGGTCCATATCTTTAGATCCAAAAGTCCCTACGCAATCCCTTCCTGAACACTCCACTTCCTCCTTCAGTGACAGGCAGATTTCCATCAAGACCTTCCGGGTTGAAAATGTTTTTATAAACATAATGGATTTTTCTCCTCTCCCTGGAAACTTTTTTGTTAAAAAAATTTCAAGGTTTCAAATAGAAGTAATGCAAATCTTCTTTTCAGTGGAAAAGTGTAGTTTTGGGGTAGATTTGGGTGTTTGAAAATAGCAGAAGAACAATTTTTTTATTTACAATTTTGAGGTTTCCTTCTTCCCATTTCTCCCTTTTTCAATGAACACTGTCTCACTGGAAACCTTTTGAAGGGAAAGGGAAATCTCTGAAAGCTTCAAGTTGAAACCCCTGGGTTTTTTTTATTCCCTTCCTCCTGCCAAAGAATGCCAAAATGACTATTTTTTCCTCCCATTTAGAATGAAATTTTTTACTTCATTCAGTCTAAATTTTTCTCTTTCACTATTTTCAAAATATCCCCACCCCACCTTTCAGAAAGAAAGAAAGAAGGGGGAAGAAAGCAGCTCCAGCTGAATTTGTTAATCTGTTCAGGGCCCAGCCCTCCTTTCTATAACACCATGGTGAGCGTTAATGGCTTTTTCCATTACAGGTTTGCTTTCTCCGTTGGAAATCCGGGCCCATTGCTGGGCAGTTCCGAGCACTGTTCAGACATTGATCCTGGTCATCTTCATTGTTGTCATCCTCTGCTTCATCCTCATCATCCATCTCACTGTCAAGTTAGGTGAGTCTAGAGCCCACAGTGACCCTGTCTCTGTACCTGACATTCAGTGCTGGAAATGTCACAGTCCCACCCACCTTCTCCTCTCTGCCATACTCCCAGCCCCTCTCCTGCTTCAGTAGTCACATCAGACTATGCTGAGCTCTGGGCTTTTCTGTGGAGTCTCACCCTACCTACAGCATATAGCTCCCCTGGCTATTGGCTTGTGCTATGGTTTGACCTAAAGACACCTGGTTCCCCAGGGCTGCGAGTTACTTTGTTACCCTTCTCTTCAGTTCAGGGCCAGCTCTGCCAATAAGTCATTGAGGCCCTGCCTTGGGGCACTGGAGCTTAGGGGTGCCACTTCGGCACACAGCAACCCTGCTCTGGACCAGCTCATCCTGCTCCCAAGACAGGGAACAGATAGCCCAGGGGTGGAGAAGGCCAACCCATGAGGTGGACTCCACTTAAACTGCCACTTGTGTACCATGCACAGCAGTGGTGAGCATGTTGAATAAAACTGGAGAAGCTTTGTTTAGGAAACAATAAAGATTTAATTAGACGTGAGCACGAGATGGAAGCAAATGGTAATGACATAAAACAAAATGGGAGTGTGGGTCTACATCTACCATTATTATCTAATAATGGCTCTTTCTCCACAAACTCCAGTCTTTTGCAGAGCTGGCTGGCTTCACAGGAACCAGGATCCCAGCCTCCTCTGAAGCCACCTGCTTCCTCTCAGTGAAAGGATCCAGAGGGCCTTTTCCCCCTGCCTCTGTTATATTCAAACACAGTGATAACAGTGCCACCTGCTAGCTGGTCACATCATCCCAAGAGTTACACCTAATATCGAACCTCCCGTGTGGGGGGGGGAGTACCATATGCTGGGGGGCTCATAATTATCTTATTAGTTGGTTGATCCTGATAGTGAGGGTTCCTCCAATCTGTAACTTTACCCTGTGTGAATTGGTATCAAACCATAAAGCAAGAGAGACACAGCAATTTTTATCTGCTATTGGCCAGCACAGACTAGTTAAAGTCAAGTTGTTTTCCTGCAGTGTTTTTTGCTTTTTTAGCCACCAGCACTTCTAACAAAAGCCTTTTCTGAAAGGCTCTGCCTTATGCATCTCACGCACATACAAATACAACAAGTATTGGAACAGCCCAGATGAATAGATATGCCACAAGTCCATAGTAGTCTTCAGGTGACTCAGTCACAGATTTCTAATAGGCCAGTCCTTCTGTCTGCACCTGGAGATCTTTTCAATGCGTCCATGAAGAAAACTGCTTAACCTACCCCCTACATCCACCTTGTAGCCAAAAATTACAGAGATATGTCAATCAAAAAGTTCCAAAGGAGTAGCCATGTTACTCTAGTTCAGCAAAATAACAAGGAGTCCTGTGACACTTTTAAAGACTAACAAAATTTATTTATCACATGAGCTTTTGTGGGAGAAATTCCACTTTGTCAGAGACTTTGAAGATGGGGGAACTTACATAATGGGAGGAAATAAATGCAGGGAAGTATAAGTCATGGAATCATGTCACACTGTAACAGCAAATCAAAGCAGTTAAGAGTCAAAAAGTAGGGGACAGCACATAGAGGAAGGTGAGTTCAAATCACCTGTTGTAATGAGAAAAAAAATTCAAAATCCCTATTTAGCCCTGAAGCAGCCAAGACAAATTTGCAAATGAGTTCCAGTTCTGCAGCTTCTCTTCGAAGCTTTGAGCTGTTACTCATCTGTCTGAGCACTGCAATTAGTAAATCGTCAATGGAATTCTAAACCAGTGGTGAGCATTTCAATGTTCCTGATCACACCATTGACAATTTACTAATAGTTGTGGTCAGGCAAATGAATAACAGCTCAAGGTTTCAAGGAGAAGCTGCAGAGCCTGAATTCATTTGCAAATTTGATTACATTGCTTCAGGGCTTAATAGGGACTTGGATTTTTCTCTTTTTCAACAGGTGATTTGACCTCATCTCCCTCTGTATGCTGTTCCCCAGTGTCTGAATCTCAACGGTTTTGATTTGCTGTTACAGTTTGACCTGATCCTATGACTTACATTGCCCTGCATTTATTTCCTCCCATTCTCTAAGCTCCCGCATCTTCAAAGCATCTGACAAAATGAGACTTTTCTCCCACAAAAGCTCATGCAACAAATAAATTAGTCTTCAGGTGCCACAGGACTCCTTGTTTGTTTTACTGAACTAGACTAACATGGCTACCTCTTTGGATGTTAGGCACAAACTCAGCTTTCCATAGCAGAGAGGCTGGATGGGTGTGGGCTGCAGTGTTCCCTGTCTTAGTGTCACTGTGGTGTTTGTTACCATGGCCACAGAAGGAGAAGGGCAAATGTCTCACCCTGTGACTTTCTCATCCCCAGCAATGAAACCTGAGCTGTGTCCAGCTGCTCCTGCCTACACAGTGGCTGCCTGCCCTGATGGCTGGGTCGGGTACCTGGGGAAATGTTATTACTTCTCTGAGGGTGAAGAGGACTGGATCTCCAGCCTGAGCGACTGCTCTGCACACGGCGCCTCCCTGGCTGGGATTGACAATCAGCAGGAAATGGTGAGACCCAGGGTCTGGGCTGTGCAGGGTGAGGGTGGCAAAGGTGGCTTTAGGCTGGGCTTGTCCTAGGGCTTGAATTTAGGACAGTGTCCCACCACCAAGTCTACAGCCCAGATTAGCTGAACTCAGAGTATTCCACATCTCTTTAACGTCCCCGGACTCTTTGGACTGGGATAGAGCAGTGCCAGGCTAATGTGCCAGCCCTCTGCTACACGGGAATTCCCAGCAGGAGAATCCAGATGTTTTTCTTCCCCTTTTTTATGACAGGTGTTGCTTTGCCAACCCACGCCTTTAAAAATCAGCAGTCAGGACTCCCAAACCACAAGACTGAGTTTAAAAGACTAGCTCTGAGGGCTTTTAATTTGTTTTTTGGTATACAAGCTTTTCAGAGGTCATTTTTCAAGTTTTCGCCTCTCACCATGAGGGTTAGAAATATGTGAAGAAATGAGTCTCTTGTAATCACCCCAGGAGCTGGGAGTTAAGAAAAGCCCCAAACAGGTTGAGATTGTCAATAAAATCAATGGGTATGGTAAGTATGCAGGAATGATAAAGGCCTAGAATGTAGCTCAGAATCTGAGCCAGGTAGGTGGTACACACTAAAGGTGGTTGAAAATCAGTTTCCAGGCTATAGGAAATTCAAGATAAAAACAAATGTCAAAATATCAGAGTAAGAACAAGAAGCTGCAGTGACTAAACTTTTAACTTTACAGGAAGTTCCAAAAATATGTGAAAATATCTGGTTTTGACAATGAATCAAACCAAATTCTCTTTGACACATACAGTCAACCCAAACCAAAATATTATGTTTCAGCACTGTTCAATATTGAACATTGTCCATGAATTCTAGTGGAAGTTGTAATTTAGGTGTCCTTTGGCCCCCTCCTCCAATATGCTGAGATCTCTGGTTGGACTGCATCTCTTAATGATACACAGTGGTGGCTCAGACAGTAAAGACACCGTGGTGCCTTATAAAGAGATGTAGTCTGAGGGAACACAATAGTCCATAGAGGAAAATGGAGATACAGGGTGTCTAAACATCAGTTCCCATAATGCACCTTGGTAGCTTGGCTGGCTATAGAATGTTGAATTGGCCCAAGATGAGATCACTGCTTTATGGAAAATTGAAAAATTTCAGCAAAATTCACATTTACCTTTGTAAAAAAAGTTATTTTTTCCAGAAAATACTCTTTTGTCACAGAAATATTTAGATGGAAATGCTCCCGGTAGCTATACTAGTGGCAACATACTAGTTTTAGTGCTGATGTCCACATGTGGATAGGCTGACGAGTGTTGGCCTTGAGTCTGGCTTGTCATTTCTCATGTGGAATTCCCAGCTCCAACCACCTGCCCAGCACATTGTGCAGCAGCTCAGAGCATCTGATGCACGCCTGAACTAGGGTGTGATGCACTTATATTTTTCATCTTTGTAACACAGGATTTCATGAAGCGCTATAAAGACCCTTCCCACTATTGGATTGGCCTCCGGAGGGATCTGGGGCAGCCCTGGAAATGGACCAACGGCACTGAATTCAACAACTGGTGAGTCCCTCTGAGCTCTGTTACCTCAGTGAGTGACGCAGTTCACATTTAAAACTCAAGACTGGCCTTATGGTTATGGCCTTGGGTTGTGATTTGGGAAAGCTGGTTCAACTCCTGTTTCTGCCCCAGGCTTGCTCTGTGACTGTTGGGGAAATTGCTTGGGGCTGGGGTTTTGTTAGTAGTTTGAGTTGCTCTAATAGTTTGACTGGATGTTTTATTTGGTGCAGGTTCCCAATACAGGGAAAAGAAAAATGTGCTTTTATGAACAATGATGTTGGTAGCTCAGAATGCTCAAGCAAAGACCACTGGATCTGCAGCAAACCAATGAAGACAATGGAAGACAAAGCAAGGTGACTGTATCCTGGCTGAGATGGGAGATGGCGTTTCACCAGGCTCTCCGAAGCTGTGTCAGCAATTGGGGAAATTTGGAGGTGCTGGTCAGCAGGGTTGTCCCTCAAGGGGAGCGGGGCTCAGGGCGAATCAGTTTGTGCGGGGGCCCCCCCATTTTCAACTTTGCAGGCAGTGTTTTCTCTAAGCCAGTGGTTCCCAACCTGTGGTCGGGGACCCCCAGAGGTCCACGGATACATTGCAGGGGGTCTGCAGAGCCTCTCCCTACCCAGGGCCGGAATCCAGCTACGGCCCTGATGCTCCCTGCCAGGGCTGCCTTTCCCCATCTGTGGCTGTATCCTGGCAGGGGATGGAGCCACAGCAGCTCAAGAGCAGGGGACCACAGCTGCCACGGCTCAGCTCCCTAGTGGTGCGGGCAATGGTGGTGGCAGCGCTGCTCACCAGCTGTCCCACTGGTGCGGGCCAGAGTCTGCCTGTGCAGGCCAGATTACATAATCAGCTGGGGGGGTTCTGCAAAGATTTTTTTTTTTTGTTACAAAGGGGTCCCCAGCCTGAAGAAGGTTGGGAATCACTGCTCTAAGCTGATGATGCAGCTGAGCAAGTTCCCTGCTGGTTCTCCAGGCCCCAACGGGCTTCTTCCCTGCTGTCCGCTGGCTCCCCAATAGCTTGTGCACCCATAACTTGTTCAGCTGCATCATCAGCTTAGAGGGAACACTGGGCAGTGTCATAATTTTTATTTAATAAAATCATAAATGTCTAGCCCTCAGACTACAAAGTTGCAGAGAGAAACAGAAGAATATGATCTGACTTTGGCTGTGTTCACACAGCACTTTTGTTTCGAAACAACCTTGTTGTTTCGAAACAAAAAAAGCCATGTTCACATGACGCACAGTTGTTTCAAAACAAGGGGAAGCCCTTGTTTCGAAACAACTGTGTTGTTTCGAAACAAGTTAAACCCCATTTGGGGACGAAACAAACTTGTTTCAAAACCCTTGTTTCGAAACAAGGCG
>ML682887.1:19140-52907 GCA_007922195.1 Podocnemis expansa
TTTATTATTGCTTTAAACATCTCTTTATTTTTAAGTGAGTTTTAATGATATATTTAAGCCAGACTTGTGACTATTTTTGATGTTTGGGGTAGGCAATACTGAAAGTGTCATGGTGATGTTTCATCAACCTCACAGCCTAGTGGACAGGAGCAGCTGGAGGTACTATTCTTTGTGGTTCTGATTTTCTGTTCAAGATGGGCACACAATTTTACAAGTTGAATAATTTTTCTTAGATCAAATATTTGTTAAATTGAAAATTCAGAGAGAGGGAAATGTAATTTTTGGATAATAACAAGAAATAAATCCAGGTCCTCTCTCACCTTAAAGCACTGGATTCCAATTGTCTAATGTATGTTATTTCTCTTATGCTGCCTGACTCTCTCCTTTTCCATCTTATTTTAATATATGTATTCATACATTCCTCATTGCTTTGCAGGTGATCTAAGTAATGAAACTCAGGTACTGTTTGAGGATGAGAGGAAGAAACAAAGGACTTTTTGCCTCCTCTCAGATACCCTGATGTAAAACAAACAAGAAGTCTTGTGGCACTTTTAAAGATTTTAAAAATGTATTTATTTGTTAGCTTGTGAAAGTGCCACAAGACTCCTTGTTTGTTTTACATCAGGGATTCCTTGTTTGTTTCGCTAAACTAGACCCACATGGCCACAGCTGCTTTCCTCTTTGCCATGCTTTGGAACTGGTGCTCTGACTGCAATCAATGACAATGGGGTATACTTACAGTGCAGAAAGAAGGACAAAAAGCCTCTTTAATGTGTTGATTGATGGCCATTAACCCTAAAAACCCAGTATTTCCATATAAGTGCTAGCCTGGGGTCTTCTCTCTCAGGTATAATAGATCCTTATCTGCACAGAGCAGTTTGCTCAAAAAGACATCCTTGAAGACTGAAAACTCTTGTTAAGTGTAGAAGGAAAAAAGTTCCTTAATATCTCAAATGCTTTCTGGAGATGCTGATGTAAATTCAAAGAGAAGGTCCTGATTTGCAAAGGTCGGGGAAGTGACATTCTCCTGACTTTGTCCCCATTTGCTTGACTGAGGCTGGCTCCATAAGTTTCTTCTCAACACTTGCCCTTTCTCTTCCCCTCAGGGAGCAATTGTGGGAAGGTGGCTACTTAAGAGTTACTGTAAACAAACGCTGCCTGTCCCAATTCCCTTCCCCCTTCCCTGACCAGCCGGAGCTGCTCCCTGGGCAGGCTAGCTTCTCAGCTTGAAGAAGGGCCCTGCTCCCTTTCTCCCGCTGGTTGTGTGGGACCCCCCAAAAGCGTGAGGCCTCCCAAAGCACAAGGCCTAGGGAAGCTGCCCCTTTTGGCCCCCCTTAAGGACAGCTCTGCTGGTCAGGAGGGTATGTCCCCGCTAGCAAGGAAGAGAGACGTTTGCTGAAGGACTGCCAATATCTCCTCTCCTAGGGAGTCTTTGGCACCTGTGACCCTTCCAGGCCAAGGGCAGCCCCTATGTTTAGGTTTAATTCAGCATTTGACACCTTCTCCCTAACATGCATCCATGGGCCTGTATTTATTTTACCGTTATGCTCTGATCTCCATTCTTTTTCCTGTCCACATGCAACTACACTTGCTGATTACACAGTCAACCACAATGGGACAGATGGAACATACAATCTCCATGAGATGGTACAGGCAGCTTCATGAGCAGCATTGTGGACCAGGCTGGCTGCAAGGCCTGCTGGGAGAGGAAGCAGAGTATAAAAGCTCACTTGAGCACAGAGAAAGAAATCTTTTGGCTTGGAAAGAGGAAGGGGAGCAGCTGGGCAAAGGCTCTGTGGCCATGGGGTCCCTGCAGCCATGGACTGAAGTTACGAGCCCTGCAGTTTTGAGGATGTATGCACAAACTCTTGCAATAAGGCAGGAATGGCTTGGGCCCACCTCTCTGAGGATCATTACCGTGGCAGAGTGGAGAGGCTTGCGTGTTCAAATGACCCTGAGAATGATGCCGTCCAGAGCTCATGCTTCTGGTAGAGCCACCCATGGTGGTAAGGGCACGAGCAAGGTTCCATACAAAGAATAGTCCAAGGAAGACCTGACTGCAAAACTATCACTAGCCAAAGCATGTGGAGGAATGTAGATATTTTACATTGATTTGACATATTCTCACTTAGAAACATGTTTTGCTCAGTAAATTTATGATTGTTTTATCTAAAGAAATGTGGATTTTGGGAAGAGAGTGTAATTATGAACACCTCACTTGGACCAAAGGCTAACTGAATATCAGTTTCTTTATTAAACCAACAGACTGAAATAAACGAATCTGCAGAGACCAGGATGGATCCGGACCCCTGCAAGACAGTATGGGGGAAAACTAGTCCAGGTTCTCAACCTGGAAAGAGAAACCATGAATTCTTCCCAAAGATGAAGACCCATTCCCAGCTGAGACTTGAATAAGCAGAGAACGAGGTGTGGTTCAGTGTTTATTATTCAGCTGAATAATAATAGGAACTGCATCAGAGAGAAGCAAAGAAAAGCTAGCCTCTCCCCGCAAGCCCCCCCCAGTATAGGGGTTACAGGTCATACATACCTTCTAACATGCAAAATACGATATACATAATGCAACAAGCTCATGCATAATACCACAAGGTACATCATGCCTAAAATCCATACATGGTGTTACTACTCTTAATATGCAGGTTACACAATTAGATTATACTTAATAGGCAGCATACAGTTAGCCCACCTCTGTTGTTGTTTACAGCTTATTTGGGTAACAGTTACTGTCCTTGACCAATGAGAGTGGCCAGACTCCTGTGACCCCTTGGCTACCTGGCCCCCATCATCTTGTTTACCATACCAGGTTGATGGCTTTTCAGCAGGGTCCAGACATGAGGGATTGTTTTATAATCTACCTTTGTGGCTCACCTTTTATCTATATAAACAGTCTACCCTCTTATCAATCTAAGCCACTAGCTCCTCTGACTATCTATGACTTAATATACATTCTGTAGTTAATGTTGTTTTAGCAAACACAGAGCCTCTCACACAGAACTTCCAAACCAAACTTACTTCATCTTGCAATTTCCTTTACAATTTCCCCCCTTTCGACCAAGAGCAAAAGCTCGCTGGTCAATCTTATGTTCACACAGGGCCTTTAGTGTATATAATTTGGGGTTGGCGTGTACATTTCTCGAGAAAGAAACACATTAATTTGCAACCTACATGTAAAGCAATAATGAATAAAAGTAAAGATATTAATCCCGATAATAGCCGTTTACCGAAGGCCCCTAGGTCAGGTATCCAGGACCATAACCAAGACAAGAGTCCACTGTCTTTGTGCTGGCTCAGTCATTTTTTCAGAAACGAGTGTTATTTAAACTCTTGTGAACTAATTCTACAAATACATTATTTTCAGCACTATATTTTAATGACTCTAAAAGGGGAAGGCAAGTTATCATTACTATTACCCACTGCATTCCTAAAACAAAACAGGGATGTCCCTGGAACCTTTTTATTATGCCTATTCTTCCAACAGAAGCAACTGCAAATTAGTCCCAAAATTCCCAGTCCCAGTACAAAAACAATTACAAAGTAACCATTCAGCTCAAGCATCACTTCACAGTCCACTGATCTTCACTCAGTCCTTTAAGTAAATAGGTGGAATTAAAGTCTCTTCTTCTTCGTCTTGCAAGCATGGATTTGAAACTGTCAAGGGTGTTCAGTCAGTGGAGGCCACACTTAGTAAAAGAGAGAAAGTTTATTGCAAAACTATACGTAGCTGCTGACTCTGGGGCCAAAACAAAGACCCAAAAGCCCCTAACAAAGGATGGGTTTACTTTATACAGGTAATACATTATTATAATATATTCACGTATATCACCTAGTGTGATCTGGCTTCTCTCCAATCCCGTGACGCTGCATCTGTCTCTTATGCTAATTTGCCCCACCACCCAGCTCCACAGGGTACTTGACTTCTTGTTCAAGCTGAAATGGAGTCTGCTGCTTACAAGATGGAGTTAGCCAGATACTATACTTAGTTTCTTCTACAATCCCCTAGTGGCGAAAGCCCTACCCTTGCCAGCTGCCTTTGTTGAGCTCCCACCTTTCTTATGAACCTTCGCCATTGTTCAGTCTGGCTTTCTTGGGACCCACAGGTTCACCAAAGATAATAACACAATTTACAGCCAACATAGAAAATAGCCACAAACATAAGCAATGACAGTATGCCTGACAACAATCACTTTCCCCAATGTTTGGTATTCAGGACTTAGATAACTACTTGTTTACTACATAACTTTACAAAGTACCCTCAAGTTGTTTGGGGGCCTCCATTGCCCACTATTGTTATACCATTACAAAGTCTTCTGTTTGCCCTATGCTCCACCCCTGGGTGATGGAGGGCCTTAAAACCTTTAAATTTAGCTTTAAATTGTAAGCTAAAATGACATTTCAGGGTCTGAACAAGTTGCCAAATTTTTCACCTTTTGAAAAACAGATATACCAATTACTAAAAGAAAATAAATACCACAACACAATAACAGTAGGGTGAATTAACAAGCTAAGATAGGAAAGCTGACAATTAATGCACACAACAGCGTGCGGTGTTGCTACACGGATAAAACCACTTTAGTGAAAAGTACAGGGCTCTGGATGGGGCGTTACAGCGGGACATATGCATCCAGATGTTCATTATTAACAATTTTGCAACTCTTAGGTATAATCAGTATAAGGACTGATCCATTCTCCTGAAAACTGTGACTCCCACAATATTTTACCCATTAAGTGTGGGATTACTACAAATTTGCAGAATAATAAAGGAGTGGATTTATTATAGGTCAACACAAAGCTAAAGAAATATAGGACTGGTTAAACTGCAAGGTATCTGGCAGGGGTTGGATCTAGACATATTAGCTGATATTAAACAGATTTTTTTGGTCCACACTGGGTTACCTGACCAGTTGCTACAGCATTTGCAGCCACATTTAATTTTGCTTCCTCAGTATTCTTTTGGTACGCACAGTAGTGTGCCCTACTTTAAGTGTTGATACATTTAGCTCAGGCACTGAAGTGTTTTTGTTTATATATATATATTGGCCCCACACTGCCTTTGCCTGAATGCACCAATTATTTTGTTTTCATTTACTTGTCCATAAGGTAAAGCCCTTAGCCACTGCCCACAAGTCAGTATAGATGTAACACTCAGGGTTTCACAATTATTTTGCCTTGGTTACTGCCAACTGGATGGCTTTTAGTTCAGCATATTGGCTGGTATTATTGTTCCCTTCCTGGGTGAGCTGTATGCCTGGCTGGCCTTGCATGGCCGCTGCTTGCCACATCCGGTTCGTGCCTTAGTATTTAGCACTGCTGTCTGTGAACCAGGCATAATGTCTGTGCAATGAATTAAGTGTCCCATAGGATGGGGCCCAGGTAGCCAGTCCAGTAATAACTGGTAAAGGCGGTGGGGTCTTCTCTGCATTAGGGAAGTGGGCAACCTCCTTGGGCATGTCTACACAGCACTTTTATTTCGAAATAACACTTGTTATTTCGAAATAAAAGAAATTAGGTCTACATGACGTTTTCTTATTTCGAAAGGACGGACCTCATCCTTTCGAAATAAGAATTGTCATTTCGAAAAAGTAAAACCTGCCCCCCCCTCAAAAAGGCTGTTATTTCAGAAGGGATATTTCGAAATAAAGCTGTTCTTTCGAAACAACACTGTGTAGACCTGTTGTTTCGAAAGAGCTGTTTCGAAAGAACGGGTCCAAACGGCTTTATTTCGAAATATCCCTTCCGAAATAACAGCCGTTTGGATTGCAGGCTTTCCCTTAATTCGAATTAACATTTTGTTAATTCGAATTAACTTATTTCAAAATAAGGATTTTATTTTGAAATAACTCATTTCGAAATCCTTATTTTGAAATAACAATGCATGTGTAGACATAGCCCTTGTGCAGGGGTGAAACTCCCGTGGGCCTGGTTTTTGTCTGCTCCTGTATATATTTCCATTTTAACACAGTACTTGGGAGGGCTCGTCCTGTCCTGGGTCCCAGTGGTTCCTGGACCCATGCCATAATAGGGAGTTCTGGTTTTAACACAACCTCCTGCTCTTTTGTCATTTGTTTTATTTCCTGTAAAGCCCAATAACATGCTAAAACCTTTTGCTTAATTGGTGTGTAATTTGCTGCTGCACCCTGTAGGGTTTTGCTCCAGAACCCAAGTGGAGTTTGGCACTGATCACAAGTTTGCCACAGGCTCCACGCTGCCACCCCTGGGCGACAAATACCTGCAACTTCACTGATACTGGTCCCCAGGGTCTGAGTGCGATGGCAGTTGCCACTGCTTGCTTTGCCATTTTTTCCCCCCATAAAACTGTTAGGATTAGGAACTGTCTAACCCAGAGGCAAAACCTTTAAAAACTTGTAAAATCATACCATTAAAATTATAAGGCTGTCTGCCTCAGTTTCCTCATTTACCATTTTTAGTACATGCACAAAACTTTACCAAAAATTTACACACAGTACACTTAACTACAAAGATTGCATGCATTTTTACATCACTATCCCTTAATAGAACATCAGTATTAAATTTTTTTCATAGATGGGTGCTTACAGGTATGTACCCATACTGTACCCTTTTTAAGGCAGTTTGTTCCCAGGGTTGGTTGGTTTAATCCTTTGCTCTTACCACTTTTTCCAGGACCCTTATGGTGCTGGGATCTCAGGGTCAGAGGTAACAAGAATCTATTGCATTTCTTTTTCCCTCCCTTCTGTAAGGGGTTAACATGGGGTGGGCTGCTGTCCTCTGTAGCTAGTGTAGTTACCACAAAGGCAGGGGTGTTACTTTTACAGTAGACCTGCCCCTCCCCCTGTCAGCAGGCAGGACGGAGTACTGTATTCACAGGCTGGATTTTCCTGGCTAAAAGAAGCAAAGTTAGTTTTCATCACATTAAGATAAATACAATTTCCTCCTGAAATCTGAATTGCAGGCTAAGTATTTGAGCAAATAAAACAACCAAGAGTCATGTGGCACTTTAAGACTAACAGATTTATTTTTCGCATGAGCTTTCATGGGAGAAAATCCCACAGATGCTTCGAAGATTGGTGAACTTGCAGAAAGGAATGAAAATAAATGCAAGGGGTGTAAAACATAGGATTAGGTCATACAGTAACAGCAAATCATGGGAAGCCTGAAGTCAAATTACCTTTGTAATGGGAAAAGAACCCATAGTCATGATTAAGTCCTGCTTTCACAGAATTTAGCTTGCATATTAATTCGAGTTCAGCTGTTTCTCTTTGAAGTCTTGATGTCCCAGCCACACCTCTGACAACAGTCGTTAACAAATCATTCATCGAGTGATTAGAAAGTATTTGAGTGCAGAGACTTTGACTTAACTACTGCCTCTGGGGCATCCCTTCTGTAACCCCACAAATTCCTTTTAGCCATTTTCTTTAGGTTTTATTTATTTATTTATTTATTTATTTATTTGGTCCTGAGGTAATTGTTAGAGTTTACCAAATACCCTTTTTTGTTGTTGTTGTTTTTCTTTGTTCTAGTTTTGTGGTACTCACCCAATTCTGAGTTAAGTTTGTTGAAGTCTTGAATTTGATTTCCAATATCTACTGTTCCTGCCAATTATTTACAATTAATTGTTTACACACAATTTCTTTGGGAAAAGGGCCCATTTTTTCCTCTGCATAGTTATAAACACTCCTGGGGATAAAAACCTGGTGGTAGCCACTACTTGATCCCATTGTATAATTTAACTATTAGGATAACACAATGTGATTGTACCAAATTATACACATTTTTCTTTACCTTACTTTATAAGAAAAACAAAACAAAAATTTACAATATGCACCAAGGTGAGTAACAAGACAAACACCATAAAACACAAAACATAAACAATTTTGTACAAAAGCAGATCCATGGATTTTTGTTTAGGTGTTTTGCTGGCTCCAGTTTTTTGCTTCTGGAAAACAAAAGAATGTTTTCCTACCCCCTTGAGAAGGGAGTCAGTGTATTGATTAAAACAACCACATAAACTTATACCGAATTTGTCTGGTTCTGACTGCCATACCCACAGCCAGCTTTTCCAAGTGTTAAATGCTAACAAAACCAAAGAATGCAAGATTCTAAAACCAAGAGTGTTGGCTTAGGTTTTTACAACCTTACAGATCTACACAATTACAGATGTACACAAACAATTTTTTCCCCTTGAGTGATTTCAATCAAATTATTCACATTTAAGTGCTCTAGTTACGATTTACAGACCATTTGCTTGACAAAAAGGCCCATTCTTTGTTAGGATGACTGCATAGAAACCAATACTTTACCTTCTGTCAACGGAGGTGGCAGACATAATGGCCACCCCGCCCCCCAACGTAGCCCTCTAGACTATGGAGCTCACAGGGAGGAGTGTTAAGTATCGATGTCCCCTGATGGGCCTCAGTTTCCTGGGTGAGTTTCTACCTCCCAAGCCTTGTGTCATTAAGGGAGGGGGGTGAATTTCTATCCCCCTGAACAGTTTCTCTGCACCCCCGTCACCACGAAGGCGGGATCATTGTCCAGGGTCCCAGTTACATCATTGTTGGCTATTTTATACTCTGGCCATGCAGTACACCATTTAAGCCTGTGGGGGAAAACTGGTCCGGGTTCTCAACCTGGAAAGAGAAACCACAAATCTGCCCCAAGGATGAAGGCCCCTTCCCAGCTGAGACTCGAATAAGCAGAGAATGAGGTGTGGTTCAGCGTTTATTATTCAACTGAATAATAACAGGAACTGCATCAGAGAGGAGCAAAAAGAAGCTAGCCTCTCTGAGCAAGAACCCCCAGTATAGGGGTTACAGGTCATACATACCTTCAAACGTGCAAAATACAATATACATAATGCAACAAGCTCATGCATAATACCACAAGTTACATCATGCCTAAAATCTGTACATGGTATTACTACTCAATATGCAGGTTACACAATTAGATTATACTTAATAGGCAGCATACAGTTAGCCCACCTCTGTTGTTGTTTACAGCTTATTTGGGTAACAGTTACTGTCCTTGACCAATGAGAGTGGCCAGACTCCTGTGACCCCTCGCCTACCTGGCCCCCGTTAACTTGTTTACCAGACCAGGTTGATGGCTTTTCAGCAGGGTCCAGACAGGAGGGATTGTTTTATAATCTACCTTTGTGGATTACCTTTTTTATCTATAGAAACAGTCTACCTTCTTACCTAAGTCACTAGCTCCCCTGACTTAATATATATTCTGTAATTAATGTTGTCTTAGCAAACACAGAGCCTCTCACACAGAACTTCCAAACCAAACTTACTCTATCTTGCAATTTCCTTTACAAGCCCCTGCCTTGGTTGGCTCGAGTGTTCTCTCACCCTTGAACGTTAAAGGGCACATGACAGGGAGCTCCCGCCTGTGAGACCTTTGGGTGTACTCGAATTGCCAGCCAAACGATTACGTAATGCGATGCTGCAGCTGGTCTGCCTCCTCACTTTGGGTTCCACTATGGCGCTAGGACAGGTATTATAAACTGATACAGTTATTCTACCTCTCTCGATTTGTTTCTTTCTTCACTTTTTGTCTCTTCTCTATAATACCATTTATGCATTGTTTATAAGTGTGGTTTTTCATTTGTACCCTGTATAGTCCTTTTACTATGTAGCTGTTTATTGTCCCACTTGTATCTTGCATAGTATTTTTCACTGTATAACTGTTGCCCCCCCCCGGCCCCCATAGGCATGTTTGTTGCTATTTCATTGTATGCCTTTATAAGACCGCTATAAAAATTTTTCTACTGGAAATTGGTGTCCGTCTCCTTGGTGGGTGTTGCCGGTCCCTTGCAGTTACGTCACGAACCCGGGGGTTCAACATGGTGTCAGAAGTGGGATGTAACTGCCTCTGGACCGACCCATCCTCCAATTATAATTCGATTACCAAACAGTTTAATCACCTTCAGCTTCAAGTTCTGATGAATGGATATGTGTGATTGGGCAAGATTATGAGACGCAGTGCTAGACGGTCCCCCTCACCCTAGTGTCGGTGGGCTGTCTCTTAAAAGGGTACTCTGAAATGCAGTTAATCCCCGCTGATCCCATGGCAAGACCTCATTGCAATAAAAGGGGTGAGGCAAAGTTAACAGTCAGAAAAGCTGTGGCCAAAGTTAAAGAAGGCTATAAAATTGGCTGGGTGCAAACCCCCCACTCTCACAGCGGCAGACCTCATGGTACCCCCTCACTCCAACACACACCACTTACTGGCCACTCTGGTCCAGAACATTGAGGAAATAGTAGTCCCCCGGAGAGTGGGACCTGACAAAGTTAAACCTGAAGCCCTCTGTAATGTTTTCCTTGAATGGGGAGCCTGGTGTCTGAACTGAGTGGCTACCCTCGAGGGGCTGTTACCCCAACACGCCCTACAGGCATGTCAGGAAATGGAAAGGGGAGAACAAAGCCCCCTCCAAAAAAACAGCTGTGCCTCACTAGAGCCACCGCCAGCCTATGGCCCTTCGAGTGCTCCGCCCGAGGAAGCCCCTAAGGCTCCAGTTCCATTGATTTACCCCACAATAGACCCTAACATTGCAAACCTGCCAGCCCCCATCGCTACGGTGGAGTGCCTCCCTATCTCAGTGACACGCACCAAAGTAGACAGGCAAGGTGTCACTTCCCAGGTCACCAAGTATCGGCCCGAATCGGAAAAGAGATGAAAGATTTTGCAAAGGAAATGGGAAGGGGGGAAAACAAACCGCCACTAGTGTGGCTGGGTCGCCTTGTTTTAGAATACAACCGAGTGATTAGATACCACCAAGGCAAAGGAGCTGGCACATACCCATGCCTGGTCAAAAGGTCTGGGGGTCCACCATATCATTTCTAATTGTGTGTTGCCCCTAAGCATAACCTGGCACTGGCAATTTTTGCCCCTAACAATGCTTTCCAGTTTAAGTTTGTTACAGAAACAGGTTAAATCAAAGCGGCCCCCATGGGCACAAGACCATCGGGATGCCACCGCCCAGCTGACCACATGGCTCAAATGTCAGCCCCACCTACACCGATGGGACCCCGAACAGCCTATCACCATCTGCTTGTTTGTGGATCCTCATCACATAGGTTACCAGGTTGTCCAGGACCAACAGGGAATCCTCTTCCAGTTCAGGCGCCTATCAGGACCTGAATACTGATATGGACCTCTAGGCCAGTTACTTCTGGCGGCATGGGAAGTGCGATTCTGGGGTAAGGCTACCTTGGGAACCCTTCAGGGACCGCTAGCAAAACTGCTCCCTTACCTTACCATAACCCCGGCCCCAAGTTCCAGGGAACCACAGCCACCTGGGGGAAACTAGTTCTGGGTGTCCAGGACGCATTTCGTTACTGGCAGTTCCTTTCTACCCAGGATGCCCCTCCCGCTCTGGGCTCCAGATCTTCAAGCCTGCTGAAGGCCTTCAAATCCCAAAATAAGCCCTGGATTGTCAGTGATGGGGGACTAACGCCCACCCCCAGGGCAGGGGCTTTGTGCACCTGTGGATGGCACCTGTTTGAACGCCTCCACGACATGGCCTTGGCCCAGTATTGTGAGGCTTTCGGGGTTGTTATGGCCGAGCATCACGTGGCTCACCACTACCCCACAGAACAGGTAGTCCTGGGAGTTGACTCGCAATATTGTGTCTCCGTCTTATGCCATAATGGGACCTGAAAGGCAAACCCAGAGCTGTGGTACCAAACGTTTGACTTTATGAACGGTACCCACCTGCCATGGCTAGTAACACACTGCCCTTCTCACCGCCGGGATTCTGACCCTTTACACGCCCCACTGGACCAGGTCCTTCGAGAAGCCCCCTTACCCGTCGAGGTGGCCAGTCTTTCCACTCCTACCCTCGACGGGCCCCTGTTATCCTGGCTGCACCATGAGTGGGGCCACTTGGGGACAGATGACTTGCATGCTATTTTAGAACCCAGTGGCCCAAAGTCGGCCTGCTTACAGGCCACTCGCTCCTGTGAGGCCTGTCAGACCTTTAGAGGGGCCACTCCGCTTCAGTGTTTTAAGGGAGCTTTCAACTCCAAGTATTTTAAACCAGGAGCCACATGGCAAGTGGACATTATGGGCCCCCTCCCCACTGTCAAAGCATATTCAAAGGCAGTAGTGGTAGTCGACCTCGGATCGCTTGTGTACCGCTTAATAAAACCATGGCCCCTCAAGTTATGGGGGCTCTTACCTCAGTCACTGCCCTTTGGAGAATCCCCTCTGAAATCCAAACAGTCGGGGGCTCGCCTTTTAACAGCAAGGCCTTCCAAGATGGTTTAACTTTGTGGGGCACTACCCACCACAAACACTTGCCTTACCACCCCCAAAGCAATAGGGTGGTCGAACGGCAAATTGGTACTTTAAAGGAACAGCTTCGGTCACTGTTAAACACGCCTGACTTTAAGGGCTGGAACAAGGTTCTGCCTCAAGCCCTCCTGGCCGTAAATAAAGGCTTGCAACGCTGGCCAAAACGTGACGTGGCCTCTAGACCCCTGTGGGCACCGAAGTTCCAACCCAATGCATTAGTTTGGGTATGAGTCCCCAACGGCTCAAAATTTCCAGTGCCACGGCATGCCAAGTTACTTCAGCCACCACAGTTCCCAAATACCTACTTAGTGTCATTATCTGATGGACCCATGCTAACCACACACCAAAACTGGCTCAGTAAACACTCTAAATAAGTCTCTATTTGTTATTGCTACAGCAGGAAGATCAGCTCGCAACCCTGAAGGATGACCCTCTTTCGGAATGGTTCAGCACTTATGCCAGACAACAGCTCTTAGCCGTACTAGACCCCTCTGTTAATGCCTCCACCCACTGCTTAGTCTGTTCCCTACCCTTTGTTGGTTCTGTACCCTTCCAGTGGACATTTATCCCCTGGAATAGTCAAGATCCCTCTCAGTTTAACACTAGCAACCGAGAGGTCAATATTAGCTGTACCTATGTCACTTTTCCTAACACCACTGTCATGAGGTCCCTCCCTGCAGCTGTTTGTTTCGCCTTTGGCGGGACCAGTCAGTTGGGTTTTATCCCAACTGCTCGGCCCTTTTTTACCCCACCCCAAATTTGGTAAGGGCCAACCAGGACGCCAATTGCTTTGCAGTTTCCAACCCCATGGATGCCTTCCGCATCTTATCCCTTCTAAATAACATCCCAGCAATCATCAAAAAATTTATGCATTTGGCAAAGAACGAGGCGACTGGTACCCAGGGAACCCTCTATCCTATAACAGTCCATGACGAGTACACCCCAAACCGGGTGCCTCACGATTAATGGTAAGCCTGATATACCCTTTTGTTCAGGCCCTACCCATGCCCACGAAGCCGCCTGTCATCTCTGGCAAAATTATTACCATTTTGTGTGTCATCGCACTTCAACGACCCACCAGTTCCCACTCCCCGCCTATGAGTGGTGGGTATGTGGGGACAGGCTCACCCGTAAATCTCTAGATCTTAATGCAGGGGGCGTTTGTGCCAGAGGGGCCCTTGCCCTCCACAGTGGGGGATTATTTATCTCTAATGCCTCCCTCCCCTCCACCGAACTCTCTCTCCACAAGCTTTCTTCAAACTGTCTGGACCCAAGTAAAAACCGGACTAGAACAACTCTTTTGGGGGTATGTCCAATTAAATCCCTGGTCCTATTGCTTTACCCTCGCCCAGTTAATCACATTATCCAAGGCTGTTGAGCATCTGGCAACTCGCACCGCTACCACCTTTCGTCAAACCGCTGTCGCACTGAGCTACTTAGGACAGTATGTGGAACACAATCAGATTATGATCCAAACCCTGCTACACAAAGACTGCAACAACTGGTCCCAATGGGCAACTTTCTGGAACTCATGGGGGTTGGATTCGTGGGCATCCTCTATTCGCCACTGGCTAGTCACTATAGCTATTTGTTTAGGTCTGTTGATTTTAGGTATTGTGACTGTTAAGATTATTATTTTCCAAACTATATCCTCCATTATGGTTGCTTATACCCCCCTGTCTCAGCCCCCGCGTGGACCCCTTGACGAGGAGGAGGAAGAAAACAATTTTTGACCCTCGGATGAGGTCCGATTCGGGGATGGGGGAGACAGGTTGGCCATGGGGGGGATGTCAACATAGGTGGCAGACATAATGGCCACCCCACCCCCCCAAAGTAGCCCTCTAGACTATGGAGCTCACAGGGAGGAGTGTTAAGTATTAATCTCCCCTGATGGGCCTCAGTTTCCTGGGTGAGTTTCTACCTCCCAAGCCTTGTGTCATCAAGGGGGGGGGTGAGTTTCTATCCCCCTGAACAGTTTCTTCACACCCCCGTCACCACAAAGGAGGGATCATTGTCCGGGGTCCCAGTTACATCATTGGTCCTGACCTGCACCTCACTTCCAATTGGATATTTTATACTCTGGCTGTGCAGTACACTATTTAAGCCCCTGCCTCGGTTGGCTCAAGTGTTCTCCCACCCTTGAATGTTAAAGGGCATATCATGAACCGGTCGGACTGATCCCTCGACCGAGACAGGGAGCTCCCACCCGCGAGACCTTTTTTTTGGGGGTGTACACAAATTGCTGGCCGAACAATTAAGTACTGGGACGTTGCAGCTGGTCTGCCTCCTCTCTTTGGGTTCCACTACGGTGCTAGGACAGGTATTATAAATCGATGCAAGCCTCCTACCTCTCTTTATTCTTCTCTTTGGTACCATTTATGTATAGTCTGTAATTCTAGCCTCCTTAACTGAGTTTTATATAGTCTGTGTAGCTGTTTATTATTCTATTTGCATCCTGTATAATCTTTTCATGATATAGATGTTTATTGCCTAGCATAGTTATTTCATCATATGTTTTATTAGCCATTTGCATCTTGCATTTTTTTATTGTATAGTTGTTTATTGCTCCACTCGTGCTCTAAACTGCTAGCCCCAAACCCCCCCAGTATATACGGAGGGAGTGTGGGAGTTTGTTTTCCCTCATCTGACTCCTTCATTCTGCCGCCCACCCTTCTTGGCTAGCAAGAAGGAATGGCTTGGAGCCATTGGTAAATACGCATCGGATGGGCTGGTCAGTGCCTATGCCAATGTTGAGGCAGTAAAAGGCCAGAAAAGTCCTTGACTTATTATGGCCACTCTCTTGTAGGTTATTGCTACACTGTTACTTGGTTATAAGTGTTTTATATAGACTTTCTTGCTCCACACTGTTACTTGGTTATAAGTGCTTTATATAGACTTTCTTGCTCCACACTGTTACTTGGTTATAAGTGTTTTATATAGACTTTCTTGCTCCACATTGTTAGTTGGTCATAGGTGTTTTATGGTATCACTATAAAAGTTGGGTTTTTTTTTTTTTGTTTACCTGTCTTGATTTGTTTCTTTCTTTCCTTTTTCTTTTCTCTATAATTCCATTTATGCATTGTTTATAAGTGTAGCTTTTTTTCTCTTTAGGCAGTGTTTATAAGTATAGCTTTTTCCCATTTATGCATTGTCTATAAGTGTAGTTTTCCCTATCTATGTAGTGTTTATAAGTGTGGTTTTCATTTGTACCTTGTATAGTCCCTTTACTACATAGCTGTTTATTATCCCACTTGTAGTTTGCATAGTCCCTTTCACTGTGTAGCTGTTTACCTCCCCCCCACTAAGACATTTTTGTTGCTATTTCATTGTATGCCTTTATGAGACCACTAAAAAATATTTCTATTGGAAATTGGTGTCTGTCTCCTTGGTGGGTGTTGCCGGTCCATTGCAGCTACATCGCGAACCCGGGGTTCAACAAAGACCACTATAAAATTTTTTCTACTGGAAATTGGTGTCCGTCTCCTTGGTGGGTGTCGCCGGTCCATTGCAGTTACATTGCAAACCCAGGGTTCAACACCTTCCACAACACCTTTTTATATTTAAAGTATGTGCAAAGTTTTTTCATTCAAATTTTGGAAAACCAAAACTGCAAAGGAAGAGTAAGGTAAAAAGCCACCAGTTAACCCTGTTTAGAATACAAGTTTACAGCACCATTCCAACTGTGGCTTTAACTTTAACTCTTCAAATAAAAGAGACTGACAGAGGAGGGGGAAGAGGAGAAGAAGAAAGCGATTTATGAAAAAGAAAATTCTAAGGTTAAAAGGTACAGAAAGCAATAACACATCTGGAAAGGAGGCAGGCTGTCATCGCCAATTTTTCCTGCCGGGCTTCCAAGTCCTGCATGTCTGCCCACACATACCAGTAATCCAGGTGTTTAGGGTGGAAAATCTCAAGGATTTTCCTGAGGTACCTCAGTTTGTCCAAATCCAAATCTCCCAATTGGGGCCATTGTAAATTTGGATCCTTATGAGTGTAACCTGGCCAGTTTTTTGACAAAGATCGATCAGCTTCTGTTTTTTTCAAAACCCCGGTGTCCGCAAGTCAATTCCAGTTTACTAGAACTTTTCCTAGGGGACTGTCTTCCGGAATGGACTGACCTTGTCCCATTGTCACCATAGGCAGACATCCCTTTCCTGGCCTGTCCAACAGATCCAGTCCCTCCCAGAGCCTCCCTTCTTGGCCCAGCCTAGCCTGCCCAACCTGGAAAGGGCAGGAACAGTTCTCAAGCCTGGAAAGGAAAATCCTAGGTTGCCTGAGACAGAATGGAGGACTTAATCCAGAGTGCTAAAAGTGGTTTCACCTTGCAGGAATGGAGACATCAATTCCACCACGCAGCATTACCAACTGCTCAATCCTGTGCGCCCTGCAGTTGGAGGGACAGTTACACTAGAACTGCCTGTGTCACCCAAGGGTGGTGAAACCACAAGAAGACCGGCCTATGACATGACAGACAGATAAACATGAAAACATACAAAGATGTGAACCACACAAGAATAACAAACAAAGGAGTCACCTTATTGCCCCAAAGGGGTTGCCGTCCTGCCCCAGGTTCCCATAGGGGAACTTACCCAGTCTGTTGGCTGGCTGGGGTTGGGGCTGGATGGCAGCACCTCCGGGGTGAGCTGGGTAACTCCTGCCTTGCTCGCCAAATTTGTGGGGGAAAACTGGTCCGGGTTCTCAACTGGAAAGAGAAACCACGAATCCTCCCCAAGGATGAAGGCCCGTTCCCAGCTGAGACTCGAATAAGCAGAGAACGAGGTGTGGTTCAGCGTTTATTACTCAGCTGAATAATAACAGGAACTGCATCAGAGAGGAGCAAAAAGAAGCTAGCCTCTCTGAGCAAGAACCCCCAGTATAGGGGTTACAGGTCATATATACCTTCTAACATGCAAAATATGATATACATAATGCAACAAGCTCATGCATAATACCACAAGTTACATCATGCCTAAAATCCCTACATGGTTTTACTACTCTTAATATACAGGTTACACAATTAGATTATACTTAATAGGCGGCATATAGTTAATTTTAAAAGGGATAGCCGTGTTAGTCTAGTCCAGTGAAAAAACAACAAGGAGTTGTGTGGCACTTTAAGACTAACAGATTTATTTTTTGCATGAGCTTTTGTGGGAGAAGATCCCACTTCCTCAGATGCTTTGAAGATGGGTGAACTTACAGAATGGAATGAAACTAAATGCAAGGGGGTGTAAAACATAGGATCAGGTCATAAAGTAACAGCAAATCAGAGCAGTTTACAGGCTCAAACCATGGGAAGCCTGAAGTCAAATTACCCTTTGTAATGGGAAAAGTCTCGATTCAGTCCTGCTTTCACAGAATTTAGCTTGCATATTAATTCGAGTTCAGCTGTCTCTCTTTGAAGTCTTGATGTCCCAGGCCTGCCTCTGTTGTTGTTTACAGCTTATTTGGGTAACAGTTACTGTCCTTGACCAATGAGAATGGCCAGACTCCTGTGACCCCTCAGCTACCTGGCCCCCGTCAACTTGTTCACCAGACCAGGCTGATGGCTTCTCAGCTGGGTCCAGACAGGAGGGATTGTCTTATAATCTACCTTTGTGGCTCACCTTTTATCTATATAAACAGTCTACCCTCTTATCGATCTAAGCCACTAGCTCCCCTGACTATCTATGCCTTAATATACATTCTGTAATTAATGTTATTTTAGCAAACACAGAGCCTCTCACACAGAACTTCCAAACCAAACTTACTCCATTTTGCAATTTCCTTTACAACAGTAATTCCTAGGATTGCATCTGAGGGCACGGGTGCTTTCTGTGAGACCACCCCATGTGAATGCACTTCCATCACCAGAGAGAGACTCATTACACACAGGAGACTGGTGTGAGCTGACCCAGGAGTGGGGGTTCACTCAGCAAGGCAGGAGGATTCAGGGCCCCGGAGTGAAGAACTGGGAGGCACAGCAGCACACTAGTTCAGGTTTTGGGGAAGGGAATGTCACAGATTGTGAAGATAGAAGACGGGTACAATGGGAAAATGACCCCAGGCATCATGGTTTGCCATGCCACTGAACTCAGCCACCAACCACTAAGACTGTGTGTACCAGACTGTACACTGGGGCCCTCACATTAAACACACTCCTAGCAGGCTTCCATTGGGTCCAAAAATCCTGTGGCAATGCAGGATTGGAAACAGGAGCAGGGCTGTGACACCTGAAGGCCCAGCCAAGAATATGAGTTGAGTTTGCAGATGCGTGATGGTCATCTGGCATCTCTGTCAGAAGAGACGAAGGGGTGTTCATCCACAACTGAGCAACCCTTTTCAGGACATCCCCTGCTTACCTCAAATAGTGAGGGGGCTAAAAAAAAGAACGCGTGCATCCAGAATCAGGCTTCTTAGTCATCTGAACACCACCAAAACTGATGGACATCATTGTTGACTCCAAGGAGCAAACAACAGAGAGAGCTCTGGGAGCACGGAGAGAGGTCAGGAACATGAAGGGATTGATGAGACATGCTAGGACTGGCATATGTACACATCATTGATTTATAATAATAAACTAACTCCTGGAATGGAAGCTTTTGTTTTGTAAACTAAAGGCTCTCCTGTGAATGGCTTCTCCCAACCCAGAGGGGAAACTAAGGCAGCAAGTGATCACCCCTTCCTACCAGAACTAATGAGCTAAGGATAGTATGTGCATCTCTCCTTTTTCTGTCACCCTTCTTGTTTTTCCCCCTGTGCTCTGAGGAGGGGCTGCCCACTGGAGACTGATGTCCTCTGAGAGAAGGGCACTATCTAGGGTAGGGGATTTTTCTGGTCTCTGCCTATAAAGGGCAAGGCTCAGCCCTGGTGTCTCCTCCCTGGGAAAGAATGTGCTAAAAATGAGGAAGATTGTTTGTGTGATATCAAGGGTTAGAGGCTCCAGCTGGGATCGGGAGACCCATTGGGCTGGGCACCACAGAGACCCACAGCAAGAGACACTCCCTGCCTAGGAGTTCACAGTCTGAATAGACAAGACAGACGAAGGAAAGGGAAAGGAAACTGAGGCACAGAGAGGTCAAGTGACTTGTCAAAAGTCACATCAGATAAGAGCCAAGAATAAACCCAGGGCTCCTGAATCCTAATCTAGGGTCCGTCCACACTGGGGCCCATCAAGAATAAACTCACTCAGCTTTCCATAATGTAACATAGACCTTTAACACCCCTGCAGTAATAATAAATAATAATAATAATAATCCGTAGATTTGATCTGGAGCTCTCCAACTGTAGATCTCCAAGTGCATCACAAACAGAGTTCAGAACCCTTATCCCCATTTCCCAGATGGGGAAAGTGAAGTACAAAGGCTGCATCTACATTGCAGTTAAGCACCCATGGCTCACCCATGACACTTGACTTAACCTGTCAGTGTAGATGTTGCAGCTAAGGTTGGAGCCTGACCTCTGGGACCTCACCAGGCTGTTGCTTGAGTAAGGATGTTTACACAGCCATTTAACAGCCCTGTGAGCCCGAGTCAGCTGACGTGGGCATCTAATCACTGTGTATATAAACCCAAAGGCAGTAAGTGTTTTACTCAGCATCACCTCACCTGTCCAGCAATCACTTGGCCTCCATATCAGCCTACACCAGGTGGGTGAGAGAGGACTCACCAAACACCTGGGTGACCCTTCTGTGGCAAACCAGGGACAGAATCCAGCTGTCCCCTGTCCCAGTTCAGTGTGCCATCCACTGGACCGCACTGGCTCCCTCCTTGCATTAAAAAGTCCAGCCTGTCTACCCTGCCCAGGGTGAGAGGAAGAGGCTGCTCTATCAGAGCCAGCACCAGCACCAGGCAGCAGGGGGAGAGTTGGCACCACACATACTGTGTGTGGGGGGAAGACAGGGGAGCAGAACACAGCCAAGCCTGCATTTACACTCTCTTAATCCCCTCAGTGATATAAACTCCCCCCAGGGCAGCTAGGGAGTGGAACCAGGACACAGCCCCAGAACAGGGATGTCAGGTGGCACAAATATAGCCTTGGCCCCTGGGTGCTGGAAACCTTTGGTACAACAGTGACCAAACACTAAATGGGCCAGCACTCTCCAGCTAGCTCCATTTCTTCTGCAAAGGGAAGCAGTTTCAATCCAGCTGTCTCAGGTGCTGTTTCAAAGATCATTTCTTAGCCTGGGCAGCCAAATTGTCCTTGGGTTCTCCCAGGCCATCTCCTTTGGAGCTGCAGTCCACAGGGAAGTCTGTGGATCAAAGCTGATTTTACACAAGCAGGGAGTTTGGTTGGGGCAGATTTTTCTCTCCCAGTGCTGAGGGAACTGGGGTAAACTTCCTCTGACTCTGCAGAGCCTTGTTCCTGATGGCCCCATACCTGCCCCTGCAGCTCTCTCCAAGCCTTGGAGGAAAGTGTGAAGGCAGAGCTCAGAATCACTGTGTAAGTAAAGGCTGGATAGGGTGACACTGACTGGACTCTTGGTTTCAAGCCCCAGCCCTGTGACAGAGGGGAAGGACTAACAGGTGTGTGGCGGGGGGAGGAGAGCTGGGGCATAGTGGGCTCCATTTTCCACTTTGCCACAAATTCTCCAGGACCAGGAGATCTCGAGCCACTCAGTTTTCTGTGTCTCAGTTTCCCCTGTTGGGAAATGAGGCTCACAGTGCAGCCCTCTGAGGTTGCCTCCATACCCTGGTCAGAGTGTGACTGCATCTCGCTGGCAGATCCACTGATAGGAAGAGCCACAGGAGACAGAATGAATCTGATTCCTCTTCAGCATCCCACAGCTGTTCTCTTTAGCCTGGCCTGACACTGGCAACCTGCAGGAAAAGGAGAGGCCACGTCAGTTTGGGTGGGTCTATCACAGTGGGTTGGGGTGGCTCCTCCCTGCTCTGACGGGATCTGTGGTCAGTCTCAACTCCAGCTCTGCCCTGGGGGAGGTGCCCCCTCCACCGCTCTGAGGGCACTGGCCAGGTTCTGTAATGGGCTCTCTGTGCCCAGATCCCTGGGATCTGCTCCAACCTCATCTTCCCTGTGCTAACCCTGCCCATCCCCTCTGCTGCCCCACATCTCCTCCAAGCTGGGCTTGTGACCCTGCCTCTCTGGGCCCTTCCTGCCTCCCTGGCCGATCTGTTCTCCCCTCCCCCTCTGCCCCACCTGCTGAGGGATTCCCAAAGCTCTGGCCTGGCCCCACACCCCAGCCACCATATCTGTGCTGGGGGATGCACAAATCTCTCTCTGCTCCACAGACCTGCCTGCTCCCACCCAGCCCTCCTCTCAGCTGGGCTCCCCAGTGCCCCTCCTGGAGTCCCAGCATCCTCTCACACTGAAACTGGCCCCCACTGAGACCCAGACTTTCCTTCAAACCTGCCGGGGCTCCTTCCACCTGCAGAGAGGAGGGAAAGTGTC
This sequence comes from Podocnemis expansa, assembly GCA_007922195.1. Taxonomy (NCBI): domain Eukaryota; kingdom Metazoa; phylum Chordata; order Testudines; family Podocnemididae; genus Podocnemis; species Podocnemis expansa. The sequence goes on from ML682887.1 coordinate 40,819, forward strand.
TGACTCAAGGGATCACTCACCGGGTCTGATCCAGCCAGGAGCCATCCAGCCAGGTCCAGACCTTCTCCGGGGAGTGGGACAGTCCAACCCAGAACTGATTGGTGCCTTGGGTCAGGTCCTTCAGGGACTCCTGCAGTGAGAGTGTGACAGGCAGCTGGTGAGTGTCACTCTTGTCTTGTGTATCCACAATTTCATCAGTGTTAGCCTCAGAGCTACAGGCTGTCGTGTCTGTCCGGCAATCCCCACAGACTGCTGTCTGTCCACCCTTCCTCATCCCTTGCTCAGTCTCTAACTTCCCACCCCACTGTTCTAGCTGAGCTGCATTTTGCATGCCCAGAAGGGGAAAGCTAACAAAGGGTTAAAGCCATCTTTGTCCTCTCACCCCAGATCCCCGGGCTAGTGATTTACACTGGATTTGTTGAAGCTACTTAAGGGGTTTAGATTCTCTGTCGTTGACCATTAATAAGAATGTGATGTCCAAACACCATAGGCAGCTGTGGAAATCCAAGCTCTAAAATATATCTAAATGAGCCCCTTGGCCTCTGTTCCCAGGGCCCCACCCTGCAGGGGCAGCTCCAGTGGGATGTTATCATCCTCTTTACCAGCTCCTCTCGGTCCTGGATCACCAACAGCCAAGAGCCCCTCGCTGAGCAGTTGGTGCGACTCTCCTTCCACGTTTTACTATCTCTGGAGACCCAATAGCACTTGTCCCCATGCAGCCGCCAGTCTGTGGGGCAGAGTTTACACCCGGAGTGCCCTGGAGAGAGACAAGCATCACTAAGAGTATGTCTATACTGACACTAGCAAAATCGCCACTGTCAATGCCATCTTCTGTGCAGAATTCACCAGTGAGTATGAACTTGCTGCTGCACTCTGGAAGTCAGCTCAGCAGCTCCAGCCCCATAACTGGAGTTGCTGTAAGCCAACCGCAAGCCATTTGCAATCAGCTTACGTTAATGTGTAGGAACCAGTTAGAGAATCATCAGGAGATACACAAGGTATTTTACATACTTTGTGTATCTCCTGTCAACTGCCACTGAGAAATGCAGCAAGTTTAGACTAAGGCTAATGCTCCAAGAGCCCTGAGCTTCATTCCCACCCATCCCCTTCCTGCATCCTTTCGGCTGCTCTACCTTATCCATTGCTCCCTTGTGGGGCCTGGGAAGCAGAAAGTACCCACAGTGCACTGTGCTCTAGCCACACCCTCATCTGCCCCCTACACATGGGACTGAGAGCATGGCAGTGCAAGGGTTTTATTCCAGCTTTGCAGCATCTGGAGAGCCCCCTGGGACGGGAAGAATTCATGTGGCAGTCTGCATCAATTTTAAAGCCACTTTATGCTGCCACAGTGGCCTAAAAGGGTCTCGGAACAAGGGGAGCCATGTTAGTGGAAATCTAGTCACGTGTGAGGCAGGGAGAGGAGGAGAGAGCTAGGGGGTCTAGGAGAAGACATGGGATCCCAGGGCTGTCAGACAAAGGGAGGGTGGTGAGTCCAGAAGACAATCTCTCCATGGGGACCACCAGATAGCACTCTGCAAACATGTGGCCACTCCCCACTCTAGGGTTAGAGTGTTTTAAATGTGCCTGTGGGTAGAGCACTGTGCGGATACAAATAAGTGGATCCGTATCCGACCTGCATCTGCAAGAAATGGTCCATGGATATCCGTGTTGTATCCGCAGATGCGGAGATAAGGCAGATATCCGGATACCGTGGATTTGCAGGGCTCTACCTCTGGGGTCCCCACTTGTGAGTATCTCGCATGGCCAGTAGATGTTGCTGCCCCTCACAGTTTCATCCCAGCCCCAGTCCAGGCAGATGCATTCACAGATGAGCACCAAGTGAGTATATGGGGGAGTAGATGGCTGTGGCCAGCAGGGGACAGTGCGTCCCTGTTTTGCACCCACCACCCTAGTCCAGGTCTGTAGCTGGGTTTCCACAGGCAGTGCCTGGGGCACAGGATGGTGCAGAGACAAATGAGCCAGGGTTACCTGCTGGCCCAGGTGTGGCTGGCTGGCACAGATTTTGGGTCAGGTTGGAGCGGAAATGCTCCAGACAGGTGTTGCAGGTGTCTCCACTTCCAGGAGATGTGACTGCGTCTCCGCTCCCAGCTCTGTCACTGCTGGGGGCTGCCATGGTCTGTCTCTTCTTGGGCACCTCCGGAGCCTGGGAAACTGCAAATCAAGTTGGTGGGCATGAGAGTGACTGGTCAGTGTTATGGGGGTGTGCTGGGTAAATCCCCAGCAGAGTCCTGCAGTGACACCAGGCTTGGTCCAAACCCATTTAGTCTCTTCTCTACTGACTCCAGCAGGGTTCAGAGCCAAAGGGCTATGGTCTAGAAAAGGAGCTGAGAGTGAAAGTCAGTGGGAGTTGAGTGGCTAAACTCAGTCAATGTTTGCATCTCTGGAAGTTATCTAGCCACCAAGGTAGCATCTTACAGGCTGTTCTACATCTTTGCCCCTTTGTGAGGCAGGACAGGCTTATTAGCTCTATTATGTAGGTGGGGAAACTGAGGCACAGAGCACCTTGAGATGGTGAGGATGTGCTTCAGCTCCAGATTGGGGACAGGTCACTTGAGGTGCCACTCTGTAGCCGTAGGTTTAATACTGTGTAGCCCCCCCCAACCTCCCCCAGCACCATGCTTCAGGGAGAGGAGGGGCGCGGAGCTGCATACACTGGGGTATAAGATTGCACAGGAAGCTGGAACACTTGGCTGCAGGCATGTGGGCATCAGAACTGTGGTCAGAGTGTCCAGTATTAGGGGCTCTGGTGCCACAGAAATTGATTCAGTCACAGTAGAGCTGCTAGCCAGCCTCCCCCTCCAATGGAACCACCCGGATACCAAGGTGAGGGGCACAGCCTGTCTGTCTTGGGTCTTCTCAGGCCTCTGCCCCTCGCTCTTTGCACATCCACCCCTCCCAGTTCTCTGTGATTCAGGGGATGATGATGGGGACAGATGATTCAAGTTATTTAGGCACCTTAAGCTGCAGAGAGGCTCTGAGTAGGGTTTTCAGAAACATCTTGGCCCAGATCCACTAAGATACTTAGGTGCCTAACTCCCTTGGGTTATCTGTATACATTAGAGAATTTGGGGCCTAGGTGCCCAGTTCTCCTTGATTTCAATAGATGTTAGGTGCCTAAAAAACAGCCCACTAAGTGCCTCTCTGCCCTTGTTAGCAACCTAAACTCTGAGGAATTCCAGCCTTAAAGGGACCAGCCCAGGGTCATGTGGGAAACCTGTGGCAGAGCCAGGAACTGGGTCCAGAGCTCTTGAATTCCTGTTTAGCACCAAACCACTGGACCAGCCTCCCCCTCAGAGCAGCTGTGATCTTCCATCCAGTCTCAACTTCCCTCTGTGGACAGTTGACTCTGCCTGCAGTGTTAGTGCATCAGTGGGAACAAGACAGTCAAGGAAAAATTCCCAGCCATGTTCTGGCAACATCCTTTCTTCGCTAATCTACGGGCTGCAGTTCCACATTATCTCCTGTGGAGTCCACTTGTAGTGAGGCCCAGTGCTGCTGAAAGGCCAGGGGAGAAACAATGATATTTTTGCCCTGTGCTGAGATTTTTGAGCAGGTGGAAATGTTTTGAATTTTGAAAGCTCAGGAACCCTTTGAAACACAAGTCGGGGTATTGGCCAGGCCAGTGTGATTAATGAAAAGATAGCATGATTGAATGGGTAGGAAATTGGGGTGCAAATCCTAGCTTTGCCACCAAGATGTGATCTGTGACCTTGCTCAGGTAATTTCACCTCTTTTGCTTTGACTGTCTTGCCTGTTTAGGCCAGTGGTTTTCTGGGTCATGGTGCCCCCTGCTGCCACCACCAAAAAGACAGGAATGCACCAAAAGACTAGAACGCACTGTTCAAAGGATGTTGGGTCACAAGTATAAATGTTTTTTTTTTTTCCTCAACTGGTTCCTGGGACAAAAAGATTGAAAACCACTGATTTAGACAGTCAGCTATATGGAGGAGGCAGAGCCTGTCTCTCGCTATGCATTTATCCAGCCCCTGGCACAATGGGGCCCTGATCTCAGGGGGTTGGGAGAGTTGTCTAGCTACTAGTGCGATGTTAATAAAACTTTCCATTGATTTAGATGAGCTTTGAAGTTCTCTCACCCACTCACTGCCCAGTCTAGCTTCAGAACAACTCCTGTTCTCATTTTACTTCCTCTCCTGTACCACAAAGACACACCACCAGTGTTCCCCCACCATCCACTTCACAGTAAACAAGGTTATAAATGGAGAAAGAGTAGGAAATGATATCTTCTGCCCAGTGCCCAATTGGTTCACAATAGTGAAAAACAAACATACATTAAGGCTACAAACAGACAGTCGATTGTGGCCCAGATGCTTCCCCTGGCTATCTGTCTGCTAGTATTGTTACTTCTATTGCCATGGAGTCTAGTGCCCCAGCTGAGATCAGCCCCCACTGTGCCAGGAGCTGCACAGACACAGAGTGAGAGGCAGTCTTTGCCCCAAGGAACTTACAATCTACTTAGACAAAGGAGGCAAGATCCCAGCAGCGTCGCTGAAGCTGGGCACCTGGAGTATGTGCCCCAAATCCCAGCACCAGTGCCCCAGGTCTGGCACCCCCGCCCCCCCCCAGTCTCCAGCCCAATCAGACTGGAGATCCAGGGCCCAGCCGCCCGCGGCCATGGCAGCCCCACCCCCAGCTGTGGATCCGGGGCTCAACTGCGGAGGCCACTCCTGGCCCCGTCCCCAGCCAGGGATCCGGGGCCCAGCCACCCACGGCCGCAGTAGCCCCATCCCCGGCCAGGGATGTGGGGCCCAGCCACCTGCAGCTGCTTCGGGCCCAGCCACCCACGATGGCTTCCGGCCCTGTCCCCGGCCAGGGGGCAGGGGCTGGGGCCATGCCCCGGGTCCCTCCCCGGGGCAGTGATGCCCCTGCAAGATGCCCATTTTATAGATGGGGAAACAGAGCACCAGAGTAATTCAGTGACCAATATGGAGGCTGGTGCCACTTTTAAAGACTAACATGTTTATTTATTGCATGAACTTTCATGGGAGAAAATCCCACTTCATCAGATGCTTAAAGATGGAGAGCAAAGTGGGATTTTCTCCCATGGATGTTCACACAATAAATAAATGTTAATCTTTAGAAGTGGCACAGGACTCCTTGTTTGTTTGTTGGACTAGTCACTAGACTAGGCTTGTCCAACTTGCAGCCCAGTCTGGCCCCCCAAGGGCTTTCATCTGGCCTGTGGAGTGCCACTGCAAGAGCCTGGGAGCTGCGGCTGGCCAGGGCCCTTGTCAACTTCCCACCCTGCACACAGCATAGCTATAGGAAGGTGTGGCATGGCTGGAAAGCTGTGCAGGGGCTGGATTTAGCCTCTTTCGAGTGAACAGGAGGCAGGCAAAAGGGGAATGCCTGGCCTAAGCAATTTAAAATCCTGACCTGGACATTTCCCCCCACCCCCCAGTTCTACTCTCCTCCCAAACCCCTAACCCATCACCCTGTCCTTCCCCTGACCTTAGCGGCAAAAACTCTTCTGTAGAGATTGCAACCCATCAATGTGTCTGATACAGAGATGCAAAATGCCAAAACCTGTGTCCCGTGCAGAAGTGCCAGGGTTTCTGTCCTGTCTCTGACTGTTCTCCTCTCCCTCTTCCCAGCACTGCTCTCCTTTCCCTGAGCGCTGCTTGTCAGGGAGTGAGAAGAGCAGAGCTGGTGAGGTCCCTGTCAGGAAGTAGCTGAGTCCTGCTACCCAGCTGCTCTGCTCCCCCCACCTCACCCTTTTTTCTCCCCCCCATGCTCCCCTTTCCTGCCTTGTTCCCTTACACAGGCACCCCTGCACCCCTTGTCCTCTGTACACAGTGCAAGCAAAAGCAATGTCCAATATCACACTAATTAGTTTATTAATGTTTATTAATAAGGATTGATTTTTATCTCTTATCTATCAAAAATTTTCTCACTGCTCCCCCAACTGAGAAAAGAATTGCAATGTGGCCCCATACCCACAAAGGTTGGACACCCCTTCATTAGACTAACACGGCTACCCCTTTGCAACCTGAGAGGAAGGTGAGTCTGTTTAGGGATCTTTGTTGGGAAAACTCCCCCCACCCCAGCCAGGCTGAGTTAGCCTCCAGCCACCTACGGAAAATAAGTCACCACAGGTCTGGCTGCTAATCCAGGGCTGTCACCATCTGGGTGTGTCTCAGTGCTAGCGTGGGAAACAAAAGTTAGGTTTTAGTGGGGTTTTTTACGTGATAGTCTTGATGGGGAAAGGAAATGCTGGAGCTGGCATCCTGACTCCTGCACAAAGAGCAGAGTAGCAGAGACCATCAAGGAGTTGAGTGCACCGTCCAACAGGTGGGTAGCCTGGGAGATTGTCTGGGGGACTCCCTGCTCCTTGCACTGTGTGCTTAAGACAGGGGATAAGGGCTTGGGGATTTATTACCTGCTGTCCATTAAACATAAGGGGACTTCCCACTTTATCTCCCTTGTGAGTCTTTTGGGCTGTGCTGGGCCTGTCAGCCAAATTGCTAACTGCTGCACAGCAAATAGTGTGGCCACAGGTCATCAAAGTCCCCTACAAAGTATTCATAGCAATGGGACACTCATTTTTATGTTTATTTTATCAGATCACCTGACTGGGGAGTGTGTTTGTTATTTCTGGGGGGGTAAAGGGGGGAGCTCCAAATAACTGGCAACTCACTGGGGTTTTCCCTGTTGTTAAAATATTCTCCCAGGCTACTCTAGTGACTCCGTCAGGAAGGAGCCAGAAGGGTGGAGGCACAACTGAATAAATTCATCTGGGAAGAAAATAAAGACATGACACCCAGCTGAGTGGTGAATGGAATCCAGGAGAATCCAGGCCTGTTCATCAAATTTAAAAGGGATAGCCGTGTTAGTCTAGTCCAGTGAAAAAACAACAAGGAGTTGTGTGGCATTTTAAGACTAACAGATTTATAAATCTGTTAGTCTTAAAATGCCACACAACTCCTTGTTGTTTTTTCACTGTTCATAAAACGCCATCAGGAAATTGGCACAACAGGAGGTAACTGAATGGATAGTGGACGCTACATCTATAACAAAATCCTAATTTTCCTTTTAAAAAACACGTTTGGATCAAAAAAAATTTCAATCTCTGCTAGTATAAGAGTTGGTTAACTTTTTTTCCCTGCATTTTCAAATTGTTAGTCAATTTGAAAAAAAAATAGAGAAAATGTTGATGAAATTTTTCTTGTAATTCTCCTCTACCTCTCACATTTTTCAGCCAGCTGAAGAGCTTTTCAGATTTTGAACTTCCCAAATACAGGAACTATTTTGAAAGGAGGCTGATCAGAGTGTTTTTAAAATATCCATAAAATTAGCTCCTTATTTTTAAGTAATTCTAGTGTATGCCATTAATCTACCCATCCATTTATCCTTCCCTCCCCATTCACACCTATCTATTGTATTTTCTTTCTGTGTTACACCCAGGCTCGTTGCGGCATCAGGAAATTTATCAGCTTATGGGAGGGGATCCACAGTGAAATTCAGAAGGGATGGAACAATCCATGCTATGTGCTGATAGACCCATACAAACACACACACTCAGTTGTGAATACTCACCCCAGACCCCCAGCGTTATCACAGCAATCAGCAGGACAATGTTCACTATCCCCAGAGCAGTGCGATGCCACCGGGGAACCAGGGGGGGACCTGTAAGAGCCAACGTCTGGTGAAAAACAATCACAATCTGGTGTATGAAATACTGATAAAAGAAAAACACACCCCAATCTTACAATGATTAGAACGTGGGCAGACTCCTATGCCCAAATAGAGTTTAATACAACATTAGACCCTATACGCTCAACTCGTCCATCTTTTTTTTCCCTTGTAGGCTAATCTGGGATGGCTTGAGAGCTTCCTGACATTTCTGGGAGAAGCAATGGGCTGAAATTTTGGCCTTTTTCTTGAAAATGGGAATTTTAATGAAAATAATGACATTTTTCTCAATATTTTACATTTCCTACATTTTAAAATGAAAACTTTCGCACCTCACTTTTCTTTTTTATTCCTCACCATCTTTGTGTGTCGTCCTTCAGGTTTTCATTCTCTTTGATTGCGTCTCCCTGGTTCTTAATTATTGGCTAAGGAGTTCATTACGTATGTCTTCCATTTCCATACCTTGGCAATAACGTGCAAGCGAATGGGGACATCCAGGAAGAAATGATGTTATACATTGGCAAGGTAGCAGCTGCGTGTATCACTTTAAACATGATTTGGGCACTGAAAATCTACAGTGTAAAGACCAAGCTACCAATGTTCAACTCAAAAGTTATTTCCACCTTCATGTACAGATGTGAAAACTGGAGATCCACCAAAGGTTCAGACAGATGTCTGTCTACCTTGGGAAGAGAATTCCTTTGAAAATTACTAGACGTTAAATGAAATGAATTAATAACAAATGCCAAGATTCATCAGAGAGTCCAACAGCACCTGATCTCTAAAGTGTATGTTTCTGTTCCCAAATTTGATCTTCTCAGAGGTTTCCTTTTTGCAGCATTTTTGGCTGGCAACTTTCTCCATTTGAAAACATCTTTGGTTTAGTGCTTTCTGTTCCCATTTTCAAGGTTTAATTACTACGTTGCATTGCTCAGATTGATAGGTCAGTTTAGTCATATGATTTTATCATTTCAAACCGAACGTCTTTCAGCCTTAAAGTCATAGAAACAGAGAAATATACAACTGGAAGGGATCTCAGAAGGTCATCTAATCCACCATCCTCCCTCCCCAGACCATCCTTGACTGGTGTTTAACCTATTCTTTGAAACCTCCAGTGACTTTGATTCCACAGCCTGCCTAGATAACTTGTTTTAGTGCATAGCTACCCTTAGAATTAGAAAGCATTCCCTAAAATCAATCTAAATCTCACCTGCTGCAGATTAAGCTGATTACTTTTTATCCCTCCTTCAGTGGCCAAGGCCATGGAGAACAATGGATCAACAACCTCATTGTAACAACCTTCTTCATTTGGAAGAGTGGTAACAAGTTGCCACCCCCCACTTGCTCCTCTCTAACTAAACACGTTCAGTTCTTTCAACTTCTCCTTCTGGGTCATAGTTTCTAAACCTCTTCTAACCACTTTTCAGCCTCGAAATCAAGACTGTTTGCCAATTTGAAATGATGAGTTTTGAAGACAAAACAGAGTAATCGAAAAGATTCCATGGCAGACATCCCAAAATGAAAATAGCCGATCTTTCAAAATCCATCTGAAGTAACCACAATTTAACTATGAGCTACTCATAGATTCGAAGACGATTAGAAACCATTATGGTTTTCTTGTCTGACTTCCTGGAAACATGGGTCAGAGAGTTTTCCCAAGATAATTCCTAGAGCAGAATTTACAGAAAAAACAGACAAGCCTGATTTAAAAATTGTCAGTGACGGCGAATCCACCACAACCTTGGCGAATTGTTCCAGTGCTTAATTACTCTAGTGTTAACATGTTTACCTTATTCCCAGTCTGAATTTGACTAGCTTCAACTTCTAGCCACCCATGTTAGACTCTTCTAAAATGAAGAGCCTATTATTAAATATTTGTGCCCCATGGTGACACTCTGGACTGTAATCAAGTCACCCCTTAATCTTTTCTCTGTTAAATAACTGGGTGGTCATTGCCAGGAATTAGCCTTGATTTCTCTGAATGGATCTTTCAGGGATTTGCTCCTCAAGGAAACTGACCAGCCTTCGTGAGTGGAGAAATCACTCAATAGATTGAGCTCTATGAGTCTATCAGTACAAGGCAGATTTTCTAATCCTTTAATCATTTTCTTGGCTCTTCTCTGATCCCTCTTCAATTCATCAACATTGTTCCTGAACTGTGGGCACTGGAACTGAATGTGATTCTAGCATCAGTCGCAGTTGCACCAAATCCAGAGTTAAAATAACGTGTTTACCCTGACTTGAGATTCCCCTGTTTGTGCACCAGGAACATATTAGCCCTTTGGGCCACAACACCATATTGGGAGCTAGTATTCAACTGATTATCCACTATGTCCCACAAATCTTTTTAGGGTCACTGCTTCCCAGGAGCTAGCTCTCCATCCTTTAAGTATGGCCAATAGTCTTTGTTCTTGTTGCAACTCTATAGCAGGGGTGGCCAAACTTATGGAACTGAAGAGCCACACAAGTTGATTATTAAATCTTCAAGAGCCGCACTGAGGCAGATAGCCATATACTTTTACCTACTAAACTGATTTTCTGAGAGCCACACTTTTTCATTCAAGAGCCACATGTGGCTCCCGAGCTGCAGTTTGGCCAGGTCTGCTCTATAGTGTCAGTAAAGGCCCAGTTCAGCAAAACATCCTTATTCCACAAAGAACTTGGATGTGGGATTAACTTGTGCTTCGATCCAATGGGACTTAAGGAAATGGGTAAAGGGAGACACATGTTTAGGTGCTTTGCTGAATGGAGGCATTACAGCACAAAGAGGAACCAGTCTAATCAAAGCAGATGTTTGTGAGTTAAAATCTCTAGCCTGGGTTATGCGATAACACATCAGACTCATTAATCAAAATAAGATTTATAAACATGTAACACGTACACATCATGGGCACATTGCAAGGGACATGCCCTGTCCTGAAGAAGCTGAGCATACAGGATAAAATTCATACCTGTGTAGTCCTCCTTTGTAGGCTAGACACCATTTAAATCCTATTTTGTGGGCTATGAATGAGGCATTGACTTTTTTGTGGGAGCCTTCTGCAAGGAGGTGAATTTCACCCACAGAGATAGGAAGGTGGGGGAGGAAACAAGATTTTAAAAATAGCCACTGTGAAGTCAAGAGCTGCCCAGGGTGGGTTAGACCGGAAGCTTCTCAAAGGGTTTCTTAAGATGTTTGTTAATGTCACTCAATGCAGAGATTCTGTGCAGTAAGGGAAGTGTACCCTGGGGCTTGTAAGTCTAGACTTCTCCAAAACTGCCCCGTGTGTCAATTAAAGCAGCCCTGGGGTTGCTCTAATTTATTGAAGGACAGCTCCATGGTTCAGAGCAACTGGGATTCTCCAGAGTAGCAGAAATTCTTCCTACTGCCCCCAAACTTACTCTGAGCAATCCCTGTCCATTAAAGGGTTGGAAGGGAGCAGTGTAAGGCAGCTTATGGCTACCCTACTCTATGCCCACACTAGAAGAAATTCTCCTATGGCCACTTCCATCAAAATTCTGCTGCCCACCCCATGTGCTGCTTGTGTGGAGTATAGGATCCAAACCACGCCAGGTGCTGGGCTCTAGAGAGAAAATTGGCTTCAGTTCAGTGTGGGAGAGAAACCTGGTGTTAAATAAGGAACGACGATGTTCAGATTTCTAGTGCAATGGCTTAACCCAGAAGCCAGCCTTCCCTGCTGATTCTGTGCTCTTCAGCTTTCTAGGAGGAGTTCCACAGCCCTTGACAAATGACAACAAACTGCATCATTACTGCTGTATGTACTGGCTTTCCTCTGAAGGAAATGTAAATGACAGTAGGGCCCTAAGATACTGAGTTTTATCAGGACTCTATTTTGTTAGGGGCTGCACAACCATAGAGGCAGAGAGAGCCCTTGTAGGTGGGAGGGGAAATAGAGGCATAAGGTGACAGACCCATAGAGAAGCTGGGATCAGACATCAAGACATCATCAACGGCAATGCAGCTACCTCCTAGCTCCCACTGTCTCAGTAGTCCATAGAGATAATATAGTGCTTACAGCTAATCCATACTCCAAAGCTGTTAAAAATGATTTTTGCAATGACCCAGTAGCCTGAGTCCATTGTGTGACCAGCTACAACTCCATAAGCCACTTGCTAGAGCTCTGCATGGGTCATGATTGGAGAAGCACTGTCTCGTGCACTGTCCAACCCAGTGAGGGGGGTGCACAGACTTCCTCCTTCTACCCATGGCTTCTGCACCCACACCCAGGTACAAGTGATCAAAAGTGTTACTGCTACCTCCCCAAGGGTCAGAGGGTTTCGCATTGCACAGACCTGCTCTGGACAGCCTCTCCACTGTCTTTGAAAGCTAAGGGCTCCATGGCAAAAGATGTCCTTGGGCACAACCCCCCTCAGAAATAAAAGCTGCTTACCGAGGGGCTGGGATGAAGGGGGTGTCC
>VOCP01051596.1:0-12949 GCA_007922195.1 Podocnemis expansa
ATTGTACAACTGATTCACCTTCCTCTTGGTTCCTTTGGTAGAACCTATACCTCTCTGCAATTACTAGTGGCTTTGGGGGAAAATGTGCTCCCAGAACTTCCACTGTTACCAACTTTGCCCACCGGCTCAGGGTATGCTCATTTATTAGGGTTGCTTTCTCTATGGGGAAGATGGTAATTCTATTAGTGTGCTGCTTGTGCCACTTGTGTTTCTATATAGGTGCGTCTGAGCAGACCGGGTCTATCAGCACTCTCAGCTGACCCCTTATGTGTCCCTGAACTCAGTAGGCTGGGTCACACAGCACTTCTCAGCTGCTACCCTTATGTGCCCCTGGACTCAATCAGGCTGGGTCAAAACAGCACTCGTCAGCTGTCACCCTTATATGCCCCTGGAGTCAATCAGGCTACTATCCCTATCAATGAGCAAACCTTACAGGGTTGTGGGCATTACAGGGATCTTTGGCTAGGTAATAGAAGCATTGCTGCAAAGTGATATAAAGAAACCAAGACCACAAAGGAGAGGGAATGAAGTCTTAGAAGAGTCTGGAAACTGGCTTGATAACAAAAGGCATTTTATTGCTAGGTATCTAAAACTTGTACTACTAATAATAATTACAAAGGAGAGAAGAATACCCCAAAATACCCAGTTACAGCATTGATAAACATACAAGGAAAGAACACTCAGCTACAATATTACCTAGATTCTACTGTATCAGGCCTAGAGAGAGAGACATAATTAACACAGAGGGAGAGAGGAGGGGGGGGGGGAGAGAGAGAGAGAGAGAGAGAGAGAGAGAGAGAAGTGTGTTTGTGGGGGGTCTCACCACTCTGTGTAGCAGAAAGGTTTCCAGGTTGTGCAGATCAGGGTCAGAGGCTGGATGGAAACAAAGCTCCCACAGCAATCAGCAAGGAAGAAAAGCCAAATCCCAGTGGAAATTATACAGCTTTAGATCCAAGCATCAGGACTCAGGACTCAATCCAGACTCACACAGGATTCAGAAAGGATCCAATCAGGACTTGCACAGGACACACTCTACACTACTGTACTACTGGATGTGGGTAAAGTTTTTTTAGAAGGACTTGTTTAAGTGGCCAATACACATTCTGGGCTGGGTGTAATGTTTCAGAGAAGCTCACAATACAGTCAGGCAGACTCAGTATTTAGGTATGAATTATCATGTCTGTGACTAGAATGGTCTGATAATTGCTGAGTTTATTCATTTTGGTGTGAGATTCCCCATCAGGCAATGCTTCCCTGCTTCTTCAATCCCAGAATTCAGTGTGGTTCCTGCTTCTTCAATCCCAGGGTTCAGTGCGGTTCTTGCTTTGGAGCCTGGCTCTCCATAGTCAATTCAAATGAAGCTCCATTTACTGTGCTGATGGCTTTTGGATATGGGTAGATGAGGATGTTTCCCATTTCCTACTGTTTTTGGTTTTCAGTTCAAGCAGAGGTTGGGGGATGTGTGGGGGGAGGGAGGCACAGGCTGGATACTATGCTCTGATTCCTCAAGAACACAGAGCTAACACGTAACACCACTAGGTCCCCGTAAGGTTTCTGCTCTGGCTTCTCCGGATAAAGCAAATCACATAGCAAATTATAAGTCTTAACTCCAATGACCGTTAGAAAAACTGGTACCTTCTTCTCATTAGTTATGTTGTTTGCTATCACAAAATTTTGAAATCGGGCTGTATATGTCTGCCAGGAATCTGCTGAATGAACATATGCTTCAAAGGTTGTAGTAAGTAAAGCCATGATGCCCTCTTGTGGTTATTGTTTGTCTCTTCTCTTAACAGCAGGCAGATCAGCTTTCAGAATAGCCAGCCAGCCTTATCTCTTGCTTGTGCTTAACAACAGGCAGATCAGTTTTCAGAATAGGCAGCTAGCCCTTAGGCAAACAGATCAGCTTTCACAGCTACAACCCAACACCCATGCAAGCAGTAAAATAAAGTTTTGCTTCTTACATTGTATTCTGGTTTTCCAAAGTTGCCAGGGTTGTTGGGGATAGCCACTCCATCACAAATCCCATCCTTGTCACCAGATGTAGAGTTTTAAGGGAAATTATAATCCAATAAGGAGGACAGCATATTCAGAGCTGTATAAGCAGTCTTTATTGAAAGAGAGGAGACAGACAGGTTTTCGTAGCACCTAAACGACTCTCCCATTTATCACTATGAGAACCCCAATGATCCTAGGTAGTCCAAAACACCACATCAGGGAGGGGGATAGGGGAAAGGATGAGGGTGTGGCATGTGGAAGGAGGGATGAGAAACAATGGAGCAGGGGCAAGTGGTGGTGGTGTTGAAGGTGTGGCTGCGGGCAGGGGCAGGAGATGGGGCAGTGGAAGGGAGGGCTGGAGCCAGGATGTGCCAGGGTGGTGAAGGGGCCCACGGGCAGCAGATGGGGGCAGAGTGGCTCTCAACTACTGTGTCAGGAGCTTACCCAAGACTTTCCCACCCCAGGATGGATTTAAGACAGTAGCAGCCTAGGGGAGAGGATGTGACTATCTCTCTTGTGGGTCCCCACTAAGAATATCAACTTGAGGACAGACTGTAAGAAACAGGGCAGATACACCCCAAAACTCTGGTGGCTTATTCTAGCATGAGATTTCACTAAGGTGGTTACCAGAGCGAGCTCCTGTATCACTACACTAGCTCACAGAAAGCCACATGACAGTCCCATGGGCATGCCAGCCCCTGTTTACCACCCAGACAGCTAGTGTGTATGATGGAAGGTTACAGAAAATGGGATTCATCATATATAAGGGCAAGTTCCAAAGGGTAGCTGTGTTAGTCTAGTTCAACAAACAAACAAGGAGTCTGGTGGCACTTTAAAAGACTAATAAATTAATTTATCAGATGAGTTTTGTGGGACATGGGCTTCGTCTGATGAAGTGGGATTTTTTTTCCCATGAAAACTCATGCAGTAAATAAATTTGTTAGTCTTTAAAAGTGCCACCAGACTCCTTGTTTCACATACATAAGGCTCTTCTAATCCCAAAGGATCAGCCATTCCTTCACAGGTCAGCATTTTTAGAGCAGTAGCTGAGTCAGTCTGTGTACAGCAAAAACAACAAAAGTCCTGTGGCACCTTATAGGTCAGTGGTTTCCAACCTTTTCTCTGCCATGGCACATCTTGATATCTTTAATTATTTTGAGGCACACCACCATATAGTCTCCAAATGATCTTATGAATATTCATGAGCCAATCCAGAACTCTTCATGTAGTTTTCCAAAAAACTTCAGTGGCACATGTGCTCAGCCCTGAGGGCACACCTGTGTGCCATGGTACAGTGGTTGGGAAACACTGTTAGGCTATGTCCGCACTTAGGCAATTAAATCAATTTAATAAAATTGATAGTTAAATTTAAGTTAAATTTATTTAACATGTCCCCACCAGAAACTCAAATCAAACTAGCATGTCCATGGACAGGACTTGGTAGTTCAATTTCGGAGAGGGCATCATGGGAGATGTGGCAAGATGGCCCCCTAGAAGGGCCATGCCCCCACCCAATATATAGAAAAAGGAAAGCACCCTGGGAAGCACAAAGGCAAAAAGTGTTAAAGCAAAATAACAGTTAAATCGAAATAACACAGCCACACTGTGTTATTTTGAAATAACAATTTCAATTTAACTGTCATTTCAATATAATAGTAGGTTGTATTATATCAAAATGTCTTCACTTATTTTGACATGAGGGAGCACCTTATTTCAAAATAAGAAAATGTAGTGTGGACGTGCAAGCTTTTAAGTCAAAATAATCAGCATTATTTAGATTTAACGAGTGAGTGTGGACATACCCTCACAGACTAACAGATTTCTTCAGGCATAAGCTTTCATGGCCTTCAACCCACATGGCTTGGAGCCCACAAAAGCTTATGCCCGAAGAAATCTGTTAGTCTATATGGCTATGTCCACACGCAGGGCGTTGTTTTGAAATAAGTTATTTGAAACAAGTCATTTCAGAATAAAGCCCTTATTTCAAAACGAGTTAATTCGAAATAACCAAAACTCAATTTGAAATAAGGGAAAAGCTGGAATCGAAATAGCATGTCCAAACACAGGACTTGCTGTTTTGCTTTAGGGGAAGGGCACCATGGGAGGTGTGGCAACATGGCCCCCTCCCTGGACCATGTCGGCAGCCATGTTGCCAGCCAATCCTATAAAAGCTGTCACTGACCTCACTTCCCTGTCCATTCTGGTTAGCAGTGCACTGTGAAACACAGACATGGACTCTGCCTGGCTGTCTAGCGAGCGCCGTGCAACAAATAGACCCTCTGCCCGCCTGCAGAGTATCCTGCTGATGTGGGACACTGCTTGCAGACCCTGATGGTGCCAAGCCTGTGCCCCAGACTATCATCCATCGGGGCTGCAGAGCAGAGCTACTTCCCCTGCCCCCTTCTGTGCCTCACCAGCTCTGGGCCCGGGAGACCAGCCCAGACTGGTGGGAGTGGGTAGTGCTCCGAACCTGGGGGGAACCAGTGGCGGAAGAAATTCCACATGAGCATGGCCAGCTTCAACCTCCTGGTTGCAGAACTCACCCCACTGCTGCACCGAAGGACCACCACCATGAGACCTGCTATCCCTGTTGAGAAGAGAGTGGCCATCGCTCTGTGGAAGATGGCCACTCCGGAGTCGCACAGGTCTGTGGTGCACCTGTTCGGAATCGGGAGGTCCACCACTGGCAACATTCTGTTGGAGGTCACCAGGGCCATCAACCGGATCCTGCTGTGACACCTAGTTACCCAAGGGGAGCTGCAGGACACAATTGCCAGCATGGCCGCAGTGGGCTTTCCCAATTGCGCGGGGATCCTGGACGCCATGTACATCCCCGTGTGAGCCCCAGAGCACAGAACTGCAGAGTACAAAAATTGGAAGGGGTACTACTCTTTCATCCTGCAGGCCCTTATGGACCACTGGGGCATTTTTCAAAACTGTTACGTAGGATGGCCAGGGAGGGCCCATGATGCCAGGGTCCTCCGTAACTCTGCCCTGTACAGGGGCATGGAAGCAGGCACCATCTCCCCCCCACATAACATCAATGTTGGCGGAGTAGAGGTGCCCGTCCTCATTGCTGCAGACACGGCCTATCCCCTCTGCCCATGGCTCATGCAGACGTACACAGGGCCCCTCGATCCCCACCGGCAGCTTTTCAACCGCTGGCTGAGCCGTTGCTGCCAGGTGGTCGAGTGGGCATTTGGCCACCTGAAGGCACGCTGGAGGTGCCTCCTTACATGCCTTCACCTTGTGGAGAGGACAGTGCCACAGGTCATCAGTGCGTATGTGGCCCTGCACAACTTCTGTGAGGTGTGGGGGCAAGACTGTTGCCGCTGCGTGGGAAGCTGAGGCACAACTCCTCGCTGGGGACTACGAGCAACCCAGACCTGTGCCCCCACGGGAGCAGCCATCACAGAGAGCTGTGACAGTGCGGGACGCACTCATGAACACCTTTGTCATGGAGGAACTCTGAGGGCCAGGCTTGCCGTGCCCCACACCACCCTCTCCCCCTTTCTCCCACAGCCAGCCCCCACCCATCCACCCACACTGTGAACTACCCCCAATAAAACCGCTCACAACCAAAAATATATGTATAAAACTATTTATTTAACAAAACAGGGGTTGGGGCAAGGAAGGGCTGGGGAGGGTTAGGGGATGGGGAAATGTGGGGGGAGTCTGGGGGGAGGGCCTGCAACTTGGAAGGGGGAGACTGGGGAAGGGGGTGGGGGAGTCTGGGTGGGAGGGGAGTTCTTAGGCGGGGCCTGTAGAGGGATGCAGGGGTGGTAGTGTTCCCTGTCCCTGCCCATGGCCGCCCCGGGTCCAGGGTCGCTTCTGGGGCAGGCCAGGCGGAGGACCTCCTGCAGCAGCTCGAGGGGCCATGTGCTCCACCAGCTGGCGGATGCTGCCTGCCAAGTCCTCAACCATGGTGGGCAGGTGGTCACTGAGGCGCTCCATGGCCTGCATCTGCCACTCCAATGCGGTGACCACACGGTCATCTGCGGCTGCCGCCTGTTGCAGCAGGCAGAGGGCAGAGTCCAGGCACCTCGCTTGATCTTGGCACCATGCCTGGGTCGATGCCTCCATCCGCTGCCCAGCTCATCGAGGCTGTCCAGGATCTCCCTGCACGTCCAGGGGGCCCTCCTCCTCCTCCTCAGTGGTCTCAGGCTGCCGCATGGGCTCAGTGGTGGTGCACAGCGGGCGGCTAGGCGACCTGCTGGAGGGAAGCATAAAACACAGTTGGCCCCTGCTGCCTGCTGCCCTTGTCTGTGTGCAGCCTGTCTGCAGCACACACCTCTGCCCTGACTGTCAGCAGGACTCAGGATCCTGTGGGGCATTGCCCTGGGGTAGGGCTACCAGATCCCAAAACCTGGAAAGGAGAACAGGGAAGTATAAAAAGGAGGACATTGGAGGATGCATGGGAGAAAATGTAGTATGAATGTAATATTCTTTGGTTTTTAGGGGGCCCTGGAACACTTTCCCTTAAAAATAAGTATTCTATGGCATTCCAGGATTCTTCAACCCCTATAAGTACTAAGCCTGACAAAATCCTGTATTTTAAAATGCCTGCCAGACAGAGAATGTGAAGATAAAAAGAAGAACCCAAAGGTAAAAAGGGGACCATGTTCTCCTTTTGCCTGACATCCAGTAGCCATACACTGGAGGCACACATGCTAGTGGTGCCCACAATGGTGAGCTCGACTTACCCACGCCTTGCTCTAGGGAGTCTCCCAAGGCCACTTGCCCATGGTGTGCCCTGCATGCTCTCCACCCCGCCCAAGATGCTGCTGCATCTTTGACAACCAGCCCCTGTTAACCAACCCCAGGCACACAGGGGCCAGTGACCCAGATGCCACATGTCTCTTGGGTACCCGTGCCCATGGGAGGGCCTCTGCACCCGCTGACCCTGTGCCCTGCCTGCCCCAGTGCCCGGCCCTGTACCCCCTCACTGCCCGTGACCTAGACAGGGCCCAGCCCTGCGTGCTTCTGTGGGAGACAAAGACTCACCCACAGGGGCTCCAGAGGTCCAGCGCGATGTCCCTGAGTTGAGCTCAGACTCCCCAGCGGCCAGGATGGTCTCAGGCCCCTGCTCCTCTGCACTGCTCTCTGCCTCCTGTGGGGCAGGGAACAGCTCAGGGGTCCCTGGGGCAGCCTCTGCTGCTGGTGGCGATGAGGCAGGAGGCTGCCCAACGTCCAGGGACACCTCGGACTCGGTGTCTGCTGCCTCAGGGCCGGAGGACGAGCTCGGGCGCTGGCCAGTGTTGACAGGCTGAGCTGGCAGGCGACTGGGCTCCAGCCCCAGGAAGGCATGGAGCTCATCACAGAAAGAGCAAGTAGCACTGCTACCTGCCCCCTGGAGCTCCCGTGCCTCCCTGGTCCCGGCATGGTCCTGCCTGAGGGCCTTTATTTTCGAGCGCACCTGCTCGGTGGTGTGCTCGTGGCCCAGCGTGGACAGCTCTGCAGCAATGTCTGCATATATGTCCCGATTCCGGTGGCTAGCCCGGAACTGGGACAGGATGTCCTCCCTCCTCCAGATACTAAGGAGGCACTGGACATCCTCAGCGGTCCAGATGGGGGCATGGCATCGCCCCCCTGGGGCAGTGGAGCCACATGCTGCCATGCCTTATTAGGGCTGTGGGCATGCTGGCAGGCATGAGTGCAGGACAACACTTCCTGCTTCCTTTGAGTGCTGTGCACCCTGGGAAGAAGGTCAGGACCATTATTTCAAAACAAGCATTGTTTTGAAATAACATGTCCAAACAGTGTTATTTCAAAACGCCTCGTTTTGAAATATCCGTCATTTAGAAACAAAAGTGGTTTAAGCCATTTCGAAATGATGGCTCTTGTTTCGAAACGACAGGCTCCGTTGTTTCAAAACAGGAAAACATGGTGTGAACATACGGTTTTTTATTTTGAAACAACCGGTGTTGTTTCGAAATATAAGACTCGTGTGTACATACCCTAAGATGCCACAGGACTTCCATTTTAAGGTCAATATATATCCTTTAGAATCTTACCAAATAACGCACCAACATAGTCAATTGTTTAGTACTGTGGTTCTCAACATTTACTTGGCTGCAGCACACCTGGTGGCATATTGCAACCCTATAGGACACACCAGCCAACCCATCCAAGGGCAAATCCAGCCATCTCCCAAGCTCTCTGCAGCACACTTACAACTGTGTGGTGACACAGTAATGTGTCCTGACACAGTGGTTGAGAACCACTGGTTTAGTCATTAAAAACTGGAGGTATAATAATGTATAAAAAGAGAGTTATTAAATGGTTAAAAGAATCATATCTTATAACTGATTTAGAGTTTGCAGATCACACTAATAGCAGTGATGATAAATCTGCTGCCTTGTAATAAGTCTCTCTGATTCACCCAATGGATTGGGGGTCATTCAGTCCTTTGTTCAAAGCTTTCTGAGACCTTGTCTACACTGGAATGTTCTGTCAACACAAGTTACAGTGAAGATCAACAAGCACTGTAATTAAAATGCTTGCATCTGTCTACACAGCCCTCATTGTCTCCCCAAAACACATCCACAGGTGGTGCTCTAGCATTGTCAGTGACAGCAGTGACTGTAGGCAAATATCCTATGGTGCAACTAGGCAGCAGCTTCCCCAGGACTCGAAATTTGTGTGTGTGTGGGGGGGCAGTTGGTGTGCTCACTAAATTGGTATAACACTGTTACTAGCTGACAACTAGTGTTGGGAAAATTTGGTCAGCTATAGAGGGGGTGTTAAGGAGATCCCTGCAAGGCACCTTATGCCGCTGAGCTTGTGGGACGGCAGAGACGATTGCAGTGCACCATGGATGCAGGCTTAAAGTCTCATGATGCAGTGTATTACATCCCAGAATTCATGGCTTTCCAATTGTGTTTTGTGCCATTTTTCAGTGGCCCCAGACTTCCATCCATCTGCTATTTCTGTGTGAAAGGATGGATCAGAGCTGTAATGCTCTGTTTTGCTACCCAGGTTGCATTCCAATTGGAACGTGCCTCTTGCAGTTAGCGGCGCTTGGAGCTGGTGCTGTGAAAACCACCCTTTAATATAGCAGCTCCATTGAGCCACTCTGGCGTGCCCAGGGCAAAGCTCCGTTGGCCTCTCCGTGGTTATGGCTCTGGCATGGATCCTGCACCGTGGGTGTCGCTGGTGCTGGGCCTGCAGCACACAGGCCCTGCATCGCCGTGGCCATGCCCTGGATCCAGCTCCATCCACCTGCTGCTGGCCGGCAGCAGCAAGAGCCAGATCCGGGCTGGGGCTGGCAGCACAGTGGCAGGAGCTGATTCAGCCACTGCCAGCAAGTGGCTTGGAGCTGGATTCAGCCCCTGCCACAGCCAGCAAGCAGCTCAGGGCTGGCTCTGGCTCCTGTTGTTGCTGCAGATGGTAGGGGCTGGATCCAGCTCCTGCCAGAAGCAGCGGAGCTGGCTCTCAGCCTCCTGCAGCATGTGGCAATGGCAGGGGATTGATCCAGGTCCAGGCTACTTGCCAGCAGCGGCTGGGAATAAATCAGGTCTGCCTGGACCACCTGCTGCTTGCCAGCAGCAGCTTGGGCCAGATTGTGCCCTGATCTGGCTCCAGGGGTCTGATCTTGCTCCATGAATGAGGGTGGAGAGGCCAAAGTAGCCAGAGAGTGACAGCTGAGCAGGGTGGCAATGGGGTGTGAGGCTGTGGCAAAGGCAGCAGCAGCTCCCTTGAGGCATTGAATTGTTGGTGGGGGGAATGTACAAGGATCTGCTTAGCCCTGGTCTCTCTCCCCCATTAATCCCCTAGTTGCTATGTGTTCTTAGGGGGTTATGTTTCCTCATATAAAACAGGGTTTTTACCTGGCTGGGAACTCGATTAAGAGCTTACACCTTAGATCTCTTGGCAAAGAGAAATTCATTGCTTTATAGTGGGATGGAAACATGGGTGGATTTTGGAGCTTGCCCTGGGGAAGACAGCTTCAAAGATCCAGCCTGCCCCACAAGCCATATTCCTTTACCAATGGCCGATCCAGTTCCTGCCATTGGGGCTGGGTGCAGATCCTGCTGCAGCTGATGGCCTCAAGTCCTGGCCAGGGCCGGAGCCTGCCACTGTCAGCAGCTCTGGGTCCCGTGCTGGTGGCAGGCCTGGGTCCCAGCTGGGGCCAGCTCCCATCTCTGAATTCCTGGTGGTAGTCACTCTGCCTTAGTGTGGAGGCAGACAGCAGTCAATGCCTCTGCTAACATCTGCCACTAGGTGAAAAGTTTAAGGCAGGGGATTGGGAAGAATTTGGGCATTTGATCTGGGATGGGAAGGCTACTGATTGTGCTTCAATGGAGCACACATGTACAGGGTTTTGAGGGATTGCTGACTTGTTTTGTGGAGTTGTGAATGACGCTAGCACTAGATCTCAAGCACAGATGGTCATGATGATACTAGATTCTGAGTCATCGTGATAGTGAGGAACCTCCTATATAAGATTAGGAGTGTCTTTGGTTCTGGAGCTTGTGGCCTGGAGTACTGGGTCACGCAATAAATACATCTGTTAGTCTTTTAAGTGCCACAGGACTAGGGTTACCAGATGTCAGGCAAAAGGAGGACATGTCCTCCTTTTTACCTTCACGTCCTCCATCCAGCAGGCATTTTAAAAATACATGATTTTGTCTGGCTTTTTACTTACAGGGGTTAAAGCAGCGGTCTCAAACTCAAATCGCCATCAGTGCTGCATTAGGACAAGTAGAGGGCCTCATGAGGACTAGTACATTAGCCTGAGGGGCACACCACTGAAACCTTTTCATACAATGATATTGCAAATATCAGCAATAATCATGTCATTGCAAGCCGCAGGAAATAGCTTTAGGGGCTGCATGCGGCCCATGGGCCATGTGTTTGAGACCCCTGGCTTAAAGTATGCTGGAACACCCCAGAACACCCTATTTTCAGGGGGAAGTGTTCCAGGGTCCCCTAAAAACAGAAGAATATTACATTAATACTACATTTCCTCTGTGTGTCCTCCAATGTCCTCCTTTTTGTACTCCCTGTCCTTTCCATGCTTTGGTACCTGGCAACCCTCCACAGGAGTCCTTGTTTGTTTTAAAAGCAGGAAAGCATCGTTTTTGGCCCTGAGCGCTTGGTCTTTGTTGTGGTGCTACCCTGACACCCTGTGGCCAGTTTTGGTAATGCAAAGTGCATTTTCAAAAGTAATAACATAAACAGTATGAGTTCAGTGCACCTCCACAGGAAACACCTGGACCAGGGCTGGTGCACGGGTTTTTGGCACCCTAGGCAAACAATGACTTTGCCACCCCCCCCCCCGCCACATTTTATAAGAGATAGTACATTTTTTTCAAATAGATTTTAAAAAAATAACTATTCTATCCAATCTGGTGCCCCTCACTGCCTGGCACCCTTGGCCAGTGGGGTTCCCAACCTTTTCTCTGCTGTGGCACAACTTGATACTTTTAAATTTTTTCAGGCACACCACCATTAAAAAACTCATGAATATTCAAATTAACTTAAATTACATATGCACATCCATGAACCATGGCACAGTGTTTCGGAAATGCTGCTATATGGGGTATTAGGGGTAGCAGAGCGGGGTGGCAAAACACGGGAGGTCAGCAATTGTGTGCAGTGGCAGGAATGAGTGTGGGGAGCAGAGCAGGGCAGAGGTGGCAAAAGAGGACCTGAATCTGGCTCTGGGCCTCCTGCTGCTTGCTGGAAAAATCAGGAGCCAGACTGAGGCTGCCTGCTGTTTGCCGGCAGCAGCTGGGGCTGGACTAGGCTAGCCCAGGCCACTTGCTGCTTGCTGGCAGCAGCAGAAGTCGGACTGAGGTAGAGTTGCCTGCTGCTTGCCAGCAGTGACAGGAGACAGAAGCTGGGCTAGTGCTGCCTGTTGCTTGCCAGCAGCGGCTGGGGACGGATCAGGCCCACTTGGGCAGCCTGCTGCTTGCCAGCAGGAGCTAGAGCCAGAGCTGGTTCCAGGTCACCTGCCAGATGTGGTGTTTTGGACTACCTAGGGTCATTGGGGTTGTCATAGTGATAAATGGGAGAGTCGTTTAGGTGCTACGAAAACCTGTCTGTCTCCTCTCTCTCTCTCTCAGTTCTCTTTCAATAAAGACTTCTTATACAGCTCTGAATATGCTGTCCTCCTTATTGGATTATAATTTCCCTTAAAACCCTACATGGGCGACAGGATTTGTGATGGAGTGGCTATCCTCAACAAGCCTGGCAAATTTGGAAAACCAGAATACAATGTAAGAAGCAAAATTTTATTTTACTGCTTGCATGGGGGGTTGGGTTGTAGCTGTGAAAGCTGATCTGTTTGCCTAAGGGCTAGCAGGCTATTCTGAAAGCTGATCTGCCTGCTGTTAAGAGAAGAGACAAACAATAACCACAAGAGGGCATCATGGCTTTACTTACTACAACCTTTGAAGCATATGATCATTCGGCAGATTCCTGGCAGACATATACAGCCTGATTTCAAAATTTTGTGATAGCAAACGACATAACTGATGAGAAGAAAGTACCAGTTTTTCTAACGGTCATTGGAGTTAAGACTTATAATTTGCTATATGATTTGCTTTATCCGGAGAAGCCAGAGCAGAAACCTTATGGGGACCTAGTGGAAGTTCTGGGAGCACATTTTTCCCCAAAGCCACTAGTAATTGCAGAGAGGTATAGGTTCTACCAAAGGAACCAAGAGGAAAGTGAATCAGTTGTGCAATTTGTAGCAGCTCTGCGGAAGCTGGCAGCACACTGTGACTTCAAGAACATGTTAGAGGAAATGCTGCGTAACAGGCTGGTGTGTAGCCTGCACAGTGAATCAACACGAAAACACCTATTGACTAAAGGTCAACTCACCTTGCAGAAGGCTGTGGAAATTGCAGTCTCCATGGAACGCATCACCCAAGACGTGCAACAGATCGGGGTCAGTGTCTGTAAAGTATCCCTACAACCTGCCCCCAGGGCACCAGAGAAACAAGAA
>VOCP01051607.1:0-10916 GCA_007922195.1 Podocnemis expansa
ATAAAAATAAAAGTTTCACAGTGAGTGTTATTCTTAGTGTCGATGTTATTTTTTTCCCACTCACTATGGATAAGCAATAATACAGAAAAAAATGTCCAAGTCTCTATGGCTATGAGGAATAAAAAATGATAAGATAATTAAAGAAGGACGGACACAAACAAAACAGTAGTTCATAGGCATAATAGACTCCGCTCTGGCTCTATTTTGTAAACCTTCTGATACCAGGTGGAGTTTTTCAAGGATATAGAGCAATGTAAATACCCAAATGCTATGGGATTTGGAACCTAACAATTCTGGATTCCTCTGATAACCCGTCTGCTCTCTAACTGGTTGAAGATATGTTTCTTCTTCCCTGAGATACAGTATAATGAATTGCACAATTCATCTATAGTGCACAATTTAGCTATAGTTTGGTGTAAAATCCCAAAGCAGTCTGTGGTTAGGATTTTTCAAAATAGTTTAAGGGAACCAATATATGTGTGTGGGTGATTTTCAGGGTTAGAGATGATTTTTTGTTGTTTAGAGCATGATTCATGATCACACTACAACATTTGCTTGAACCCAGCTGTATTCAGGCACCATTTAAGTTAAAGCACAAATCTTAGTGCCATTGATTAAACTTCACAGTTGATTTTTAGCAGGGCCATTTGCCATGCCAGACGTGAAAGACTATGGCTCTTCCATTACTAAAACACATAATTCCGAAAACCCTAACTATTTACCTACTATTTACACAAATATAACTTTTAATATTTGCCTCTTAGGTAATTGAATATAACAAGGTAGAATTGAAATAGCGAGTCACTGCTGCCCTCTGCAGTTCCTTGTAAAGTCGTACCATGATCGGCTATGCTTTTGTTGTCGCTTTGCGCTCTCTGTGTGCATAGCCCAGGAATAGGGGGCGGTGTCCTCGGGTCCCAGGCCGCTCATTTGCAGGTTGCTGGGATTCCCCGTCTCTTGAGTGGCTCTGTGTAGCTGATGCCATTCCAATTTTCACTTCTTTTCCTCGATTCTTTCCAGTCCCTTCCCTAGGCTCGTCCTACCCTGCTCATCCAGGATGGCTTTGCAGGAGAGGCGGAGAGAGATTCTCCGGGTTTCGCCACATCCCTTCCGGACTCTACGAGCTGCGCCTTAATTGAATTGAATCAAATTGAATCATAGGGTTGGAAGGGACCTCGTGAGATCATTGAGTCCAACCCCCTGGGGCTTGAACCCAGGCCCTTCTGCATATTAAGCAGAGGTGCTAGCCACCTGAGAGAGAGCACCTGGAAACCAAAACATTAGATCCCTAGAAGCTCTGACTCCTACTGAGTGACATACAGCCTGCGCTCTCTCCAGAGTCTTTAGGAAAACAAGGCACCTGAGGCAACAGCTGCAAGAAGAGTGAAATGTAGCCAGCGTGTCATATTCCTGAGCTGGTTGGACAGAGACCTCGGAGGGGTTTGGCCGCTCACTGCCCGGATGCTGGGGGCTGCCGAATCGGAATCCGGGACCGGCGGAGTCAGGTGTTCACTCCCGCTTTAAAGAGGATTCGCTTAGCCTGGGTTTACAAAAGAGAAAGAAACTCCCGTCCTGGAGGCCTTGCGTGCACTAGAGGGCTTAATAAGAAAGCCAAAGAGAGATTCCCCGAACGAGAAGTGATCACTTGGACAGTGAGGGACAAGGCAGCGGGTTTGGGGGAAAGAATTCGCCTGAACCAACTAAGAACCTGGATTTCAGGAGGGAAATCTTATGTTTCAATGTTCCTTGTGTTAATGGACAGGAGCTCAAGAGTCCTAGTTTCCATTCGTGACCCTGTCATTGGATTCTTGGTTAGCTTTGAACACTGCTCCCCCGTCCCGCCCACTGCCTCAGTTTCCTCTTCTGACAAAAGGAGATGGGCAGAGAAGATCCATGCTAATGATTATAGGATTAGTATCCAGGCCTTATATCGATACACTGAGGGAGATCAATACGTTTACCTCAGTAAGGAGAAGCTAAGGGGGGCGGGGGACTTGATTATGATCTGTAAGTGCCACCATTGTGAACGAATATTTAGGCAGGAGCTCTTTAATTTAACAGGGAAAGGTGTAATAGCTGGAAGTTGAAGCAGGAAGGATTGAGACAGGAAATATGGTTCTATTATTTATTAGCAAGAGAAATTAACCATGCGAAGGTTTTGCCCATTCTTGTGGTTATTCTCCATGACTGATCATTTTCAAGATTACACGTCCCCCATCCACCCCCGCAAGATATCTGCACATGAGATTCTTTTATTGACAATTCTCTGGCTCCTACTAGACAGCAGGTGAGATTAGTTAGTCACATTGGTCCCTTCTGACCTTGAAACCAATGATTTTGTGAGTAACTGTTACCATTTTGATAAAGGTATTCACCTCCTTGTAAAAGCCGGCACTAGGCTTAGGAGGAAGTGGCGGTGGGGACGGTAAATCCTATGGGCCTGTGTCTGGCAGCAACCTGCGCCATCTGCTTCAGAAAATGCTGTAAGGGATCGCCTAGTTAACTGTTAGCGGATCGTCTCACCAGAGAGAAAGTTTCTACTTGCCACTCGTTATATAGCCGACATGGTGTGGGAAACGATGCAGAAGTGTGGTCTAGTGCTCCCGACCGAAACCCAGGAGATTTCAGTCCTGTTAACATCTGTGTCACACACACGTTTGGTAACCTTGAGGAAATTAGCAAAGGGTATATTTGAGGAGGCACCGGGGCAATCAGGGAGCTCTCTCTGAAATTCACTGCTAGCTGGTTGCCTTAAAAGCCTCATTTACTTCCGTGGAGATTACCCTTTTCATCTCTGTGCTTCGGTTCCTCATCTGTGAAATGGGAATAACGCTCTCCCCCCCTTTGAATTCAGGAAGGATGGGGAAACAATCAGATGATGGTCATAAAGCGCTCTACTTTGATCTCCTTTATAGGATGAACAAACCTGCAGCAGAGGTGACTTAGCGAGCCCTGCAAATAGTGTAGTGGCTAGCCCCTCTGCTTAATAGGCAGACGGTCCTAAATTCATGCCCCAGGGGGCTGGACTCAGTGAGGTCCCTTCCGACCCTATAATTTTATTCTATAGAGAGAAATTCCCTAGCGTCGGGCTATATCCCATAAATCCCCACAGCAGGGTTTCTTGGCACTGGTACCGGCCACTAGTAAGGAGAAGGAAATGCCCTCGTCTGGGGCTTGATCTTATTATTAGTTGTTGCTACTTTTGTCTTCCCATGCATTGGACTTTAGTCCGGAGGAGCGAAACCTGAAGGATTCCTGCCTAGGCTGAACAAATAAATCAATATAAAGAGCTAGTCTTAAGGGCTCGTTCAGTATCCGTTGTAGCTGCTCTGTCACTGTCTTGGAGGTAAGAAAACACAGACAGGGCAGAGGTCTGCGACTTGTGAGTCTAGTACCACCTGCGGCTCTTTGGCCGCCCCATTGTGGCTCACCTCCGTCCCACCGGGCGCTCCTGGCCCCTCCCCCCAAGGGGACCCTGTGGCAGGCGCCCTGGCCCAGCTCCTCTCACTCTCCCCGAGGGCCCTGCGGCCAGTCTCACCCCCCCTGGAAGGAGGCTACGCTAACTGCGGCTCTCAACGTACTCAGTTGTTGAAGGGATTTTTAAAATGCCTCCTCTTATCTTTTGGGTTGCTGACCCCTCAGTTAGGAAGAGGCGTTCCTGTGTTTGCTTAACTCTGCTCCTTGCTGTGCGTTAGCTCTTGAGCGTCAGGAGCTGAGCGATTTTTTTTTTTTTTAAATGAACGCCAAGTGCAGTTTTTGTCTGAGCTCGCAGTGACTTGCCGTCACCGTGTCCCTGGCACAGTAATACACCGCGGTGTCCTCCGCCCGCAGGCTGCTCATGTGTAAATAGAAAGTGGAGCTGTCCTTGGAGGCCGTGAATCGCCCCTGGATGGTCGGCGAGTAGCTGTTGCTAGAGGATGAATAATAATAAAGCAGCCACTCGAGCCCCTTCCCCGGAGCCTGTCGGACCCAATGCATCGTATAGGTGCTGAGATCAAAGCCGCTCACGGTGCATTTCAGTTGAGCGGATTCCCCCGGCTTCTTGATTTCCGGGCCGGACTGGGTCAGAGCAATCTGTGAGCGAGCCGCTGGAGAGAGAAAAAAACAGCTTGTTAGACATCAGGGTTTAAATCAGCAGTTAAATGAGAGAGAGAGACTAGAGGGAAGTTGCTCCCTCTAAATTTTCCGTGGCTGTGTGCGCGGAAAAAAAAAATGTGTGCAAAAATTTCTTTGTGTGCTTTAATATTAGCACAGCTGGGGTTTTTTTTTGGGGGGGGGGTTCCTTTTGTTGTGTGGACGGGTTTCATGACCTGTGGCTCCCAGAGGCGCAGCTTAGGGGGAACAGTGGGGAGAGGGGCAGCCAGTTAGAAACTGTTTAAGAAAAAAGTCCCTACCATTACTCCCTCGATCTCAGTGTCCGTATAGGAGGAATTGTTCAGTGGTGTTCCTAAAGTACATGCTCTAATTAGGGTCCCAGGGGCTATTGCCTGTCTCAGAGGCCCAAGGAAACTTGGGAACCTCTGAAACCCTGACTCCCAGGCCAGGAGTTGCAGATTTTTGAAACCAAGCAGTGAATAGATAAACTCACACGAGAGGCCAGAGAGCAGAATGACGACTGTCAGAGGGCACAGCATGGTGATGGAGTGGGAGCTCTGATGCCTAAATCCCAGAGTCAGAGGCAGAGTTTAAACAGACAATCAAATCTGACTGTTTTGCATATTCTGGAGCGAGACTGGTGGGTTGGACATAAAAGGCTCCTAATTCAGAGATCAAGGTGGGTCTTGGTGTGTGAACCTATGAGATGTGGGGAGTGACCTGATCAGGAAGGGGAGAGACACCTGCTCCTAGCAAGAAAATGGGAGCCTAAACAGATTGAACTGGAAGGACTCTTCTCTCCCAGCCCGAGGACACTGCCTGCAGAAAGAGCTGTTTCTATGCTTTGTTCTGCAGTGGATTAGCCCCCTGTGCCATGACTGGTTCATAATGATTTCTAATATGCTTTCCCTACCAAAGGCTGTCACGTGATTGCCCTATGCAATGAAGTAGCTCATAAGTCCCCTAAGTCAATTCCCCTTACGGGGTCTGCTAGGGGGGTTCCCTAAAGGTGGGGTTTTTGACAGTGACTTTCATAAAGGTGTGTTTTACGGTGAAGGCACTGGGCTGTGAATGTTGAGCTCGGTGAACTTTCTAGTTTGGGGCAAGTCCCTTAGGCTGGCACTTTCCAAGCAGACAAGAGGAGGAAGGATTCCAGGGTTGCAGTGCAATGCAATGGGATCTGACTTCACAAAATGCCTCGATGTCTCAGAACTTTCCAAGCAAATATTGTGTTTTCATATTTTAGTGCCAAATCCTGAGTACCCATAGTCAGTGCTTCTCACCAGGTCCATAGAAATGTCCCTGAAATACTCAGGACGCCCAAACCCCTTGCACCTCCACCCCCCGGTGCCTATATAGTGCCAAGATTATTCTAATTTTTCCATGTTTTAGTACAGAACCAGAAGATATAATGTGCTCCAGGAGCACAATTCACCATTTCTAACTAGTGCACAAAACTGTGATCCCGTTCTGATGTGCAAAATTCCAGGGTAACCTGCACCATGCTTCTTTGCATCATACCCCCTGCGTTCCTCTTTCCTAGTTAATTGGATAGGATTTCATAAACATCTTGAAAGATGGAAACCTGAGTGATGCCAGCACTTGAATCATAGCAGATTAGGGCCGGCTGGAAGGGATCTCTGAAGGTACCTAATGCAAGCGGCTGCTCAAAGCACAAGAAACCCGAACTAGATCATCACAGCCAGGGCTTTGTCAAGCAGCGGCTTAAAAACTGCAAAGGATGGAGACAAAACGACGCCCCCAAGGTACCCCATTCCAGTGCCTCCCGGTCACCATCCTCTTAGAGGCATATTAAATTTCTTCTTTGCTGCTCAATAGGTAAAACGATCCCTGCTCTGTCAGCATAGTGGGTTTTTCATGATCAACGTACTTTTTTTCAGAAGGAAAAAGCAGATAAAGGCCAGGGGACTTTATGTCCCTGTATGCTTAAACAATTCTGTTATGGCAGCTACCTGACCGCTGTAAAGGAGCAGGAGAGAGATTTGCATCAGAGTTTTGGTGCTAACCCCCAAAGTGAGTTTCTGATCTGGATCTCTTTTTTACACAGCCATACAGGCAAGGCCCTAGGTGGGTGCAGGCCTGGCCAGCACATGTGAGGGGCAGGCCCCTGCACCATCCGTCCCATGCCAGGGACCAGGTAAGCTGCCCAAAAGTGGCGGAACCCGAGTGCAGGGTCTGGTTCTTCAGCCAAGCTTAAGCCAGTGGTTGTCAAACTATTTTCCTCTGGACGTAGCTCCGGACCTTCTGTCATGTGGCAACCCTCTACTGCAAAAAGCGGCCACTGCCAGGAATTGAAGTGACCATGGCTGGAGGTGGGGAGGGGGTGGTTGGGTGTGTAGCAATCCCTCACGGCTTTCATCCTTTCTCTTGAGGCTTCCATTGCATCTCTGAAATCTACACATCTAATTTGAGGTCACCTACATGGAACATGCAGAGGGTGATCCCACATGCCATACTCCTGTCTCAAATCAGGAAGCATGTCAAATCTCTAAAATTGCATGTAGTAGCCTTCAGTGGGTGTGTGGGAGCTCCTTTGCAAATGGGGTGGGGGTGACTGGGTGAACAAATGAGATGGAAGTGGTTGGACAGAGGCAGGAGAAGAGAGCCAATGCCAGGCTGGAAAGAAAGGTCCTGGAAAATCTTGTCTTCTGCTGAGCCTGTCCAAGTCCCTCCAGGCAGGGCCATAACTATGGTGGGGCCAATGAGGCTTTGCTCTGGGTGCGCTGGAGTGGGTCAATAGAGCCGCGCATTTAAAAGGTGCATTTCGCAGCACCAGGCCCCAAGCGCTGCTAATGGCAAGGGGTGCGTTCCGATCGGAACTTGCCCCAGGTGATGAAACAACACGTTACAGCTCTATCTCTAGGTCCTGCTCCCTTCTCCACTGCCAAAGCCCAGGAACTGAAGCAACCCCTCTGAGTTCCACTTTCACCTCTGCACTTCATATGCTCCATGAGTCTGCATGACACGCAATTGTCCACAATATTGTGATTGGAGGGGTGCTAGCCCTCTCTGCTTGGTCTGGTGACCCCTGGCAGTGTGCATAAGGTAGCAACACAATGGGGCTATCTACTCCCCCCTTCAGCTTAGGGCCTTGTTATAACTTCCCCTTCTAGCAGATCCACCCCTGAGTTGGATTTTATTGTTACTTAGGCTTTCTAATTGCAGAAGAAATATTGTACTTTATAACATAGTGTGATGAAGCAAGAAAATCTCTTGGGCTATTGTGGTTTATCTTTTTTGTTCGTGTTTTTTCGTGATGGTATTCTGGTGATGGGACACAGGCATGTGATAACTATAGGTACCACTAGGGGGGGAAGAGGTTTTAGTGCAACCTTACCTGGACCCCTGGGGGTGACAGGTTGTGGCTGGTTTAGACCAGGGGCAGGGCAGCTGGGTGGGGAGGAGAACAAAGGGAGAAGAGGGGAGAGAAGGAAGATGGAGGTCAGAGAGGCAGGATCTCCGGGGTTGGTCCTGGGGGTTTACCACTAGACCTCCTGGTTGATCTGAGAGCCAACTGTCCTAGCTGCTGTGCAAACTGGAGTGCTAATAAACCCTGTGACTTCTAAACTGGCTGAGCATCACTGCTGACTGGGGCTGTTGGGACACTCGTGGAGGGAGGAACCCCCCCAAAGGAGACCAGAAAGAGCAAGGGTCAGGACCTCTGAGTCTGGATTTGGGAGATGGCTACATGTAGCATGGAGACCCGCATGCTGGATGGGAGAAGTCTCCACCATAGCAGAGTCCTAACTGGCTGTGAACAAAGGGGAACCAAGAGGCTTTTCTGGGTTCTCCACAGCATCTTGGTGGCAGCGGTGGGATGCCCTACAGTGATACCCCACAGTGAGTGACTACTCACTGCAGTGCTGGTTAGAGGGGGCAGTGGGAACGAGCAACATTGGTCCCTTCAGAAGGACTGTGTGTATCTGAGCAGACAGGGAGCTTTGTGCATCAGCAGGCTCCTGGGGCTCACTTAATCAAGCTGCCCAGCAAAGAGACAGCTGGGTCATTATTCAACGATCTGCATCCCTGACCAAGAGGGGGGTTTCCTCCAGGGTAGTCTGGACAAACCCTGGAAGGATCCGTGCCCAGGATTTGAATTGGGATGCAGGGAGTCAGCCAATCAGAGGCATCTTCTTTGGAGACATCTTCCTGCTGGGAGACTGATCAAGAGAGCAGTGATTATGCAAATGTCCTGGCACCTTATTGGATGGTGGGGGGAGTTGATTCAGTCCAGAAGGGAACCCTGGCTCTGCTAGGTGAAACTTGATCCCGAGCAGTGTTGTGAGACGTTTCCTTCACACATTGCTGGTGGTAACATTACAGCATGGATTACAAGCTGTTGTTAAAAAAAGAACTAGTGAACATTAGTAAGTCTCGGGGATTAAAAGTCAGTAGGCTCACCGAGGGGCAGTTGATTGCCCAGCTGGAGAGACGGACAGGGGGAGAGAGACCCCTCAGTGGTGGAAGCCTCCAGGGAGACCAGGAGTAGCAGCAGTAGCAGCCCTGAACCGTCCGGACAACAAACCCCAGCCAGAGAGGGGTGCATGCGACACAATTCTGCCCCAGAGGAGGTGCCCCCCCAGAAAGCTGGGAGCTGCAGCCCTGGGCCTTCTCGGCAGCAATCCCCAATCCCTAGGGGGCGCTCACAGTTCCATTCCCCCCCAGAAATAAGACACCTCGAACTGGAGCTGTGGCTACAAGAACTACAGGATAAAGCAAGACAATGCTAATTCGAGTTAGAAAAGAAACAACTGTAGATGGCAGAGAGAGACAAAGAGAGACAACATGAGCTGGAGCTGGCTAGACTTAGGAGCCAGGAGGGGGCTGCAACGAACAGTGAGAGCAGAGTCCGAGAGCCTCTTCCTACTGGATCTTCAAGTACTAAGTTGATGGGTCCCTTTGAGGTGGGGAGGACATTGATATCAAGTCACCATCTTTGGGAAAACCTGTAATGTACATCAGGTGAATCCCACAGACCGGCTGCAGTATCTGACTCCTCTTCTGGGTCCAAAGGTGATGGAGTTACTCAGTCAGATGGAGGGGGCAGAAACTGGAGATTATGAGCAGTTCAAGCAAGCTCTGCTGCTAAAGTTTCAGCTGACCCCCGAGGCATACCGGGAAAAGCTATGATCTTTGCAGAAAAAAAACAGGGATGACCTATCTGAAAACCAGAACATTAATAAAGAAGTACCTCTGGAAATGGACTGGCTTGGCTGGGAACACCACCATGGAAGAAGTGGGGGAACTGCTAGGCCTGGAGCAGTTATATAATATTTGTCCCCCTGACCTGAGGCTGTGGCTGATGGACGGGAAAACCAAGGACTTACGCAGTGCTGGGAAGCTGGCTGATGAGTTTGTGGCCAGCCGGTCAGGGCACAGGCTGGGTCTGAAGTCGGAGGGAGGCCGGAAGGGGGACCTACAGGGGAGGCTCCAACAGGACCCTCAGAAGGTAGCCCCAGAAAACAGATCGTCCAAAGGAACTACTCGACTAGGCCCTGGTGATCAGAGAGACTGGAGGTGTTTCTCATGTGGTGAGACAGGCCACAAGAGAGTGCAGTGCCCAAAACACAGAGACCAGGGGGGAAACTGACTGCCCAAGGGCTGCATTGGGTAGGAACCTCTCCAGAGGGGCCACTAACCATTCCAGAAGCAGTGGATAGTCGGGTTGATGGACCCAAGGAGGGAGTGAGTGGCCAGCTGGGCTCGCTGGTACTGGGCAGGGGTCCAGGCTCAGAATCCTCTATTTACCTAGTGAGCTCAGGCCCACCAAAAGGAGGTCAGTGTCAGCGGAGGTGGCAGCCATGATGGCCACCCCGCCCCACACGTAGCCCCCTGGATTATGCTCCCTGATGGGCCTCCATCTCCGGGCCATCCAGCACAAGGGGAAAGAGTGTTAAGTATCAATCTCCCCTGATGGCTCTCAATCTCCTGTGTGAGTTTCTTCCTCCCTAGCTTTGTGTCAACAAGGAGGGGGGTGAGTTCCTATCCCCCCTGAACAGTTTCTCTGCACCCCCGTCACCATGAAGGAGGGGTCATTGTCTGGGGTCCCAGTTTTATCATTGGTCCTGACCAGGATCCCACTCCTAATTGGCTATTTTTACTCTGGCTGGGCAAAATTTGATTAAAAACCCCTGTCTCAGGTAGCTTTTTGTTCTCCCACCCTCGGATGCTAAAGGGCACGTCGCGACCCGGTCGGACTGATCCCCCGACTGAGACAGGGAGTACCCACCCCCGAGCCCCTCTTTTTTTTGGGGGGGGGGGTGTACACTAATTGCTGAGATGCTGCAGCTGGTCTGCCTCCTCACTTTGGGTTCTACTGCGGTCCTGGGACAGGTATTATAAATCGATATAGGCCTCCTACCTTCTCTTAATCATTCTACTTGGTACCATTTATATATAGTCTGTGATTGTAGCTTCTTCACCTGAGTTTTGCATAGTTTGTGTAGTTGTTATTATTTTCTCTGTATCCTGCATAATCTTTTTATGGTATAGTTGTTTAAGGTCTAGCATAGTTTTGTGTTGTTAATTTGCCAGGTGTTTTGTTAGTCATTTGTATTTTGCATCCTTCTTACTGTATAATTGTTCATTACTCTGCTTCTGCTCGAAACTGCTGGCCCCAATCTTCCCCAGTGTACACGGGGGGAGTGTGGGGGTTTATTTTTCTCTCATCTGTTTTTTTTTTCATTCTGCCGCCCACCCTTCTTGGCTAGCAAGGAGGAATGGCTTCCAGCCATTGGTAAATACGCGTCGGGTGGGCTGGTCAGTGCCTATACCGATGTTGAGGCAGTAAAAGGCCAGAA
>VOCP01051612.1:0-10776 GCA_007922195.1 Podocnemis expansa
TCATCACTGGGGAGGATCGGTGGTCTCTCTTTCCAGGTTGAGAGCCCCGATTAATTTGTCCCCCACAAATTTGGCGACCGCGGCAGGACTTACCCAGCTCACCCAGGAGGTGCTGCCATCCAGCCCCAACCCCGGCCGGCCAACAGATTGGGTGAGTTCACCTATGGGAACTTGGGGCAGGACTGCAGCTCCTTTGGGGCGATAAGGTGACTTCTTTGTTTGTTGTTTTTGTGTTGTTCACATCTTTGTATGTTTTTTGTGTATGTCTGTTTGTCATGTCATAGGCCTGTCTTCTTGTGGTTTCACCACCCTTGGGTGACACAGGCAGTTCTAGTATAACTGTCCCTCCAACTGCAGGGTGCACAGGATCAAGCAATTGGTAATGCTGTGTGGCAGAAATTTATGTCTCCATTCCCGCAGGGTGAAACCACTCCTATCCCTTTGAACTCTGAATAGGTCTGCTGGTTTATCAGTAGTAGCCTAGAATTCCCCTTTCCAGGTTGGGGAATTGCTCCTGCCCTTTCCAGATTGGGTGGGCTAGGCTAGATCTGTTTTGTGTTAGACCCAGAATTCTCCTTTCCAGGTTGGAGAATTTCTCCTGTCCTTTCCAGGTTGGGTAGGCTGCAGGTCCCCTGCTCTGTCTGAGGCAACCTAGAATTCTCCTTTCCAGGTTGGAGAATTGTTCCGGCCCTTTCCAGGTTGGGCGGACTAGGTTAAGCCAAGAAGGCAGGCTCTGGGAGGGGGGACTAGAAAGGGATGTCCGCCTAGGGTGAAAAATGGGATAGGGTCAGTCCATCCCGGAAAATAGTCCCCTAGGAAAAGTTCTGGTAAACTGGAGTCGACTCATGGGCACCGGGGTTTGTTTTTTTTTTTTTAAAAAACAAAACAAAACAAAACAAAAAAACAGAAGCTGATCGATCTTTGTAAAAGAAACTGGCCAAATTTATAATGGCCTCAATTAAGAGATTTAAATTTGGAAAATTTGAGGTACCTCAGGAAAATTCTTGAAATTCTCCACCCTAAACAACTGGATTACTGGTATGTGTGGGCAGACATGCAGGACATGGAAGCCCGGCAGGCAACATTGGCAATGACAGCCTGCAAGATTCCTGTATCCCCTCCCTATCATCAGGCCAGTGCTCCGGACTCTGATGAATGGCACCCTAATGCCATGCCTCAGTCTCTGGAGCCTTGTCAAGCTCAAGCAGTGCACTGTGAAGCAAGTGGTCTCAGAATAATGGGGATAGGCAAAACTAAAATTGCTTTCCCCCTTTGGGTACTCCAGGGTACTATATGTATACTTACTTATTATGGGCCTGATTTTTGTTTGGTTTTATTTAAATGGAGTTGGTATACCAGAAATAATCATTTAAAGCAGTTTCTTAGGAAAAAAATTTTAAGTGGGCATAACCCCTACAAAACAGTAAAATATGTATTTAAATTGGTATATACATAAAAAAAAATGTCTAAAAGGCACCAGAAATCAGTTGTCAGGAGTCTAAAGGACTCCCAGGACAAGCTAAAAACTCAGTTTAAAAGTTAAAAATTCCAAAATACTACTGGCCAGTCAAATTTGTTAAATAAACCCAGTACACCTCAAGTGCCATTGTTATCCCCTAGCTTAAGCAATAAGCCCAAGTTCTTGTTTTCTTGGCAAAGGTGCATGCCCTGCACTGTGAAATCGGGACCTAAGTCTTGTAACAGTAGTGATGTGAGAAAAAAAGGGTTAACAACTGAGGATGAAAAGCTGAAACAGGCTGTTATCAGAGCACTTCTGAAGAAAAACTCCTTACTGGCTGTGCTTTTGGAAGCCGTCCAGCAAAAAAAAGCCAGCAAGAAAGAGGGGGTTGCGGTAATAATCCACCCTTGCTGCCCTCCACAGAACCACCACCCCACCATGTCCCAAGTAAAAGTTCGGGCCCTGATTGCATCAAACGGGAACCCTAAAATGTGCAACGGAAATGTGTAAAATTTCAGCAATAATGGTAAGGGTATGGAAGAAAAAAGAAGCTGAGCCAGGGGATCATCCTGCAAAGGACATCTGACCCCTAGTTACAAATGAAGCTAAGGGACTATCTGGCGTGGCCCCTCAACAGGTACAGATCATGCAATCTGGTTATTTTGTGACTGCAATTTGATGTGATTAATGTGAATATTAATATTGGTATAATTTTGGTTGTCTTTTGTAATGTAAGCTGTTGGTTTGAGCAAGTGATTTGTGGGAGTAGTGCAGAGAATCTGTTGTTCCCCTCACCCCAAGGTAACACAAAAAGCATTAAGTTATGAACATCATCCTGGGGATAAGATAGTAATGGGAACAAACCTTTGGCATTTTGGTAATGTTAAGGCACTAAGTAGGCCTTCATGTGAAAGTAATTAAGTTGTAGATTAATGAGGCTTCCCTTTGGAAGCCTTGGTCCAAAATTAAAACAAGAACTATAGCAAATGTGACAGGCCCTAAAAAGCCTGTAGCATGTTAAAGTGGTAGCTATAAGTTTAAGTTGTATAATATTAAATACTACAAATAAGCTGCAGATGGTAGGTTAGCTAAATTTTGCAGTGCTAATTGTGGCCACTAACTTTCTCCAAAGTCCCAAAAATAGTCTGCTCAGCCTCAAAAAGGGGGGTGGCTGGTGTGAAAACTGAATGGCAAAAGCCATCCCGCTGAATGTCCTGCAGTTGTTTGTTAATTATAGGGATGCTTTGCCAATCAAATCATTTTTGCTCATCAGGGGTGTAATGTAGGGCTAAAGCAAAAATTTTGTGACAAAAAGGTAGCATGGTATTTACACCACTCCTGGGAGCAACCTGACCGTAAACTAATGCTAGGCTCTAAGCCCAAAGCACCAGCTAAAGTCAGTCTCCTGTAAAAACTGGCTGGGGCCTAATATAATGTGTTTTGCTGTTCTTCGCTGTTTCTGTAAGCTGTCTTAGCCTTGAGCCTAAGTGTGTAAACTCAAAGTGGGCTTAATCCCCCCCGCCTTTTCCTAAAATGATGTAGATGGCTTAAAAACCTTTTCCAGGGTTATCTGCAGCCATGCAAGGGATCCCTGGCAGCTAATGGGGATGTGGTATGGGGCACATTCCAGCATTCTAAAAAATTTCACATGCCACTGTTGTGGACAATTGGGCCACTGAAAGACAAAGTGTCCTTACCAGCCCGGCCAGCAGGAAGGGACACTTGACTTTGCAACAATGCCTCCACTGCCCATGTCCCAGCCCTTTAATCCTTAATTTTCTTCTCATGAGGACAGCCTAGCAAAAGGTTGCTTCCCCACACTCTGTTGCAGCAGTCCTTTTATAAACTAAATACAGCATTTTTTCAGGCTAAATTAATCTAATATACATTTTTATGTTGTCTGCAAACAATATTATTCTTATTTGATGTTCTGTTTTAAATCCCACTTCTTTATTCCCAGTTCTCCTGGATGGAAAACCTCATAATTGCTTGTTTGTCACCATTCAGTTAACAATGCCTTGAGTTAAATTTAAAGATACTCCTTTACAAAATCCTGATTTTTCTTATAAAAAAATTGGGTCTTGTCAAAAAAATTTTTACAAGGCAAGCTTGTGGCTAAATATCTTGTTTGTTTGCAACACAAAGTATTTAAAAGTAACCCATTTTACTGGATCAATATTGTTATACCTGTACAATTTGTCAAGTCCATAATGTTGGCAAGCTTGTACAAACAAAAAGGGGACCTTTTGTACATTTTCAAATTAATTTCATACAAATGCCAAAGTATATTTTTATAAATTTGTATTAGTTGTATGTACCTTTTCAGGATGGCTAAAAGACTGTCCTTGTGTTAAGCCGGTTTTTGCTACTGTTAGCAAAAGCTTTTAAAAGATCCATTTCAGGTTTTGTTAATCACCAATACAGAAGTCAAATGCCATGGACTGCCAATGTGAATCCATGCTTCACACTGTACAAGTCAAGTCAAGTCAAATCATAGGGCTGGAAGGGACCTCATGAGATCATCGAGTCCAACCCCCTGGGAATTGAACAAGTTCTACACCTCCAAAAAAACCCCAGAAGAATTAACAACACAGGGTGCATGTGCTAGTAACCTCTCCCCTGTTG
This sequence comes from Podocnemis expansa, assembly GCA_007922195.1. Taxonomy (NCBI): domain Eukaryota; kingdom Metazoa; phylum Chordata; order Testudines; family Podocnemididae; genus Podocnemis; species Podocnemis expansa. Next base: position 4,085 of record VOCP01051612.1, read on the forward strand.
TTAAAAAGGATTTGCCAAGCCAAAGTGAAGAGGATTTGCCACTACCACATTCTTGATATCTGCAAAGAAAAATAATCTAGAGACTCTTTAGTACGGTCCCAACAAGTCTGTGGGGCTCCATAAAATCAAAATGTTGTCATTGTTACCTGTAATTTATATATGTGCAAATGTCTGGCTTCTAAAGTTTTTAAGGTATTCACTTCAATTTTGCTATAGTGTTTTGCAGTACAGTTTCTGGTATGTTATAATCCTTAATGTAAGCTTAAATTAATAAGGTTTAAATGTAATAAACTGCTGTGTGTGCTCCCACTTCCCCCTTACCCTTGAAACCTCCAAAAATGGTGTTGGTTTATGGCACAGTGACCCTCCTGAAATCCTTCTTCCCCTCTTGTTTCTATCTGTGATAACACTCGCTATTGAACTACTTCATGGGTTTCTGGTTCTTCCTGGACCTTTTCTGCTCCTGAATTGAGTAACACAACTCTAATCTATTTGTTTGGCTTATTATGTGTCTGCCCCCTTTGTTTCACTTCTAATAGCTCTGGGTACTTTACAGGTGCTAGGGCCTTTTTGTCTAATCCAGGTAAAGCTCGGCTTGAAACATTACTTTTCACTGGAGCTCCCCCTCTATTTCCAGTGGTTTATACTCTGGATCTAATTTAACTTATTACATTTGTGGCACTTCAGCCTGTAAGTGACTCGTGCCAACTGGTCAGGCTCCTGTTATTTTGGCCTGCTCGTCCTGGCTGTCTACATGTGATCACACTTGGAAGAGCGGGTGCGGAACAAAAGGAGTAGTCCCCTTGCTCCCACTATTCTCCCTTATTTTTCTGACGTTCAGGGACGCATGGCATCTATGGGCTCTTTTGGTGTTCTGGGTGCTGCATTTACTGGATATGGATCCATTGTACCCATGAAAGGGGGCGTTTGTGCCCTAGTCGGCTCTGAATGCTGGACTCTCATTCCTAACAAAGCATACTAGGCTTATTTCTTGTTTTGTTTTTACCTAGGTTTTCACCTTGTTTCCTGCTTCATTCCTCTTATCTGTCAAAGCTGCCCAATCTTTCACTCTCGTTCTCGCCTGTCCCCTCTCTATTATGAAAATCCATAAAACTAGTGTTCCTATTATATATATTTAAATAGGAAAAAAGGGGGGAGTTGTAAGAAAAATTATATGTTATCTCTTCTGTAGGACAGTGAGAAAGGTGCTAAAGTGTAGGCCTCGTTGGAGCCGTGGGTTGCTATGGTAGTGGGGTCGTTTCTCTGGCAAGTCATGTATCTAAGTTTCTTTTAACAAGCGGCCTAGAGTTGATAGTTAAAGTGTGTTATCTCCCCTTTCTCATGCTTTTTCTCCTGACCATCTGGACAAGGAATGTAAGCTAGACTGTCCCGTCTTTGTTCTAACTGAAAAGGGAGTATTGCCTCCTATCTCCTGCTCACCCTTCTTGGCACCATAGCCTCACAAGAATGTAAGGTCAGCATCTCTAGGCAGAAATTAATGAGTTTGCAGGTACTGCGGCTGCCCAGGATAATGCAAATGATGTCAACAGTAAACAGAGGCGGGGATAATTATATGCATTCTTTAATCATTAATATGTATTTAATAATGTTAATGTAACCATATAAGGGTCTCTAAAACATTGTCAATCATGTAAGCATTATCATAGCATTATCATACTGTACTGGATAAAAGTGTTGTGATGCTGCCCCTCGGGGCTCTCTCTTGCACTCGAGTTGTTGGGGGAGCCTGCTCAGAGGGGCTAGCACTTCTTTGCTGCCCTCTGATGCAGTTCCTTTTGTTATTCAGCTGAATAATAAATCCTGAACCACACCTCGTTCTCTGCTAATTTGAGTCTCAGCTGGGAACGGGCCTTCATCACTGGGGAGGATCGGTGGTCTCTCTTTCCAGGTTGAGAGCCCCAATTAATTTGTCCCCCACAGAATGCATATAATTATCCCTGCCTCTGTTACTGTTGACATCATTTGCATTATCCTGGGCAGCCGCAGTACCTGCAAACTCATTAATTTTTGCCTAGAGATGCTGACCTTACATTCTTGTGAGGCTGTGGTGCCAAGAAGGGTGAGCAGGAGATAGGGGGTAATACTCCCTTTTCAGTTAGAACAAAGACGGACAGTCTAGCTTACATTCCTTGTCCAGATGGTCAGGAGAAAAAGCATGAGAAAGGGGAGATAACACACTTTAACTATTAACTTTAGGCCGCTTGTTAAAAGAAACTTAGATACATGACTTGCCAGAGAAACGACCCCACTACCATAGCAACCCACAGCTCCAACGAGGCCTACACTTTAGCACCTTTCTTACTGTCCTACAGAAGAGATTACATATAATTTTGCTTACAACTCCCCCCTTTGTTCCTATTTAAATATATATAATAGGAACACTAGTTTATGGATTCTCATAATAGAGAGGGGACAGGTGAGAACGAGAGTGAAAGATTGGGCAGCTTTGACAGATAAGAGGAAGGAAGCAGGAAACAAGGTGAAATCCTAGGTAAAAACAAAACAAGAAATAAGCCTAGTATGCTTTGTTAGGAATGAGAGTTTAGCATTCAGAGCTGACTAGGGCACAGACACCCCCTTTCATGGCTACAATGGATTCATATTCAGTAAATGCAGCACCCAGAACATCAAAGGAGCCCATAGATGCCATGCGTCCCTGAACGTTAGAAAAATAAGGGAGAATAGTGGGAGCAAGGGGACTACTCCTTTTGTTCCGCACCCGCTTTTTCAAGTGTGATCACATGTAAACAGTCAGGACCAGCAGGCCAAAATAACAGGAGCCTGACCAGTTGGCACAAGTTACTTATAGGCTGAAGTGCCACAAATGTGTAATAAATTAAATTGGATCCGGAGTATAAACCACTGGAAATAGAGGGGGAGCTCCAGTGAAAAGTAATGTTTCAAGCCGAGCTTTACCTGGATTAGACAAAAAGGCCCTAGCACCTGTAAAGTACCCAGAGCTATTAGAAGTGAAACAAAGGGGGCAGACACATTATAAGCCAAACAAATAGCTGAGAGTTGTGTTACTTAATTTGGGAGCAAAAAAAAAAAGGTCCAGGAAGAACCAGAAACCCATGAGATAGTTCAGTAACAAGTGTTATTACAGATAAAAGCAAAAGGAGAAGGAGGATTTTAGGAGGGTCGCTGTGCCATAAATCAACACCATTTTTGGAAGTTCCAAGGGTAAGGGGGAAGTGGGAGCACACACAGCAGTTTGTTACATTTAAACCTATTAATTTAAGCTTACATTAAGGATTATAATATACCAGAAACTATACTGCAAAACACTATAGCAAAATTGAAGAGAATACCTTAAAAACTTTAGAAGCCAGAAATTTGCACATATATAAATTACAGGTAACAATGACAACATTTTGATTTCATGGAGCCCCACAGACTTGTTGGGACCATACTAAAGAGTCTTTAGGCTATTTTTCTTTGCAGATATTAAGAATGTGGTAGTGGCAAATTCTTTTCACTTTGGCTTGGCAAATCCTTTTTAACAACAGGGGAGAGGTTACTAGCACATGCACCCTGTGTTGTTAATTCTTCTGGGGTTTTTTTGGAGGTGTAGAACTTGTACAGTGTGAAACATGGATTCACATTGGCAGTCCATGGCGCTTGACTTTTGTATTGGTGATTAACAAAACCTGAAATGGATTTTTTAAAAGCTTTTGCTAACAGTAGCAAAAACCGGCTTAACACAAGGACAGTCTTTTAGCCATCCTGAAAAGGTACATACAACTAATACAAATTTATAAAAATGCACTTTGGCATTTGTATGAAATTAATTTGAAAATGTACAAAAGGTTCCCTTTTTGTTTTTACAGGCTTGCCAATATTATGGGCTTGACAAATTGTACAGGTATAACAATATTGATCCAGTAAAATGGGTTACTTTTAAATACTTTGTGTTGCAAACAAACAACATATTTAGCCACAAGCTTGCCTTGTAAATTTTTTTTGACAAGACCCATATTTTTATAAGAAAAATCAGGATTTTGTAAAGGAGTATCTTTAAATTTAACTCAAGGCATTGTTAACTGAATGGTGACAAACAAGCAATTATGAGGTTTTGCATCCAGGAGAACTGGGAATAAAGAAGTGGGATTTAAAACAGAACATCAAATAAGAATAATATTGTTTGCAGACAACATAAAAAATTTGTATTAAATTAATTTAGCCTGAAACAAATGCTGTATTTAGTTTATAAAAGGACTGCTGCAACAGAGTGTGGGGAAGCAACCTTTTGCCAGGCTGTCCTCATGAGAAGAAAATTAAGGATTAAAGGGCTGGGACATGGGCAGTGGAGGCATTGTTGCAAAGTCAAGTGTCCCTTCCTGCTGGCCGGGCTGGTAAGGACACTTTGTCTTTCAGTGGCCCAATTGTTCACAACAGTGGCATGTGAAATTTTTTAGAATGCTGGAATGCGCCCCATACCACATCCCCATTAGCTGCCAGGGATCCCTTGCATGGCTGCAGATAACCCTGGAAAAGGTTTTTAAGCCATCTATATCATTTTAGGAAAAGGCGGGGGGATTAAGTCTGCTTTGAGTTCACACACTCAGGCTCAAGGCTAAGACAGCTTACAGAAACAGCGAAGAACAGCAAAACACATTATATCAGGCCCCAGCCAGTTTTTACAGGAGACTGACTTTAGCTGGTGCTTTGGGCTTGGAGCCTAGCATTAGTTTACGGTCGGGTCGCTCCCAGGAGTGGTGTAAATACCATGCTACCTCTTGGTCACACAATTTTTGCTTTAGCCCTACATTATACCTTTGATGAGCAAAAATCATTTAATTGGCAAAGCATCCCTATAATTAACAAACAACTGCAAAACATTTAGCAGGATGGCTTATGCCATTTAGTCTTTACACCAACCACCCCCCTTTTGAGGCTGAGCAAACTATTTTTGAGACTGGGGAAAGTTAGTGGCCACAATTAGCACTGCAAAATTTAGCTAACCTACCATCTGCAGCTTATTTGTAGTATTTAATATTATACAACTTAAACTTATAGCTACCACTTTAACATGCTACAGGCTTTTTAACCAATATAATTTAGGGCCTGTTACATTTGCCATAGTTTCTTTTAATTTTGGACCAAGGCTCCCAAAGGGAAGCCAGTTAATTTACAACTTAATTACTTTTACATGAAGGCCTACTTAGTGCCTTAACATTACCAAAATGCCAAAGGTTTGTTTCCATTTTTATTTTATTCCCAGGATGATATTCATAACTTAATGCTTTTTGTGTTACCTTGGGGTGAGGGGAACAACAGATTTTTTGCACTACTTTCACAAATTACTTGCTCAAACCAACAGCTTACATTACAAAAGACAACCAAAATTATACCAATATTAATATTTACATTAATTACATTAAATTGCAGTTACAAAATAACCAGATTGCATGATTTGTACCTGTTGAGGGGCCACGCCAGATAGTCCCTTAGCTTCATTTGTAACTAGGAGTCAGATGTCCTTTGCAGGATGATCCCCTGGCTCAGCTTTTTTTTTCTTCCATACCCTTACCATTATTGCTGAAATTTTACACATTTCCATTGCACATTTTAAGGTTTCCGTTTGATGCAATCAGGGCCCGAACTTTTACTTGGGACATGGTGGGGTGGTGGTTCTGTGGAGAGCAGCAAGGGTGGATTATTACCGCAACCCCCTCTTTCTTGCTGGCTTTCTTTGCTGGACGGCTTTCAAAAGCACAGCCAGTAAGGAGTTTTTTTGTTTTTTTTTCAGAAGTGCTCTGATAACAGCCTGTTTTAGCTTTTTATCCTCAGTTGTTAACCCTTTTTTTCTTACATTACTACTGTTACAAGTTTTAGGTCCCGATTTTACAGTGCAGGGTATGCACCTTTGCCAAGAAAACAAGAACCTGGGCTTATTGCTTAAGCTAGGGGATAACAATGGCACTTGAGGTGTACTGGGTTTATTTAACAAATTTGACTGGCCAGTAGTATTTTGGAATTTTTAACTTTTAAACTGAGTTTTTAGCTTGTCCTGGGAGTCCTTTAGACTCCTGACAACTGATTTCTGGTGCCTTTTAGACATTTTTTTTATGTATATATCAATTTAAATATATATTTTACTGTTTTGTAGGGGTTATGCCCGCTTAAAAAAATTTTTTTTGTACCAAATTATACACATTTTTACTTTACCTTACTTTATAAGAAAAACAAAACAAAAATTTACAATACACACCAAGGTTAGTAACAAGACAAACACCATAAAATACAAAACATAAACAACAACTTTTGTTACAAAAGCAGATTCATGGATTTTTGTTTAGGTGTTTTGCTGGTGCCAGGTTTTTTTTTTTGCTTTCGAAAAAACAAAAGAACATTTTTCTACCCCATGAGAAGGGAGACAGGGTATTGCTTAGAACAACCACATAAACTAAAAGTAAACTTTTTACTGAATTTGTTTGGTTCTGACTGCCATACCCTCAGCCAGCTTTTCAAAGTGTTAAATGCTAACAAAGCCAAAACATGCAAGATTTTAAAACCAAGAGTGTTGGCTTAAGTTTTTAAAAGCTTACATATTTACACGATTACAGATGTACACAAACTTTTTTTTCCTGAGTGATTTCAATTAAATTATTTACATTTAAATGCTCTAGTTATGATTTACAGACCATTTGCTTGACAAAAGACCCATT
>ML682889.1:817-11005 GCA_007922195.1 Podocnemis expansa
ATTTTTTTTTTTTTTTTTTTTTTTTATTTTTTTTTTTTGCTGGTTTAGGGTCTGTTTTGCTTATTTAAAACTGCAGTTTTATTTTTAGGTTTTCTTTAATTTAGCCAGGGTCTTTTTTACTGTATTTTTGTTATTAGCCTGATTACATGGCAATGTGTTTTTAAGGCTTAAAATGTTTAAAAATATTTATTTATTTATTTATTTATTTATTTATTTTTGCTTATTTAAAACTGCAATTTTATTTTTAGGTTTTCTTTAATTTAGCCAGGGTCTTTTTTTACTGTATTTTTGTTTTTAGCCTGATCACGTGACAATGTGTTTTTAAGACTTGAATTGTTGGTGGGGTCTGAACTAACCCCTTTCCACAGAGGGCATGCCTAGGCTTCAAATCGTAAGATTTGAATCAGGGGTAACTCTAAGGTGTGGGTACTCACTGTCCCTGAAATAGAAGATTTTTAAATAGAAAGGTTAACCCATTTGAAAGTTGATAAGAACCTTTTATAATAATGTTGTCTGCTTTACAGATCTATCAAAAAATGAAAAAAAATCTTTGAGTTTGTCGATGACCAAAAGAAAAAAGAAAGAGGAAAATCCACCACCAATGACTGACAAAGAAATGGAGTGTTGTAAATATAATTTGTTTCTGTGTTTTTAATTAGATTTTGTGGTAAAGTTAAAGGGGTTTTATTTGATCATCTTTTTTTCTTCTTAGGCACGGACAGTCCTCCTGGTGCCCAGCTCAAAAGGAAAAGGGAAGATACAGCTGAAAAGGAAAATTTACCACCACCAATGACTGACAAAGAAATGGAGTGCTGTAAATATATTTTCTTTGTGTGTTTTTTATAGTAACAAATAGGGAGCTTGTTTTGAAAAGTTAATTTTTTCTAAATAGGTTATGTTTGACATCTTTTTTTCTTTTTCTACTCAGCCAGTGACAGCTCCGCTGATGTCATTGTGGTCACAACTCCGGGAAAAACACCAAAGAAACAGAAAACCCATCCTGAGCCCTTGGCAACATCACCCATGCAAAACAGCAAGGGAGTCCTGAGGAAACAGCAGGAAACCCCCGAGTGCAGATACATCAAGCCCAAGGACAAAACCAAAAACTCCGGTACAAAGCACCACACCTCCAGTTCCTCAGTGGTCAGCACCACACCAAGCCCTGAGAGAGCTGTGAGTGAAAGCACACGCATTCACAAACCCGGAGCACATGCTCTAGGGGTTGTGAATCAAAAAACACGGAGCGAAAGCTCCAGCGCTGATAATTACATTCAACATCCACACCTCAACAGGACTGATGCAGTTCTCCAGTTCTGGGGAAAAATGATAGGTGAACATAACGCCTCATTTGGAAAAATGATAGGTGAACATAATGCTTCATTCAAAGAGCTGATGTTTGCTGTACTGTCCAGGGTTCCAGAAGAAAGACTGACTGAAAACTATGTCAAAAAGGCAAATGTTCTCGATAAATATGCTCAAAAATATTTCTGCCCTCCTGATTGTGTTTTTGAATCTGCACAGCTAGTTGTGGGAAGGGGTACCCGACCTATTCAAAAAGGGGGAGGTCTTTTCAGGGATAAACGGATGACTGCCAAAAAGTTAAGGGCCAGGGTCATTGTAAAGATTTTAAAAAAGGCTAAGGCGGTGATGAGGAGAAAAAAACAAAAAGAGAGGCCCGCTAGTGACGTGCCTGAGAATGGGGATGTGGAATTTGACCCACGGGGTGGCGGGTTAGAAAATTCCCCAGACAGCTCTTTAGGCAGCTCACCATCTGCACCCTCCGAGTCTGGGGTAGATTCGGATCCCCACCCTGATACCTATATGGAGCGGGTGAGGAGTTGGCAGCGGGAATTACCTAGATTTAGGGGCACAGTATACAATGATGAATTTCGTTTTGTCAATCTTGAGAGAATCAGTTCAGCCAGACGGGTGGTTGAAGCTGTGCACAGGGGTATACAGTCGGTTCTTGATGAGATTAACAACAGGTTAGACCCACATGATTACGTTCAGTTACGCTTGGAGGGTCAGAATTTAACTAATCCTCTGTTTTCAGTGAGAAGGAATAGGGATAAGCTCTCTGCTGAAGATTTCTTAAACCACACTTCTAAACTGTTACAGAGTAATAGAGAGGTGCACGTCGATGGGACGTTACGCCTCGTTGTGACAGTTGTAAGAAACATGGGTGGGGGTGGCCGCAGGGTTTTGAATTCCATCCTCAACAGCGAAATTCTCCATAAAAAGAGGCAGTGCTTGGTAGACCTGACTTACGCTGACTCGAATCTGTGTTTTGCTGGAGGGCTTTTGGCCAGCATTTCAGGCCGCAGGCTTACAGATGCAGAACTATTAGATGGGGCGAGAAAGCTGCATCAAGAACTGGGGTGGTCAGATCAAAAAAAGGTGATGCTCAGTGACATAGTGGTGATTGAACAGCATTTATGTGTCAACATTCAGGTGGTACTTTATACAGCAAAAGGTCGTTGGGGTTTTTTTAAAACGGGAGGCCCTGTGTACCCCAAGACGTTTTTTGTCCTGCTGCATGATGAGCATTACTATGGAGTTTTGGATGTGAAAAGGTTGTTTGGGGCCAAAAATTATTGCAAGTTTTGCCACACGGTATACAGTCATGACCACTCTTGTAGATACCGCTGCCGTCTCTGTTTGAGAGAGACGTGCTCGGTAAACACAAGCATGGGTCGGAGAGATCTCAAGAGTTGCCCCAGCTGCAGGCTGTTTTGCCGGTCCAAAGAGTGTTTAGATGGCCATCTAGAAGCTGCCTCTAAAAACCAAGTCGAATGTCGGTTTAAAACTTTCTGCAAGGGCTGTGACTCTTATGCGGACAAAGGACATAAGTGTGAAGGCCGCCAGTGTAAGCAGTGTCACAGTAAGATCCCCCGTGGCAGCAAGATAGAGGACCACTTGTGTTTTCTAAACATTATCCAAAAACCCGAAAGGTCAGAAAAGTATATTTTTTACGATTTTGAGTGCATGCAGGAGACGGGGGTGCACGTGCCCAATTACATTTTTGCTATGTCTCTAAAGCCAGAAAAATCTTGGGAATTTAAGGGTGGCGAGTGCCTTTCTGACTTTGTTAAAACCTTTATTGGCAAAAAGTTTCAGAAGTACACATTCATAGCGCACAATTCCAAAGGTTACGATGCTTACTTTGTGGTGAAGGAGTTGCTAAAGGAAAAGATGGATGTGGAGTTGATAACTCAGGGCAGTAAACTGATGTGTGTAGAAGTTAAGGCTCTGGGCATCCGTTTCATAGACTCTCTAAACTTCCTCCCCATGAAACTTAGCAAGCTCCCGCAGGCTATGGGGTTTGAGGATGCCAAAGGGTACTTCCCACATTTTTTTAACACTTTGGAAAACCAAAATTACGTGGGACCTGTGCCCGGGGTGGAGCACTATGGGGTCGACAGCATGATGCCCCAGGAGAAAGCAAGCTTTCTTGACTGGTACCGGGGTCATCAAAATAAGACCTTTGACTTACAGAAAGAGCTCACGTATTACTGCCAGCAGGATGTGAAAATTTTGAGGCGGGCCTGTATGCTGTATAGAGAGGAGATCATGAAAATGACGGCAAAGTCAGAAGCTGTGGGTATGAAATTGTGCATAGATCCTTTCCAGTACATAACTCTGGCATCCGTCTGCATGGCCATGTACAGATTTATGTTTTTAAAAAATAACACGATAGCCCTTCTCCCCCCAGACAGCTATCACAGGCAGCAAAAGAGATATTCAACCCCCTCTATTCAGTGGTTGATGTACATTGCTCACAAAGAAAAGATAGAGATACATCATGCATTACGGGGTGGGGAGTTTCCAGTAAAGTCCTACTTTCTAGATGGCTACGCCGTCATTGACGGGGTGCCCACAGCCTTTGAGTTTAACGGTTGTTTTTTCCACGGCTGTATCACCTGTTACCATGAAAAAGCCCTAAACCCAATGATGGGGACAACTTTTGGGTTTCTTTATTATAAGACACAGTACAAGGCTGATTATCTGAGAAGCAAGGGGTTTGCAGTCAGGACACTCTGGGGACACGAGTGGGAGGCCATGGTAGAAACAGATAGGGAGCTTGCGGATTTTTTAAAGGAAGCACAATTACCCCAACCTTTGGTTCCCAGGGACGCTCTTTTTGGGGGCAGGACGAATGCCATCCGTTTGTATTACAAACCCAAGCCCGGTGAAGAAATCCACTATTATGATTTTACCAGCCTGTACCCTTTTGTAAACAAAACCAAAGAGTACCCCATTGGACACCCCAAGATCATTTCGGGAAATTTTGGACCTCTCTCAAATTATTTCGGCATCGCAAAAGTTAAAGTGTACCCCCCGCGAGGACTCTATTTCCCCTTGTTGCCTGTCAGAGTGGGCGGCAAGCTTATGTTCCCGCTGTGTCGAACCTGCGCGGAGATCGAGCAGCGTGAGACATGCACCCACACTGACGAGGAGCGGGCCCTCCTGGGGACCTGGTGCACGGTGGAGCTAAACGCTGCTGTAGCGAAGGGGTACACGGTGGTAAAAATCTATGAAATCTGGAATTTTGAAAAAAAATCTGACCAACTCTTCTCAGAGTACATAAAAATGCACCTCCGTCAGAAACAAGAGGCTTCGGGGTATCCCAGCTGGTGTACAGACAAGGAAAAACAAAAAAAGTATGTTGCAGACTTTCAGCAGAAAGAAGGGGTGAGTTTACGCCTCTCCGAAATTGTTTTGAACCCCGCTAAGCGTCAAATCGCCAAACTGTTCTTAAATTCTCTCTGGGGTAAATTCGGCCAAAGAACAAACTTGCCCAAAACCAGCATCGTGAGAGACCCCGACGAACTCTTTCAGTACCTGTTTTCCCCCAATTACGAGGTTTCATCCTGCGAGTTTATCGATGATGAAACTGCTTGCGTGTCTTGGAAGCACGCCAAAGACCGTTACTCAGTTCCCAACAACAGTAATGTTTTCATCGCCTGTTTCACCACCGCTTATGCCCGCTTGGAACTGTACAACCTGCTAGACAGGTTGCAAGATCGATGCCTGTACCACGACACTGACTCGGTGATATTTGTGCAAAGGGAGGGCGAATGGAATCCCCCTCTGGGGGATTATTTAGGGGATCTCACAAGCGAGATCCCACCAGATCAGCACATCACCGAGTTCGTGTCGGCTGGTCCGAAAACGTACGGGTACAAGCTGTCGGGGGGAAAAGCCTGCCTGAAAGTGAAAGGGATTACCCTGAACGTAGCAAGCTGTGAAAAAATCAACTTTGACAGTTTGAAAGAACTGGTCCTGACCTATGGGGCAGGCTTGGGGGAAAGCGGCTCCAAAAAAATAGAGGTGCTTCAGCCCTCTATTGTGAGGAACAAACACCAGTGGGAAATAAAGTCCAAGACCCTTAAGAAAACGCAACAAGTGGTGTACAACAAAAGGGTCCTCATAGAAGGGTTTAAAACGCTGCCCTACGGATATTGAGAAATGGACACACGGTGGAAACACCCCTTTTCTGTCATTCTCGCAGGGCCTAGCAACTGCGGGAAAAGTTATTTCATAAAAAATGTATTGGATAATGCTGAGCGAATGTTATCTGTCATGCCTGAAAACATCGTGTGGTGTTACAGTTGCTGGCAGCCTCTGTATAAAGAACTCCTCTGTAAATATCCCTTTATCACTTTTGTAGAGGGGCTACCCGCTGCTTTTGACGATGACCGGTTGTTTCCTACCAGTAAAGTAAATATGGTTATCATAGATGATCTGATGAGCTCCGCTTGTGAAAGCGATGAAATTGAAAAAGCCTTTACCAAGTACGTACATCACAGGAACCTGAGCATTATGTATATAGTTCAGAACGTGTTTTGTCAGGGAAAAAAGAGTCGCACGATCAACCTAAACGCCAAGTACATGGTTCTGTTCAAAAACCCCAGGGATAAATTACAAATCGCCACGCTTGCCCGGCAAATGTACCCAGGCAAGACGCAGTTCTTTCTAGAAGCTTTTGAGGATGCCACCCAAAAACCTTACGGCTATCTGGTGGTGGATTTAAACGCTTCCACGCCAGAGGCTTATAGACTGAGAACCGGTCTCTTTCCCCCAGACTGGCCTGTGGCTTACACTTTAAAAAGATCAGCTGGGTATAAAAAGAGATGAATCGTCGGCTGGTCCTTTTTTAACAGCAGAGACCGCCGGTTGAAAACATGTCTAGCCGCGTGAAAAGAAACCTACCCCTTCTAAAATTACTGAGCAAATCGTCCCCTCAACAAAGGAAGGCTATACTGTGTGCGGCTTCTGACGATTTAGTAGCCGCCATCTCAGAAATAGCGCTGAACACCTTAAAAGGAAACATACCTTTGACACAGAATCAAGTGCGTGTGTTAAAAAAGAGACGCACGTTGATAAAAACTCTGTGTAATAAAAGGATCTCATTAAAAACAAAAAAGCATCTGGTGAAGCAGTCCGGAGGATTTCTCGGACCTCTGCTAAGTTTCGCTGTCCCTCTGATAACTGGACTTTTGACTAAGCAATAATGGAGTATGCGGAAAAAATGTATCTGGTGCCTGGTCACCAGCTGGAGCAACTAAGGGCTCCCCCTCCACCGGAGGAAAATATCAGAAAGACCGCTACTCGTTTGCTGGATGGCGAAATGAAGTCTATTCTTCAAAGGACGGACTTAGATGAACATGAAAAGGCTAAATTATACGCCGCTGTGCTTCAAAGGTACCTAACATACGTGAAGCACAGTGATTTGGATCAAGGGAAAACAACTCCCTTTCTACCTGAACAGGAACAAAACACCCCTGCCAGCCCTCCAGAAACCTTTGACTCTGTTGCTCAGGAAGTGTTGGATAGCATCGGTAAGCGTTATGTTAGAAATGCAACGGTGCTACTAAATAAGCTGGGGCAGGATAAAAACATATCTTCGTGGAACGATAAAGGGGCTTTTGTGTACAAAGGATCGGTGATTCACGGCTCTAACATACTCGACTTAGTCAGGGCCGCCACTCAGACACGCTCTGTTCCTAACAGACACGTGCCCAAAGGCTGGGATGCATTTATGAATGCCATGGCAGAGCTAAACGTGCCATCTTCCGTCATGGGCAACGCAGAGAACAGAAATCTTTTGGAGCGCCTGAAGGCTCCCCCAGCTGACACAGCAGCAGCAGATCATGAACCTTTTTTCCCTTCCAAAAAACGAAAATTGTCTAAAAGACCCAATTGGCTCACTCTGTGATTTTTCTTATTTTCATGCTTAAACCAGGTATTTTAAATGGTAATGGTTTTTCTTTTTCAAGCTCTAAGCCGAATGGTTTTTTTTTCCCCACACTGTAAATGAAAAGTTTTAAAAGGTGATTTTTTTTTTGCTTTGAGTAAAATTTTTGTTTACTTTTTAAAAACTTTTTGTCACGTGTATTTTTTTTAAAAAAAACAAACAAAAAAAAACACAGACACAAGATGTCTTTAAACCCCACGCCTGGGGCGTTTTATTAAGTAAAAGTCATTGCAGGATACACATGTCTGGGCTTGTTGAAACATGTTTTGAGCAACCCCAGGCAAGCCCAAGAACTTTCTTACAAAATTCATCACCATACGGTCATTTTTTACCAAGTCATCAGAATACAATTTTAAAATCTGGTCAAAAGGCAAACCCTTGCTACGGTGATGTAAGAAAAACACACAGTGATAGCCACAAGCATCAGAACTGGGGTCCTGTAATTGTCTAGTCTGAAACACAATGTCGGTGGCATTTTTGTTTAAAAAGTTCATGATGTTTCTGGGGAACAACACGCTGGTCGGGGGGTGGCCGTATGAGTCAAAGAACTCTCCATGGTTGTTCTCTGCCAGGTACAAGGCTAACCAGTGTTCACCCGGTCGGTTGTGCGGATGCGTGTTGACCACTAAACTCAGGGGTCTCCGTGTCAGTCTGCCGCCGGGGAGCCAGTCACTGGGAAACACATCTAAGAAAGTCTTTTGCGTGGCAGGGTCCGCCAGTAAGACACGTGAGAGCTGCACGGTGTCCATGTTCACATATAGTCGAACAGAACGTTTCTCCTCTGATTTATCTCTATCACGTTGTCAAAAACCCCGTACACGATCATGTTGACGGTGGTTGTCAAAGCATTGGCAAAACGTATTTCTGCTCTCAGGTTTCCCGTTTTGATCAAGGAATAGTGATCAGCGCATTCCTGATCAGGGGAGAGGTCAAAGGCAAACAAGGTATAACCCTGAGCAAACTCAACGCGGTCAATGAGCAGTGCACGATCTTTCATGTATTTACCGGCCGTTTGCACCAGATTCATATACTCCCTCACGCAGAGCCCAGCCTCGAAGTCTGGTTGGAGAGGCTTGGTGGGTATCTGTTCCCCGTCCACGTACAAAGCCAAAAAATTAATGTCATAATGCTTAAAGTTAAAGGGGTTTTTAGCATAACTCCCGCTGAAAGTGTCGTTATCCACAAACCCCAGGACAACCATTTTGGGTAGCTGTCCCAAGAACAGGTTTTCCTGGTTACTGACCCTGCTACCCGCAGGGATGCTAAACACTTTCATCCCCACACGGTCCACAGGGTATTTAGCATTAGCCGTGAGCAGGGCCTCTGCATGCCCCAGACGTACGCCTGGGGCTACCCGCACTTTCTTCACAAAAAGGGACGCTGATACAATGCGCAGTTTACAGCCTTGGGCTGCATCCCCCATTAAGCAGAAAGCGTCCTTATTGCGTGTCAGTTTGATTTTCACATCCACACCATTCAACAAAAGCTTTTCTTGAAAAAACAGATCACTGTGTAGATGGCCCAGCAGCTCTATCGTCCTGCTTTGGGCGGTCAGGTTTGCACGCTTCACAAACCCTAGATTCTCACCATCCAGCTCCGCAGCTTCGTGTTTTCCAGGGGTGTCTTTATAAAACAGGCCTGCGGAAAATTGCGTGGCAAGAGTCTCCTCGCTGTAATTGAGCACCGATTCTATAAAGGCCCTGTAGGGGTAACAGTTGTTGCTTTGACTTATGAGGCGATCCCCCAGCGTGACGTCCAGCTGACTGAAAATAGATGCTGCAGGATAGTTCACCAGACCCACCGCGGCATCCCTGGCGATCGCGGTTCCATCTGCTTTGACAATCTTGCAACGAAGGTAAAGAAGGGTATTGTTTAAGTCCATGTAATCTATGCCGTTCCCCGCTATAAAGAAGTCCAGGGGCGCAGCCTCTGTAATGGCTGATAGCGGCGGTACTTCGATGTAGATGCTTTTCTCGATGCTGGTCTGCGTAGGGGCTATTTGAAACAAGTCTAGTTCCGACTTGGTGCACTCTTCAGACCCGCAGTGAACAAAAGCCATGCTGATTAAAATATATCTCTTTTGCCAGGTGTTGAGCGCCTCCTACGCTTTCCCTTGGTCTTTCGCTTCTGACTAGTCCTGCGTGCTACAGCTTTCCTTTTAAAAGGTCTGGGCGGGCCCGTGCGTCGTGGGCGTGACACGCTTCTCTTTCTCTTCCTCCTTTTAATGTACATCAGCCCTGACCCCTCCTGTTCAGGCGGTTTTACCACCTTCTCCAAAACAGCGCGGGAGACGTTGCCTACCACGTCTCTAGCTATGTTTTGAGCAGCAGTTTTCACGTGAGGCTTAATAATCTCTAGCCCCCTCCTCAGAAGCGGTACAGCTTTTCTAAAGAGGCTGCGAAATATTCCACCCACGCCTGCTCCATACATCACGGGGGAGCCGTGGTAACCAGGAAGGGCATATCCAGCCTGGGCTTTGTAATAGTTGCTATAGATGGCGGGGTCACCGTAATTTTTTAGAATCACCATGGTGTTGTTTTTGCTTTACCTTTCAGAAACCACGCTCTCTCCGGGGACGCAGGTGCAGCTTGACGATCACCTTACCAAAGCGAAATGAGACGTGTCTGTTCTGGTCGGTCTTTATTTCAATGGCAACGGTGTCGATGTGGTGCTTACTGACAGGAACATAATGTGGTTTATCGTAGGTGATGGTGACAAACTCATTGTTCCTTCCTTGGACAGGGACGCAGCGTAACAGGGGTACGGAGAAGTCCCCCACAAACTGGTGTTCCACGATATCTGTGTACAGATACAAGGAGTTGAAGCCTCCTGTGATGTCTGCCGAGAAAGGGATTTTTTTGACGCGGGTGTTGGGGTACATGTCCAAAATATTAGCCAACTCCCCGCCGGTTGAAATCATATAAGCAACA
>VOCP01051679.1:0-18148 GCA_007922195.1 Podocnemis expansa
CGTGGGGTCCCTTCCAACCCTATGATTCTATGATTCTATGATAGGAGATACCATGGGAAGGCTGTGATGAGCATGTCAAGGCATTTTGTGGATAGGTAACCTGAACGGAAAAGAGGTCACTTCTGCTGGGGATCATCAAGGGCAGCAATGACCTCTGCCTTTGTTTAAGCTTCTGGTGATTTGCTTTGCAAACCAGGGATCTGGGACAACAGAAGAACCAAATAACCCATAGCTCATGGAAATGGTAATTGATTATGAATTCCAAGGCATATTTAGAGATCCAAGAAGTTTTCCCAGATATGGCTGAATACAAGCTGAGATTGCATGTCTTGACTGAGACCCAAAAATTTAATTATGGTTTTGTCCATTTTCTCTGAATAATTTAATTATGGAAGAGTTTAACACACTAAATTAGTCAGAAGCATTCCAGAAGAATGTATCTAACTCATTAATAGAGCCAACAGACATATTCAGAGTAATGTACTGTTCTTTTGATGTTGCCAAGTTTAACAATAACCCTTCAGGAGCTCTGAAATCACTTCTTTGGTTTTCAAAGGAGAAAAAGCCAACCTGTCACCTTTGAATAGTCTTATACTACTAGACACTGCTCTCTAAGATCAAGTTAGTGTCACTGGTTCGTGGGAAAAAAAGTGATGTTTTTAATCTGTTGAATTACAAGTGACTTAGCCAATGCCAATGAAGTTTACAGTAAAGATAAACAAAACCTGGTAGGGAAAAGATAAGCAAAACCAGCGACTATGTCTACGCTAGCAAATTAGTTAGTTACCTAGTTAGAATGATTTTTTTTAGTTCAAACTAAGCAAAGCTTAATTCCAACTAGTTAGTTTGAACAGTTAGTTTGAACTAACTGTGTAGTTTGAACTCATTTGCATATTTACTTTGAACTAGCCCAATGGAGACATGCTAATTGAAGCTAAATATGTTTCAACTAGCAGGTAGTTCAAAGTAAGTGTGCTTTTTTAGTTCAAACTAAAAAGTTAGTTTGAACTAAAAAAAGTGTGGCTAGTTCAAACTAAATGTTAGTTTGAACTAAAAAATCATACTTAGTTCAAACTAACTTTCAAGCTACTTAGTTCAGATTAACCAAGTCTGAACTAAGATCTTAGATGAAGACATAGCCATAAAGTATATGAATTAAAATTGCCAGGATGCAAGAGGCTGCAGAAGTAACACTCTGAACATACTTTAGGAAGGTGAGGAACATATTGATGGGGTTTCAAGTACCAGGCTCCACAAAATGTTCCTCCTAGAAGTTTTTCCTTTGAAACAGAAGACAAATTCTGTCACGAATCTCTTTTGTCTTCACACCATACACAACTGGGTTCATCACTGGTGGAAAAACAAAGTAGAAACTGGCCATCAGGATGTGTATATGAGGGGCAACTTGGTGGCCAAACCTGTGAATTATTGAGGTTAAAACCACAGGGGTGTAAACCATGAAGATGGCCCAAAGATGGGAAACACAAGTGCCAAAAGCTTTCAGCTTCTCCTCCTTGGATCCCAGATTTAAGACAGTCTTTATGATCTTGACATATGAGAGAGTGATCAACATTAGATCCACTCCCACGATGAAGAGAGTTGTGAAGATCCCATAGATATTATTGATTTTGGTGTCTGCACAGGCCAGTTTCACCACTGCCATGTGCTCACAGTAGCAGTGGGAGATCACACGGGACCGACAGAAGGGAAGCCTCTTGAGGAGGAAGAGCAAAATGACCACTATGAGAACAGCCCGAGCTAAAGCTGTGAACCCAATCATCACTATCACTGAATTGGTCAGGATGATGGCATACCTCAGGGGATTGCAGATAGCCACATACCTATCAAAGGCCATGGCAACTAGAATACCAGACTCCATGTCGAAGAACGAGTGAAGGAAAAACATCTGCACCAAACAGCCATTAAAGCTGATCTCCCTGGAATTAAACCAGAAGATGCTCAGTAATTTTGGTATGGTGGTTGTCAGTAAAGCCAGGTCAATGATGGCCAGGATGGCAAGGAAATAAAACATGGGCTTTTGGAGGGAGGGCTCTGTCTTGATAACATACAACAGAGAACAGTTTCCTAGAAGAGCCACAATGAACATTGAGCAGAAGGGGATGGAGATCCACAGATGCATGGCTTCCAGCCCCGGGATGCCACTTAGGAAGAACACTGATGGATCAGAATCCGTGCTGTTGGAAGCTGACAGGTTGGCTTCTTGCAACATCTTTTGCAATCTCACAGCAGTCTCTTTTCCTTCAATAAAACACAACACATGGAATGAACAGATCCTGTAAATTATATACATACTATTGGCCAGTCAGCTGAGTTCATTCACCTGCTTTTTAGTTCATTAGTAGCCTCTGTTTATGTCTGTGATTAACAGGGCTGGTGGAACACGGTAAGCAAGGTAAGCATTGCAGGGAGGCACCGACGATGGAAGGGCGTCCCCTTGCAATGATTACAGTGTGCAGCTTTTACATGCCACAAGACTCCTTGTTTTTTGGGGGTTTTTTGGTTGTTTTGTTTTTTGTTTTTTGCTTGACAGAGAAACTCTCAGACCTATTGAATTGTATTTTCTTGTTAATAAGGCAAGGGAGGTGGTGATCTGGGGTGATTCACTTGTAAATGAGGCAGGGGAGGGAGGGGTGATCTGATAGTCTTTCACAAATGGCTTAGCCTAGCGTTTCAGATTTGATGCTTCTAGTATTGCATTTGAAATCCCCTAAAGATCAGCCCAGACTTTCTTTGAATTAAACTGACTTAGTTTAATCTACATGAGGATCTTTAGAGAGACACTTTAGAAGCAGATTTCTGCTCTGTTTAGTCCAATGATTCCCAACATTTTCTCTGTTGTGGTACACCTTGATACCTTTAATTAATTAGAGGCACACCACCATATGATTACAAATGAACTTATGAATATTCATGAGCCAAGAACCAAACCAGAGCTCTTTGAGTAGTGTTTCAAAAAATCCTATGGCACACCTGCTCAGATCTGATGGCACACCTGGGTTCTGTGGCACACTGGTTGGGAAACACTCATTTTGTCACTAATGGTTCCTTGTTCCCTCTCATAGGAAGATGATCTGTTTTTGCACAAAATATGCAACTGTTTCATTGTTGAGCAGCATGTTTGTTCCAGCAAAAAAAAACAAAAAACAAAAAACAAGGAGTCGTGTGGCACTTAAAGACTAACAGATTTATTTTTCACATGAGCTTTCATGGGAGAAAATCCCACTTCGTCAGACACTTTGAAGATGGGGGAACTTACAGAATAGGATGAAAATAAATGCAGGGCAGTGTAAGACATGGGATCAGGTCATACTGCAACAGCAAATCAGAAAGCTCATGCAATAAATAAATCTGATAGTTTTTAAAGGCCACAGACTCTTTCCTTTTTTTGGTTTACTAGACTAACACGGGTGCCCCTTTGGAATTTGACAAGAGAAAATGTTTCCTTATTTGCCTTTGGTTCAAGCTGAGCCCATAAAGCATCACAGTTACAGCAGCAGAAGTAAAGAAGAGCAGAGCTGTGTAGAAAATTGAAGGCATGTGCGTATATCTTGTCTATAGACTCTCAAGATTAGAAAAAGACACAGAGAAAAGTCTT
Source organism: Podocnemis expansa (assembly GCA_007922195.1). NCBI lineage: Eukaryota > Metazoa > Chordata > Testudines > Podocnemididae > Podocnemis > Podocnemis expansa. The sequence continues at coordinate 3,617 of VOCP01051679.1, forward strand.
CTCTGCTCTCTTTTCAGTATGTCTTGGGAAGTGGATGGCACACACTGTCAGCCATACTTATTGACAGCAAGGTCCCAGTTTGATGGGTGATACATTCCCTGCTCTCAGCCACTTCCCCTGAGCAGAGCAGTAGCCTCAAAGACTGTTTCAGATTCCCTGGGACTGAAGCTACTCAGTGCTTGTGACATGCAACTCTTGGTCTTAAGGATTCACTTTTTCCCTCCACGTAGATTGAGTCAGGATCAAATTCACAAACAGCCGAAGGAAGTGGTTCTAATTGCTCTCTCAGGATCACTGCTGGCACTAATGGTGAACCAGTGTGGCACCACCCCAGGGTGCTGAAGCATAGGGGTGCCAGGGGGTGGGGCAGGCCAGCCCAGAAGCTGGACCCCATGCTCCTGCCTCTCCCCGAGCCAGTCACTTTGCCCCCATGGGCAGAGTGGGCCAGCCCATGGGTTGGACTCTGCTCTCTTGCCCAGTCTCTGAGCTGGCCCTCCCTGCCTCTAGGGAGGAACAGCCGGCCCAGGGGAGGGGCAAGAAAGCAGAGCCTGGCCTCTGGGCTGGTCGTTCCCTGTTCTGGGGGCAGGGCGAGCCAGCCCAGTGCGGAGGCCTGGTTCTGCACTCTCATTCACACCCCCACTGCCTTTGGCTCCACACTGAAGGCAGTGGGGTGGGGGGAAGCATGGCTGTGGGGAGCCAAAAAGGAAAAGTTAGCTCAGGGAACCACAGCCCCTTGAGCTGGCCCTGCCACTTCCCCTTGCCATGGCTAGGGTGGTAAGGGGAAAGGGCTTTGCCTTGGGGCCAATTTAAAAGGCACGCAGGGAAGCCATCATCCCTGCCGCATCTGGCCACGGCAGGGAAGCGATCCCCCCGAAGGCTCTGGCTGTGACGGGGGGGCACGATTGCCCCTGCTGGTTCTGGCCGCGGCAGAGGGAAGTGATTCACCACTGTGGCCAGAGCTGGCAGGGGGCATGACTTCTCTGCCGCAGCTAGAGCCGGCAGCAGCGGAGGAGTCCCTTCTGCGTATTGCAGGAGCTTAGGGACCCCCATTGCCAGCTACAACTGTGGCATCCCCCCTGCTGGCTCCAGCCAGGGTGGGGAGTCACTTCTCTCTGCCATGGCCAGAACCAGCAGGGGCGATCGCATCCCCCCACGGCAGCCAGAGCCGGCAGCAGGGATCGCTTCGCTGCCATGGCCAGAGGCGGCAGGGGCAATGGCTTCCCTGTGTGGCTAGGGTGGAGGGGGTGTGATGCTGTCTGGGTCTGGGGGACTGTTTATGATTATTTTTCATATTAATATTTCATATTTGCAATAATCCATATGCAATACGTCATGTTTGATATCAACAACAAGGCTGTAATCTGCTAGGAATGACTATATGATTTATATGTAGGTATCATATTTGTATTAGAAATTAGGAATCTGTTTGTTTTTACATGTGTTCCAAGCGATTTGTTCTTAAGGCAATCACAGACTGGGCATCTGCAAAATTATCGTTCTTCTTAATGGCCCCCATGAGGGAGGCTTCCAGCTGCAGCGGGCCCAAGAAGAAACCTGTTTGACCAGTTACCATGACTGACCATGTGGCCCAATTCCATTTTGATCTGGCAGAGACATAGAGATAAAAGAAGGGGACCCATCTTCATTTTGGGTATGTCCACAAGAGGGTTTTATTTCGAAACTACACTGGTTGTTTCAAAATAAAAACCTGAATGTCCACACGACGTTTTCTTGTTTCGAAACGACGGGCTCCGTTGTTTCGAAACAAGAGCCGTTATTTCGAAATGGCTTAAACTCCTTCCGTTTCGAAACGACGGTTATTTCAAAATGGTTATTTCGAAATAACGCCATTTGGACATGTTGTTTCGAAACAACACCATTGTTTCAAAACAACTGTTTTGAAACAACATGTCCAAACGGCCTTATTTTGAAATAACCATTTCGAAATAACAGCTGTTTTGAAAGCAGGTGTTCCCTTAATTAGAATTAACATTTTCTTAATTTGAATTAACTTATTTCGAAATAAGGACTTTATTTTGAAATAACTCATTTTGAAATAACTTATTTTGAAATAATGATGTATGTGTGGACATAGCCTTTGTCTTTAGTGTTCAGTCTGTAACCTGCAATCAACACTCTCCTCTGAAACTATTCTTCTAGGACTGAACAAAGGACTGAGACCCATCCAGCTGCTGCTGCTGCTGGGTGCACACCAGAGGAGTGAGATTAATCTGCTAACTATAGGATCTTCAAGGATATACATTCTATGGACTCTAAATCATTGCATGCATGTGATTCACTTTGACCCCTTAACATCTCTCATATTTTGCTTGTTTTCCCTTTTACATTAAATCTTTAGTTGTAGTCAGTAAAGGTTTGGCTGGCAGTGTGGTATTTTGGGTAAGATCCAAGCCTATATTGCTCTGGCAGATGGGGCTGGGGCCTTTGGGGTCAGGAGAACCTATTTCTTTAAAAGACCCAGTGGCTAGAGGGGACCATGGGAACCTATGTGTAGTAAGGGAGCTGTTTCTGCTTTGTTGTGCTCAGTGATGATCAGAGTGGGGAATCAGGAGCATGTTTTGTTACTGACTGGGAGAGTGGTTTAAGTACCACCCACAAGTGGTTTGGGAGTTTGGTCCCTGGTTTTGCAGCTTGCCCTGATTTGGGCACATTCAGAAGGTTATCCCAGGAGGCCTGGGTCACAGGGGGGACAGGTGGGTAGACCAGCAGCACTGCACCAGCCCCCCTTTTGGCTGCTCACCCGGTCCCTGGCATGGGGAGAGGTAGTATAGGGGTCTTCCCCTCCCCTGGGCCAGCCATCCCGCCTCCCAACGTGGCAGGGGGGCAGAGGGTGATTTGCCTGGGCCCAGCACCCCGCCCCCAGGGACTGCCCTGCACCGGGGATGGAGAGGGTGCCCATTTATTGATTGCAGGGGAGTGCCAGAAACCCGAGCACCGGCCCTGGTGATTAATCTGCTTTATACCAGAATTGTCAGTCTCATTCAAAGCCCACTAACCACCAAAATAATTCCAACCAGTATCAGTGGGATTTCTATTGGAGCATTTTTCTCAAAGTCCTTTCTTCAGTGACTTGTTAATGGTTAGACTAGAGAAAGAGGTGGGGTTTTCAGCATTCCCTGGAGCTTAGCTCAGCAGTGTTGTGCTGTTAATGCATCGCTGTAATGTATTAGACATCACTGCGATGCACACAGCATTGGAATCTGAATAGCCTGCCCTAGCATTTCAGTTGTCTGAAATCTATGGAGCAGCCTGTGCTGATACCAGCAAGTGTCATCAGCTCACTACAATATTTGTTTCTTAACAAATGTGAAGCTGCATTCTGTACAACTTTCCAAGTGGCCTTTCTTAACGATGTTGATCCATATAAACCTCATTATACAAGTCAACCCTTGCAGTGAGAAGAGCATGGATAATAATAATAAGATATGTATCAGAGGGGGGAAAAAAGGTGGGAAATTGCTGTTTTAGCACAGACGGGACAATGGGACTTCTGTCATGGCTCCCATTTTTTGCAATTAAATAAGATAAACTGTTGAGTGGTGATTCTTGCATACCATAAAGTTACCCAGAGGCAGCTGATGTAAATGGGAAATTCATCAAGACCAAGATGAAGTAATAAACATCATCATGGAATCATATAATATCAGGCTTGGAAGAGACCTCAGGAGGTCATCCAGTCCTATCCTCTGTTCAAACAGGATCAACTCCAAATAAGTATGGCTTTGTCAAGGTGTGCCTTAAAAATCTCTAAGAACAAAGACTCTACCACCTCTCTAGGTCACCCGTGCCAGTGCTTCACTAACCTCTTAGTGAGGCTGATTGGTCTGTAGTTCCCTATATCTTTATTCCTCCATTTGTTGAAGATGTTTTGTTGGACACTATATTTCCATTTTTCCAGTCATCTGGAACCTCCCTGGTCACCACGAGTTTTCATATATAAAATCTCGTGTGTCTGAAATCACTTCAGTCATATCTCTCAGCTGCCTCAGATGCATTATATCTAGCCAATGGACTTATGAGTGTGAAGACTTTCTAAATAGTCCTGGAACTATTTTCTTGATACTGAGGGTAGCCACCTTCCTCCCCATTCTGAGCTGCACTGTGTAGTAGTCTGGGAGCTAACCTAGTCTGGGAAGACAGAGGCCAAAAAAGCATTGAGTACTTAAGCTCTTCCACATTATTTGTCACTAGGTTGCCTATATGGGTGCAGAAAGAGAGACGGTCTCAGCTTTGGGTTAGGATACAGGGAGTTAGGTGCAGGATCCAAGCAAAAGAGTCCTGAACTGTTATCCATAATAACCCCCAGCTCAAAATGAGACAAGTAACTCTCATATACTGGCCACATAAAACTGTTTAAGCAATTAGAAATTAAGTACCTGTCTGTATATTAGTTCCCTGTTCTGCTTGCTGATCCTAATTTTGCCGACAAATAAGACAGATATCACTGCTTAAGGAGAGCTCCATGTTGAGGCATTACATTTGCATATGAACAAGTAAGGAAAGAACCCCAAACAAGGAAATGTGGTGAAACTGGCTGTCAAAGACCCTCTCCAACAAAGTCAACAAAGGTACACAAGAAGCCAACAGAATTTGTAAATTTGGGCTTAAGAAGGGATTATGGATTTGTCAGGGGAATGTGAGGAAGGGCTGGGTCATAGGGAGGCATTCACCCAGTCTGAAAGAGATACTAGGAACTAGTCAAAAATTCTAGAAAAGAATGTACAGCTTAACTAAAATGGAAAAGCAGGCCAAAAATAAGTAAGCATATAATACTCAGTGCTTACTTTGTTGGTCATGAGGTGAAGCGGAATGAATGGTCTCGATACTGTAAGTGAATAAATCACTCCTTACCACTCCACCTGGTTCCATCTTTCAGCATTTGGCCCTGAAACAGCCTTCACCCATTCTGTAAGGACCCACACTTTCCCTGACCTTCTTGTTGCTAACATATTTGTAGAAACTCTTTGTGTTACACTTTATGTCCCTTGCTAGTTCCAACTGCAGTTGTGCTTTGCTGTTCCTGCTTTTACTCCTGCTTCTTTGAGTAGTATTTTTATACTACGTCCTAGTCATCTATGCTACGTCCTAGTCATCTTGCTCTTCTTGAAAGCTTTCTTTCCTGCTTAAACCCACCAAAGACTTCTTTGTTATGTCATGCTGATCACCTTCCATATTTCCAGTACTTTCTGTACGTTGAGGTGGTTTCTTCCTGCACTCTCAATAAGGTTTGTTCAAAATATACCAGCTCCTTACACCAAAATACTGCAGAACTATGAAGCTATGTATATGATCCACCTGATCTGGAGAAAAATAGAAATGTCACTCCAGGAAATCTGACTTATCTAGCATCTTCCTGATTCTTGGTCAACATTTCCCATGGTGTGTGTGATACATGTAACCACAAATTGTAGTGAAAAGAAGGAGAATAAATACAACACATGGTAGTGAAAACTTTTAGGCTGTAGCCAGCTGGATGGCTAATGGTAGACATGAGACTGCATGGGTATGACTAGAGCTATGTAGGGTGTATACCTTAAAGTTTTGGCATGCCTGTAGTCCACTCACCTAAGCATCACCTCACCATCTACACCCATGGGAAAGGGGCATGGAGAGTATGGCCTGTATCCACAGCCGTAAAGGCAAACATACCTTCACTTCCAGGAGCAAAAGGGGGTGGGGGGGATATGGAATAAAACAAGATGGTACGACCTAGATTTATCTAAAGTCCAAAAAAAAAAAATTTGTTATTTAAAAAACAGAAAAAATGTGATAAAATAAATATAGATTCATAGATTTTAAGGTAAGAAAGAACCATTATAATCAGGCCTTCTGAATACTACAGGCTGTAGCATTTCACCAAGTGTTTCTGCATCAGCCATATAACTTCTTCCTGAGCTACACCCTATCGTTGAGACAGACATCTAGTCTTCATTTCAAGATAACTGATGGAGATCCAATCAAATCCCGACATAGGTTATTTTATGTGATATTTTGCCAGGTTCTAGTATGGTGCCCCTTGTTCCTAGTCCAAATTTGTCTAGTCTCAGTTCCCAGCCATTAGACCTCATACTACCTTTTCCAGCAAGATTAAAAGTCTTTCTGAATTAAAAAAAAAAAATCTCCTCCCATGTATGTATTTAAAGACTCTGATTAAGTCACCTTTATCTTTTTTTGATAAACTAACTAGATTGAGACTCTGTAGACTGGGGCTACCAACCTTGCTTTCCAGAGCTGAAATAATTCTTATACCAGTTTTCCCAACCCCTTTCAATTTTATCCACAAGCATTTGAAGTGTGGATGTATTTACATAAAGGGTGCAAAGTAAGCCTCAGTGTGTAACTCTAAACCCCTGATTTCTTTTTTCCAATAAACAGTTTCTTGCAATAAATCTATTTTTGTTTTGTGATGCATTTAAAGAGTTCACGTCTAAATGACAAACCTCACTCTGCTCCCACCTATATGTATGTAAACACAGAATCATTCTACTTTTACATCATTAGGGCTGGCAGCAGATTTGGCCCTGAGCTTTACTTTTGCCTGACAACTCTCCTTTTTTTAAAGGTCCTTGATTAGTCTGAATACAATATACCCCAGCTCACCTGATCTCTGTGGTTTCTTCCTCCTCAGAAAATGCTGCAATCATACACAAGCTGCATGAATCCCTGGGTAAAGTATTTATACTCTCCAATGACACCATGCTGACTTTACGCTCCTGCTGGGAGCTCAGAGACTTGGGCCATTATAGCAACACATTTGACTTGGACTGCAGGGCGTCACAGTAATGATGGATTGAAATTAACATGTTGCCGGATCGAATGATGAAAGGCAGAACTGGGTGGAATAATGATAATTTGATTAGAGCATCTAGACTACGTGTTCCCTTTCACCTTGTGGCCAACGAAGTGAGCCCCCAAGTATTGTTACTCATGTTGATTTACCTCCAATGCTGTATACCTGTTCATGTTTGTATATATTCACATGCCTATTTATTAATTTTACCTATACCTAGCACTTGGCTATATTTGGTCAGGTTTTTACCTTTGTGGTGAATATAACTAAGCCTGTTCCTACTATTATTTACTTCATTAATCTCTTCTGCATGGAAGCCCTTAAACTGGTGGCCATGCATTTCATTCAGATTTTATCAGAGTTTTAGCAGAGTCATTCCTGCTATTTTCCCACCTAGCATGGGATGCTGGCTTCAACCTAAGTATCACTACTATTTATAGTAAGTTACTCAGCTTGATTTATGGGTGAGTATATATATTCTGATCTGCATGTGGCTTAAACACTTTTTTGTGGCCAGTATACGAGGTCCTCCTTCCTCAGAGCAGGAAACTAATAGGGAAATATTTTGCTTAAACATTTGCAATTTGCAAATGCCTAAGCAGCTTTCATGTAGCCAGCACTGGCGAGATGGTTGCTTCCTCTTGTTAAACTGTGGGTTTCTGTGGAGAACAGCTAAGGCCCTTTTCACCTGGATCCTACCCCCAGCTCCCTTTACCCCTGACTCAGCACTGAGTTCCCTTCTCTCCTCACAACCACAATATCATTGTCTTTCCTCCACTCAGGCTGTTAATATCTAAAACTACATGAAAAAAATGTAGGTGGAACCCTCAACAGGATGGATAAAGGTGTGGACCACACTGCATGTGTCCACAAGTAGGGGTCCAAATCCCCCCCCCAAAGGATGTCCGCACAAGAGGATTTACATAATCTAACCAAGTGCAAAAATGCATGCACATTGTGCAGAACATATTATTCTGTGTTTAAGGCTCTTGTTGGACTTGAACATGAAGGCAATTGAACATTGGTTTGGGAAAGAGAGAGGTGATTGCACATAAAGCCCTTTTTATCCAGAAAAGTCTTCCAAACCTCACAATTAAACAGATCACTCACCCACTGCAGATACATTCTCCACTCTGGAGTGGACCATAAGCAGCAACAAAACACAACTCCCAAGTGGGTAGCCGTATTAATCTGCATACAGTAAAAACAACGAGAGGCTTGTGGCACCTTAAAGACTAACACATTTCTTCAGGCATAAACTTTTGTGGGCTCCCACCCACTTTGGCAGATGTACATGGTTTTACTGCACAATTCTAGCTGCCGTCACTTTCCCTTTGGGTAGAAATAAGGGTCCCCTATTCTGGGTGCACTTTGACTTCTATATGGGTGGGGGAGCAGCTCAAGCCAAATCAATGGGGCCACAGATTAGGAGGCAAATAGTGTTTGTCTGAGGCTTTCAAAGCTACACCTGCTCCTGATGGCAAATGGGGCCAGATAACTCTCCTGGTGTTTCTAGAAGTCTTGCAAAGGGACCAGGGAAGTAGGAAATTTAACCACAGGGACTGGGTGACTAATGAGCAGGGGTCTACAGCCATGTGAGCTTGTGAAACTATGGATAAAATCACCCATTCTCCAGAGGCTCACAGGAGGTAGCCTAGTCCAGCATGTGGGTTTTCTATTTAAGCCAAACCATCCCATGACAGGTCATATGGTGTTGCTGGACCCCCACCTTGGGAAGGACGTCTGAGCCTGTCCAGTAACTTCAGTGGTGGGATGAGCTGTGAGCTGTCCCCCTGGGGGAGAGAGAGGAGCTACAGCTGAGCACTGTGCAGAAATACCTCTGCTTTCTTTTGGCTGTCTGACAGCAACTCTGCCTTCACACCTCCATCACCCACCCTGGGCTTCAGGCTCCTCACAGGCATCCCTGCTTGGCACTGTGCGTGGGAGTTGGAGGTACCAGTGCTGAAGAGATGCAGGGAATTGGTGCAGACGTGGCCATTTCTTATGGTACTTTGAGGGGACTGTGGGGCTAGTTCTCCAGGGGTCCTGTAGCAATGGTCCATGAGGTATGGGACTCAGAGTGGGAATGGCTGGGAACCCCTCAGTCCTCTTCAGACTCCCGGAGAGCTGCCTCTTCTTGGGGTAGACCCCTTCTTCTCTCCCACTGCTCAGAGGCTTGCATTTTTGACATCTGTCACCATTTCGGCTGTTAGGCTCCTCTGACACTAAGCAGGAGCTTTTCATTGCCAGCACTCTGTCAGTCAGTGACTGGCAGCCAAACTTGGCAGAGGCCTCCCTGTTCCCATCCACTTCCCTTTCGGATGCGTTGGCATCAGTTGTAAGTTGTATGTGGGGTGAACCTGCCATGAGAATGTCTCAGACTCTAAGGTTAAAATGAACCAAGATGGTCATCTACTCTGACCTCCTGTACAATGCAGGCCACAGAATCTTACCCACCGACTCTGATAATAAATCTGTAACCTATGACTAAGTTATTAAAGTCCTTCTTACATCATGATGTGAAGACTTTAAGGTAGGGGTGTCAAACTTTAGGCCCATGGGCTGAATTCAGCCCACCAAGCCCACTGATCCAAGCTGCAGAGCTGCTTCCTGGGCTGCACCTGGGAGCTCTCTGCACTGGCAGCAAACAGCAAAAAGAGGCTGCCCCCGATAGAGCAGGGTCAGGCATGCTTCTGACTCACTCACATGATCCAAGTCAAAACACAGGGGAACAGAAGAAATGATCCACCCAGTCCAGGCTCAACTCTGCTGTGGTCTGCCAACCAATCAGCGTCTCAGTCGCAGCAAGCTGGGCTGGGCTCCCAGAGAGCCACCGCACTGCCTCCTACCCCAAAAGTTCACTATCAATCAGTCGGTCAGTCAGTGTCTTAATTTGATTGACAGCACATTGCACAAATCACAAATAAGAAAGGAAAAAGTGACTGGGGCCCAAAAGCGAATGATCCAAACAAAGGTGAGCCAGGATTGTGCCCAACCAAAGAAAAGCATGCTCAATAACTGACAGTGAGTGAGCCCAGGGAGGGAGGCAGGAGCCCAGCTTGCCTGTGGCTGTGACTGAGACTAGTTGCCACTGCATGGTAGGGGACATGGAAAGGGGAGGGGAAGATGGTTCAGGGGCTCCACCACAGGGGAAGGGTGGTCTGGGATCCAGCATGGGAAAGGGGTCCCACAAGGCAGGGAAAAGGAAAGGTTTCAGAGACTCTGCAGGGTAGGGGAGGCAAAATGATAGCCCAGGCCACTCCAAATGTGGCAGGGGACAGAACTGGGGAGCTCTGTGGACACATGGCCCTCATCACATGGCCTGGCCCCCACCCAACTTTGAATGAGTTTGATACCTCCGCTTTATGGTAAAGAAAATTCACCAGAAATTCTGTGTTACACTGGAAGGCTAGAGACCCAAGCAATTTGTCAATCTGTCCCAGAGGGAAATTCCTTCCTGATCCCATTATGGTGATCAGTTAAACTCTGAGTATGTGGGCAATATTTATTAGCCAGACAGCCAAGAAAGAAGTCTCTCTAATAACTCTGAACCCACCCTATTAATCATCTCATTGGCATAGCTATCCCCAGGAACCAAAGACTACTCAATGACAAAACTAAGCTGACCCATGGTACCCGCTCCCTCCCATAAATTATCAAGCATAATTTTTAAACCAACTAGATTTTTTGCCTCCACCCTTCCCTTTGGAAGGCTATTCTGGAAGATCATGACTCTGATAGAAACCTGCATCCAATTTCAAGTCTAACCTTCTTGGTGGCTAATTCATATCCATTAATTTTGGTGTCCACATTGGTGCTGAAAGTAAATAACTCCTCTCCCACCCTGGTATTTATTTCTCTGATGTAGTTATACAGATCTATCATATCTCCCTTCAACCTTCTTTTGGTTAGGCTAAATAAACCAGGGGGTCACTGCGGACAAATAAACTGGATATGAGACAGTCATGTGCCCTTATATTTAAGAAGGTTGATGGGATATTGGCAGGGCCATCCATAGGTGGGTGCGGGGCCCCGGGCAAATCACCCTCTATGGGGCTCCCTCACTCCCCGGCACTAGGAGGCAGGGCTGGCCACCCCAAGGGAGGGACAGGCCCCTGTGCCAGCTGTCCCATGCCGAGGATGGGGTGAGCCGGCCAAAATGGCGGCCCAGTTCAGTGCTACCGGTCCCCTCCGCCCCAAGGCCAAGCACGCTGCTCTGGGCTCTGTGCTGGAGCAGCAGGGAGGAGGTGGGAATCAGTGCGGCCAGGACAGGGGGGTAGCGATACCAACTCTTCACTGTCTCCCACCCCCTCCCCACTGCTCCGGCACAGAGCCCAGAGCAGTGCGTGTGGCCTGTGGGGTGGACTGGCAGCGCTGAACAAGGCTGCCCTTTTGGCCGGCTTGCCCGGTCTCTGGCATGGGAGGAGCAGTGGTGCGGGTGCACAGGGCCCCCCACAGCATTGGGCCCTCAGGGGCTGCCCCAGTCACCCTAACCTAAGAACGGCCTTGGATATTTGGCTACATTAACAGGCGCATTGCCAACAGCTGGAAAGAAGTGCTTATTCCCCTCTGCTTGGCCTCTGGGACTGCTTTTTGCTTCAGCCTCTGATGATTTGCTCTGCGAATCAGGAAAAACTGGAATAACACTAGAACCAGGAAACCAGGAGTTATGGAAATAGCAATTGAATAGGAATTTCCAGGCATATACAGAGATGCAGGAAGTTTGTCTGGACCAGGCAGAAAACAAAGATCATGTTGCATGCCTTGATTCAGGACCAGTAATTCAGTTACAGTTGTCTTTGAAATCTATGATGTGGTGTCAGAAACTGAGGCAAGAGGGGATTGTGGGACATATTAAACTAGACAGGAACCTTTCAGAAGACTGTCTCTAACTCATTGGTCTGTCAAGCAGAAAAATTCAAAGTGATGTTGTGCTGTTCTGACATGATCTAGTTTCATAAAATGTTGGTTGCACAAGTTTTTGACAAGCATGGTCATTTTTTTTTTCTTTTTTTATTTCCCACTCTGTTTTTTTCCTAAGGCAGAAAGTCTCCTAGGTGTTGGGTTTATTTATTTGTATTTATTAGCCTCCTTCTGCACAGGATGACCAGCATTAGCATCTTTTTTTTGTTTGTTTGGTTGGTTGGTTGGTTGGTTGGTTGGTTGTTTTTTTTTTAGAGCAGGGTAAAGCAAACATTTGTCCTCAAACAAACACACCATACATAGTTTAAATTATTTGGCAAACTCAGCAATAAAACTTTAAGCAAAATCAGCAATAAAGCAACACCACATTAAATAAGTAAATAAAAGATATTGAATGGGTTACCCTCTGTACAATTGTCTTAAAGCCAGATATTGAGGAACAATGTCTGCCTGTGCTTTTAATTTAAGGTACATTTGCTTTTTTTTAACAATAGATTTTACACATTTTACAAGGCAAAAACAGCATAATAGCAGTACAATTAAGAATATGTGGTACATTGTAGATCATATTTCATTAGTCGTACATGACTTTAAAGGCAAGAGCCTTAAATAAAATGATAGAATTTGGGCCTTTATTCCTGGGTTATAATTTTGTTGTTATATTTTTGTTTAAGGTATTTATATATGTGATTTGTAGTGTTTGTACAGATCAGTAGTGATGCAGTAATTGTCTATGGGTATGTCCACACACAGTTTTTAAATCAAAATAATGCTGGTTATTTTGATTTGAAAAAAAAATTAGGTCCACATCATGTTTTCTTATTTTGAAAGAAGCAGCTCCCTTATTCCAAAATAAGAAAAATTATTCCAATGTAATAAAACATAGTATTATATTGAAATGAGAGTTGTATCAAAATTGTCAATTCAGTAGAACCCTGTGTGGACCTGTTATATCAATATAAAAATTTATCGATATAAGGGATAAGGGGTCTGATCTTCTTCCTCCTTGCCAGGGAGGGAGGGGCAGTGCGGGGGGGGGTCAACCCCTGCTGGCACTGGCTGGACAGGTGGGGAGGGAAAGCACCACTGCCCATCTCCCAGTGCCCTCGGTGGGGGGCTGTGGGTGTGAACACCCCACACCCAGCTCCCTGTGCTAGCCAGTTAGCAGGATCAGGGATCCCTGTGCACCTGGTTTCATCCTAGGCTAGCTGGGCGATGGGGAAAATGAACCCCACGTGGCCGGCTTCCCCCATGGGAGCCAGGCAGTGGGGGCAGGGAACCCCACACCCCGACTGCAGGTGCGCTAGCTGGGCAGTGGGGGAAAGGAGCCCCGCATGCCTGGCTTCTCCCCATGCAAGCCGGCTGGTGGGAGCAGGGATCCCCATGTGCCTGGCTTCCCCGCCCCCACCACTTGGCTCCCATGAGAGAAGCTGGGTGCACGGGGCTCTCTGCCCCCACCACTCGGGTAGCGCAGGTGAAGCCGTTCGTACGGGGTCCCGTCTCCCTCATGGCTGGCTGAGCTGCAAGGCTTCAGCCAGTCTGTGGGGGATCTCTGTTCCCCCGCTGGGCACTGGGGGCTTTTTTTTCCCCTGCCAGTGGCTCTCGTGCAGAGAGCCAGGCAGGGGATTGGGTGGCAATACGGCCCTGTCAGAGAGCCATGTTGCCACACCTTCCATGGTGCTCCTCTCCTGAATCAAACTAGCAATTCCTGTCTGCAAACATGCTAGTTCGATTTCAGTTTTTTGGTTTGGAAAGTTAAATTAATTTAATGATTGTTATATCAATTTAACTTAAATCAATTTCACTTAAACTAATTTTATGGCTTGTGTGTGGACATTGCCTATTTGAAGGTTTCAGTATGTTTTAGAATTAACTAAGAAATTGTAAAAAATGTTTTGTCCTAAAAATACATCTACATCTTTCAGACAGCAGTAATATATTTAAAAATAATAATAATAATAATAGTGAATAATGGAGTGAATGAGTGATGTGAGAAAGAAAGGAGTAAGGAGATCTCACCAGCCTTGACCATTTGAATGAAAAGAAGGGAGTATGAGATAAGACCTTTTTATGACCCCCCCCAAAAAGCAAGGAGTCTTGCGGCACTTAAAGACTAACAAATTTATTTATCGCATGAGCTTTCATGTGAGAATATCCCACTTCATCAGACGCTTTGAAGAGAGAGAACTTACAGAATTGGATGAAAATAAATGCAGGGGAGTGCAAGACATTGTATTTTCATCCAATTCTGTAAGTTCTCCCTCTTCAAAGCATCTGACGATGTGGGATATTCTCCCATGAAAGCTCATGCGATAAATTAATTTGTTAGTCTTTAAGTGCCACAAGACTCCTTGCTTTTTTTTTTTCTTTTCTAGACTAACACAGCTGCCCCTTTGGAACTTTTATGACCCAGATGGCCAAAGAATGCTCCCCGCCTTAACCCTGCTTTCCCCCTAGAAATACAAAAACAAAATGGAAAAAAACCAAAATGAAGTAAAAACGATCACACTTGCAAAGATATCGATGATGGATAGTCAGCCCAAAGTGCAGATTCGGTGTGACTAAGCAGTACACATAGATTGGTATGAGAACAGACTGCCATAAAAACAGAAGCTTGAAGATAAACCTTTAGGTTTGGTTCTACAGCCACCCTCCATGGGCATTGGTGCACAATGGGAGGACCTGGTTCCCTTTCTCGTGGCTAGCTACTTAGCCAGTAGTATAGGATACAGTGGCGTACCAAGGGTGGGTGCAGTGGGGGGAATGTGCCTCCCATGCACAGGATTGGGAAGGGATGC
>VOCP01051718.1:0-12374 GCA_007922195.1 Podocnemis expansa
TGGACGCCTTCACCACCCCCGCCAGGCCTTCGGGATTGGTTTTGGCTACAACCTTTACTGGCCCCTGGAGAAAACCCTGCAACAGCGACAGTTCGGTGGAGGAGATGGCCAATATGTCGACTGACCCCCCAGAGATCGTGAGGGAACCCGATAGCCCCGATGGCCTTCCGTTGTCCATCCCCATGGAGGGAAGCGAACACGGCTCACGGGAGCTGAAGGCAGAGGTAAAGAAGGCTATAAAAAACAAAAGGCGTTACAGGGTGGTGAACTTACGGATCCTTTTTATTTTTAATGTTTCTGAAAAAAAAATTCTCTTCTCAACAGCTCGACGACGACTTTATACAGGCCTTTGAGAACCTGCACATCAGTAGCCCTGTGAAAACAAACATATCGTGCGTCAGCTGTTTCTGCCCGTGTCTGGCACAGAGAGCCGAGAGGGGACGACGAAACTGGAATAATGAAATACGCACCGGTTGTTCCTGCCCATGCCTGGTACACAGCACTGAGAGGAAGAATGAAGCAGCTCAGACTCTTTCAAGGGCTGGTGAACGTTTTTGCAGGACGCTGTAAATGAGGGGTGGTTTTAAATCTGGTGATTAATAAAAAAAGTCATTTAAATTTGTTAATGTGAACGTGTCTCCTTCAGACTTGCGCGGTTAAAACACGTTGGGGTGGCAGCCATGTCGGAGCAGACGGCTCTTTTAAAAAAAATATATTACAGCCCCGGGGAAGTCGGGAGCTTTGGAGGGGTGGATGCTCTTTTCCAGGCAGCCAAAAAGCAAAGTAAAACTTTGAACAGGGGTGAGGTAGCAGCCTGGCTTTCGGACCAGGATGCTTACACTTTACACAGACCAGCTCGAATAAGTTTTAAAAGAAACAAGACGGTTGTTTCAGACGTGGATGCGCAATGGCAGGCGGATTTGGTGGACATGCAAAGGTTCTCTAAACACAACAGCGGTGTTAAGTACATCTTAACAGTGGTAGACATTTTGTCTAAATACGCCTGGGCTTTAGGCCTCAAAGGCAAGACAGGGAGTGAAGTGTCCAAGGCCTTTAAAGCTATTTTCAGTGAAGGCCGCATCCCTCAAAAATTACAAACTGATCGTGGAAAAGAATTTTTAAACAAACCTGTAAGTGCGCTGTTTAAGCAGCACGGTGTCCACCATTTTGTGACTAATAATGAGGTCAAAGCGGCGGTCGTGGAGCGGTTTAACAGAACTTTAAAGTCGAGGATGTGGAGATATTTTACCTCCCACAACACCTTTCGCTACATCAATGTGTTACCTGACTTTATAAAGAGTTACAACCGGAGCTTTCACAGAACCATACAGGCCAGGCCTGTTGATGTTACACCCTCGAATTCCCTCCAGGTTTGGAAAACAGTATACGGAGACAATTTAAAAGTAAAACCGGTTGCCCACCCTTTTAGAAAAGGTGACCACGTGAGACTATCTAAAACCAAAGGAGCTTTTGAGAAAGGTTATGAACAAACGTTTACTGATGAGATATTCATAGTGGACGAAGCCTTAACAAAGGGCCAGAGACCTGTATACCATTTAAGAGATTACGAGGGTGAGACGGTGGCTGGATCTTTTTACCCTGAAGAATTACAAAAAGTAAATCCCAAACTTGACAGGATTTACAGGATTGAAAAAGTTCTAGAGGTGAAAGGAAGAGGGAGAAAAAAGCAGCTCTTGGTGAAATGGTTGGGGTGGCCAGAGAAGTTTAACAGCTGGGTGAAAGCGTCTCAGCTCTGTGAGGTTTAGACGCAAAAGATTACGCCTGCAAAAATAAAGACAGCGTGAAAGAAAATGGGCGATGGTGGTTTTTACATCACTTTGCCCAGCAACGCCAGCTCTCGGGTATTTCCCCAAAACACCAGCTCGAACTTTACCGTGCAACTAATTAAACCCTTGGATCTCCCGGGTGCTTGGGAGGTGGGGTTGGTGGAAATACAATACCCTCACAGCTGGAACAACATCAATGAAGACGCCCCTTTTGAAATCACCTGTGAAGATAAGAAATGGAATTTTGTCTTACGACGAGGTTATTACTCCTCTATACCTGATGTGCTGGAGCACATGAACAACGTCATGAGTCGCCATCCCGAAACACCAGGGGTGACCCTGAACTATGATCCTGTGGGTAGAAAAGTTAGATTTAAGTCCACCGATGTTGCTTATATGATTTCAACCGGCGGGGAGTTGGCTAATATTTTGGGCATGTACCCCAACACCCGCGTCAAAAAAATCCCTTTCTCGGCAGACATCACAGGAGGCTTCAACTCCTTGTATCTGTACACAGATATCGTGGAACACCAGTTTGTGGGGGACTTCTCCGTACCCCTGTTACGCTGCGTCCCTGTCCAAGGAAGGAACAATGAGTTTGTCACCATCACCTACGATAAACCACATTATGTTCCTGTCAGTAAGCACCACATCGACACCGTTGCCATTGAAATAAAGACCGACCAGAACAGACACGTCTCATTTCGCTTTGGTAAGGTGATCGTCAAGCTGCACCTGCGTCCCCGGAGAGAGCGTGGTTTCTGAAAGGTAAAGCAAAAACAACACCATGGTGATTCTAAAAAATTACGGTGACCCCGCCATCTATAGCAACTATTACAAAGCCCAGGCTGGATATGCCCTTCCTGGTTACCACGGCTCCCCCGTGATGTATGGAGCAGGCGTGGGTGGAATATTTCGCAGCCTCTTTAGAAAAGCTGTACCGCTTCTGAGGAGGGGGCTAGAGATTATTAAGCCTCACGTGAAAACTGCTGCTCAAAACATAGCTAGAGACGTGGTAGGCAACGTCTCCCGCGCTGTTTTGGAGAAGGTGGTAAAACCGCCTGAACAGGAGGGGTCAGGGCTGATGTACATTAAAAGGAGGAAGAGAAAGAGAAGCGTGTCACGCCCACGACGCACGGGCCCGCCCAGACCTTTTAAAAGGAAAGCTGTAGCACGCAGGACTAGTCAGAAGCGAAAGACCAAGGGAAAGCGTAGGAGGCGCTCAACACCTGGCAAAAGAGATATATTTTAATCAGCATGGCTTTTGTTCACTGCGGGTCTGAAGAGTGCACCAAGTCGGAACTAGACTTGTTTCAAATAGCCCCTACGCAGACCAGCATCGAGAAAAGCATCTACATCGAAGTACCGCCGCTATCAGCCATTACAGAGGCTGCGCCCCTGGACTTCTTTATAGCGGGGAACGGCATAGATTACATGGACTTAAACAATACCCTTCTTTACCTTCGTTGCAAGATTGTCAAAGCAGATGGAACCGCGATCGCCAGGGATGCCGCGGTGGGTCTGGTGAACTATCCTGCAGCATCTATTTTCAGTCAGCTGGACGTCACGCTGGGGGATCGCCTCATAAGTCAAAGCAACAACTGTTACCCCTACAGGGCCTTTATAGAATCGGTGCTCAATTACAGCGAGGAGACTCTTGCTACGCAATTTTCCGCAGGCCTGTTTTATAAAGACACCCCTGGAAAACACGAAGCTGCGGAGCTGGATGGTGAGAATCTAGGGTTTGTGAAGCGTGCAAACCTGACCGCCCAAAGCAGGACGATAGAGCTGCTGGGCCATCTACACAGTGATCTGTTTTTTCAAGAAAAGCTGTTGTTGAATGGTGTGGATGTGAAAATCAAACTGACACGCAATAAGGACGCTTTCTGCTTAATGGGCGATGCAGCCCAAGGCTGTAAACTGCGCATTGTATCAGCGTCCCTTTTTGTGAAGAAAGTGCGGGTAGCCCCAGGCGTACGTCTGGGGCATGCAGAGGCCCTGCTCACGGCTAATGCTAAATACCCTGTGGACCGTGTGGGGATGAAAGTGTTTAGCATCCCTGCGGGTAGCAGGGTCAGTAACCAGGAAAACCTGTTCTTGGGACAGCTACCCAAAATGGTTGTCCTGGGGTTTGTGGATAACGACACTTTCAGCGGGAGTTATGCTAAAAACCCCTTTAACTTTAAGCATTATGACATTAATTTTTTGGCTTTGTACGTGGACGGGGAACAGATACCCACCAAGCCTCTCCAACCAGACTTCGAGGCTGGGCTCTGCGTGAGGGAGTATATGAATCTGGTGCAAACGGCCGGTAAATACATGAAAGATCGTGCACTGCTCATTGACCGCGTTGAGTTTGCTCAGGGTTATACCTTGTTTGCCTTTGACCTCTCCCCTGATCAGGAATGCGCTGATCACTATTCCTTGATCAAAACGGGAAACCTGAGAGCAGAAATACGTTTTGCCAATGCTTTGACAACCACCGTCAACATGATCGTGTACGGGGTTTTTGACAACGTGATAGAGATAAATCAGAGGAGAAACGTTCTGTTCGACTATATGTGAACATGGACACCGTGCAGCTCTCACGTGTCTTACTGGCAGACCCTGCCACGCAAAAGACTTTCTTAGATGTGTTTCCCAGTGACTGGCTCCCCGGCGGCAGACTGACACGGAGACCCCTGAGTTTAGTGGTCAACACGCATCCGCACAACCGACCGGGTGAACACTGGCTAGCCTTGTACCTGGCAGAGAACAACCATGGAGAGTTCTTTGACTCATACGGCCACCCCCCGACCAGCGTGTTGTTCCCCAGAAACATCATGAACTTTTTAAACAAAAATGCCACCGACATTGTGTTTCAGACTAGACAATTACAGGACCCCAGTTCTGATGCTTGTGGCTATCACTGTGTGTTTTTCTTACATCACCGTAGCAAGGGTTTGCCTTTTGACCAGATTTTAAAATTGTATTCTGATGACTTGGTAAAAAATGACCGTATGGTGATGAATTTTGTAAGAAAGTTCTTGGGCTTGCCTGGGGTTGCTCAAAACATGTTTCAACAAGCCCAGACATGTGTATCCTGCAATGACTTTTACTTAATAAAACGCCCCAGGCGTGGGGTTTAAAGACATCTTGTGTCTGTGTTTTTTTTTGTTTGTTTTTTTTAAAAAAAATACACGTGACAAAAAGTTTTTAAAAAGTAAACAAAAATTTTATTCAAAGCAAAAAAAAAAATCACCTTTTAAAACTTTTCATTTACAGTGTGGGGAAAAAAAAACCATTCGGCTTAGAGCTTGAAAAAGAAAAACCATTACCATTTAAAATACCTGGTTTAAGCATGAAAATAAGAAAAATCACAGAGTGAGCCAATTGGGTCTTTTAGACAATTTTCGTTTTTTGGAAGGGAAAAAAGGTTCATGATCTGCTGCTGTGTCAGCTGGGGGAGCCTTCAGGCGCTCCAAAAGATTTCTGTTCTCTGCGTTGCCCATGACGGAAGATGGCACGTTTAGCTCTGCCATGGCATTCATAAATGCATCCCAGCCTTTGGGCACGTGTCTGTTAGGAACAGAGCGTGTCTGAGTGGCGGCCCTGACTAAGTCGAGTATGTTAGAGCCGTGAATCACCGATCCTTTGTACACAAAAGCCCCTTTATCGTTCCACGAAGATATGTTTTTATCCTGCCCCAGCTTATTTAGTAGCACCGTTGCATTTCTAACATAACGCTTACCGATGCTATCCAACACTTCCTGAGCAACAGAGTCAAAGGTTTCTGGAGGGCTGGCAGGGGTGTTTTGTTCCTGTTCAGGTAGAAAGGGAGTTGTTTTCCCTTGATCCAAATCACTGTGCTTCACGTATGTTAGGTACCTTTGAAGCACAGCGGCGTATAATTTAGCCTTTTCATGTTCATCTAAGTCAGTCCTTTGAAGAATAGACTTCATTTCGCCATCCAGCAAACGAGTAGCGGTCTTTCTGATATTTTCCTCCGGTGGAGGGGGAGCCCTTAGTTGCTCCAGCTGGTGACCAGGCACCAGATACATTTTTTCCGCATACTCCATTATTGCTTAGTCAAAAGTCCAGTTATCAGAGGGACAGCGAAACTTAGCAGAGGTCCGAGAAATCCTCCGGACTGCTTCACCAGATGCTTTTTTGTTTTTAATGAGATCCTTTTATTACACAGAGTTTTTATCAACGTGCGTCTCTTTTTTAACACACGCACTTGATTCTGTGTCAAAGGTATGTTTCCTTTTAAGGTGTTCAGCGCTATTTCTGAGATGGCGGCTACTAAATCGTCAGAAGCCGCACACAGTATAGCCTTCCTTTGTTGAGGGGACGATTTGCTCAGTAATTTTAGAAGGGGTAGGTTTCTTTTCACGCGGCTAGACATGTTTTCAACCGGCGGTCTCTGCTGTTAAAAAAGGACCAGCCGACGATTCATCTCTTTTTATACCCAGCTGATCTTTTTAAAGTGTAAGCCACAGGCCAGTCTGGGGGAAAGAGACCGGTTCTCAGTCTATAAGCCTCTGGCGTGGAAGCGTTTAAATCCACCACCAGATAGCCGTAAGGTTTTTGGGTGGCATCCTCAAAAGCTTCTAGAAAGAACTGCGCCTTGCCTGGGTACATTTGCCGGGCAAGCGTGGCGATTTGTAATTTATCCCTGGGGTTTTTGAACAGAACCATGTACTTGGCGTTTAGGTTGATCGTGCGACTCTTTTTTCCCTGACAAAACACGTTCTGAACTATATACATAATGCTCAGGTTCCTGTGATGTACGTACTTGGTAAAGGCTTTTTCAATTTCATCGCTTTCACAAGCGGAGTTCATCAGATCATCTATGATAACCATATTTACTTTACTGGTAGGAAACAACCGGTCATCGTCAAAAGCAGCGGGTAGCCCCTCTACAAAAGTGATAAAGGGATATTTACAGAGGAGTTCTTTATACAGAGGCTGCCAGCAACTGTAACACCACACGATGTTTTCAGGCATGACAGATAACATTCGCTCAGCATTATCCAATACATTTTTTATGAAATAACTTTTCCCGCAGTTGCTAGGCCCTGCGAGAATGACAGAAAAGGGGTGTTTCCACCGTGTGTCCATTTCTCAATATCCGTAGGGCAGCGTTTTAAACCCTTCTGTGAGGACCCTTTTGTTGTACACCACTTGTTGCGTTTTCTTAAGGGTCTTGGACTTTATTTCCCACTGGTGTTTGTTCCTCACAATAGAGGGCTGAAGCACCTCTATTTTTTTGGAGCCGCTTTCCCCCAAGCCTGCCCCATAGGTCAGGACCAGTTCTTTCAAACTGTCAAAGTTGATTTTTTCACAGCTTGCTACGTTCAGGGTAATCCCTTTCACTTTCAGGCAGGCTTTTCCCCCCGACAGCTTGTACCCGTACGTTTTCGGACCAGCCGACACGAACTCGGTGATGTGCTGATCTGGTGGGATCTCGCTTGTGAGATCCCCTAAATAATCCCCCAGAGGGGGATTCCATTCGCCCTCCCTTTGCACAAATATCACCGAGTCAGTGTCGTGGTACAGGCATCGATCTTGCAACCTGTCTAGCAGGTTGTACAGTTCCAAGCGGGCATAAGCGGTGGTGAAACAGGCGATGAAAACATTACTGTTGTTGGGAACTGAGTAACGGTCTTTGGCGTGCTTCCAAGACACGCAAGCAGTTTCATCATCGATAAACTCGCAGGATGAAACCTCGTAATTGGGGGAAAACAGGTACTGAAAGAGTTCGTCGGGGTCTCTCACGATGCTGGTTTTGGGCAAGTTTGTTCTTTGGCCGAATTTACCCCAGAGAGAATTTAAGAACAGTTTGGCGATTTGACGCTTAGCGGGGTTCAAAACAATTTCGGAGAGGCGTAAACTCACCCCTTCTTTCTGCTGAAAGTCTGCAACATACTTTTTTTGTTTTTCCTTGTCTGTACACCAGCTGGGATACCCCGAAGCCTCTTGTTTCTGACGGAGGTGCATTTTTATGTACTCTGAGAAGAGTTGGTCAGATTTTTTTTCAAAATTCCAGATTTCATAGATTTTTACCACCGTGTACCCCTTCGCTACAGCAGCGTTTAGCTCCACCGTGCACCAGGTCCCCAGGAGGGCCCGCTCCTCGTCAGTGTGGGTGCATGTCTCACGCTGCTCGATCTCCGCGCAGGTTCGACACAGCGGGAACATAAGCTTGCCGCCCACTCTGACAGGCAACAAGGGGAAATAGAGTCCTCGCGGGGGGTACACTTTAACTTTTGCGATGCCGAAATAATTTGAGAGAGGTCCAAAATTTCCCGAAATGATCTTGGGGTGTCCAATGGGGTACTCTTTGGTTTTGTTTACAAAAGGGTACAGGCTGGTAAAATCATAATAGTGGATTTCTTCACCGGGCTTGGGTTTGTAATACAAACGGATGGCATTCGTCCTGCCCCCAAAAAGAGCGTCCCTGGGAACCAAAGGTTGGGGTAATTGTGCTTCCTTTAAAAAATCCGCAAGCTCCCTATCTGTTTCTACCATGGCCTCCCACTCGTGTCCCCAGAGTGTCCTGACTGCAAACCCCTTGCTTCTCAGATAATCAGCCTTGTACTGTGTCTTATAATAAAGAAACCCAAAAGTTGTCCCCATCATTGGGTTTAGGGCTTTTTCATGGTAACAGGTGATACAGCCGTGGAAAAAACAACCGTTAAACTCAAAGGCTGTGGGCACCCCGTCAATGACGGCGTAGCCATCTAGAAAGTAGGACTTTACTGGAAACTCCCCACCCCGTAATGCATGATGTATCTCTATCTTTTCTTTGTGAGCAATGTACATCAACCACTGAATAGAGGGGGTCGAATATCTCTTTTGCTGCCTGTGATAGCTGTCTGGGGGGAGAAGGGCTATCGTGTTATTTTTTAAAAACATAAATCTGTACATGGCCATGCAGACGGATGCCAGAGTTATGTACTGGAAAGGATCTATGCACAATTTCATACCCACAGCTTCTGACTTTGCCGTCATTTTCATGATCTCCTCTCTATACAGCATACAGGCCCGCCTCAAAATTTTCACATCCTGCTGGCAGTAATACGCGAGCTCTTTCTGTAAGTCAAAGGTCTTATTTTGATGTCCCCGGTACCAGTCAAGAAAGCTTGCTTTCTCCTGGGGCATCATGCTGTCGACCCCATAGTGCTCCACCCCGGGCACAGGTCCCACGTAATTTTGGTTTTCCAAAGTGTTAAAAAAATGTGGGAAGTACCCTTTGGCATCCTCAAACCCCATAGCCTGCGGGAGCTTGCTAAGTTTCATGGGGAGGAAGTTTAGAGAGTCTATGAAACGGATGCCCAGAGCCTTAACTTCCACACACATCAGTTTACTGCCCTGAGTTATCAATTCCACATCCATCTTTTCCTTTAGCAACTCCTTCACCACAAAGTAAGCATCGTAACCTTTGGAATTGTGCGCTATGAATGTGTACTTCTGAAACTTTTTGCCAATAAAGGTTTTAACAAAGTCAGAAAGGCACTCGCCACCCTTAAATTCCCAAGATTTTTCTGGCTTTAGAGACATAGCAAAAATGTAAATTGGGCACGTGCACCCCCGTCTCCTGCATGCACTCAAAATCGTAAAAAATATACTTTTCTGACCTTTCGGGTTTTTGGATAATGTTTAGAAAACACAAGTGGTCCTCTATCTTGCTGCCACGGGGGATCTTACTGTGACACTGCTTACACTGGCGGCCTTCACACTTATGTCCTTTGTCCGCATAAGAGTCACAGCCCTTGCAGAAAGTTTTAAACCGACATTCGACTTGGTTTTTAGAGGCAGCTTCTAGATGGCCATCTAAACACTCTTTGGACCGGCAAAACAGCCTGCAGCTGGGGCAACTCTTGAGATCTCTCCGACCCATGCTTGTGTTTACCGAGCACGTCTCTCTCAAACAGAGACGGCAGCGGTATCTACAAGAGTGGTCATGACTGTATACCGTGTGGCAAAACTTGCAATAATTTTTGGCCCCAAACAACCTTTTCACATCCAAAACTCCATAGTAATGCTCATCATGCAGCAGGACAAAAAACGTCTTGGGGTACACAGGGCCTCCTGTTTTAAAAAAACCCCAACGACCTTTTGCTGTATAAAGTACCACCTGAATGTTGACACATAAATGCTGTTCAATCACCACTATGTCACTGAGCATCACCTTTTTTTGATCTGACCACCCCAGTTCTTGATGCAGCTTTCTCGCCCCATCTAATAGTTCTGCATCTGTAAGCCTGCGGCCCGAAATGCTGGCCAAAAGCCCTCCAGCAAAACACAGATTCGAGTCAGCGTAAGTCAGGTCTACCAAGCACTGCCTCTTTTTATGGAGAATTTCGCTGTTGAGGATGGAATTCAAAACCCTGCGGCCACCCCCACCCATGTTTCTTACAACTGTCACAACGAGGCGTAACGTCCCATCGACGTGCACCTCTCTATTACTCTGTAACAGTTTAGAAGTGTGGTTTAAGAAATCTTCAGCAGAGAGCTTATCCCTATTCCTTCTCACTGAAAACAGAGGATTAGTTAAATTCTGACCCTCCAAGCGTAACTGAACGTAATCATGTGGGTCTAACCTGTTGTTAATCTCATCAAGAACCGACTGTATACCCCTGTGCACAGCTTCAACCACCCGTCTGGCTGAACTGATTCTCTCAAGATTGACAAAACGAAATTCATCATTGTATACTGTGCCCCTAAATCTAGGTAATTCCCGCTGCCAACTCCTCACCCGCTCCATATAGGTATCAGGGTGGGGATCCGAATCTACCCCAGACTCGGAGGGTGCAGATGGTGAGCTGCCTAAAGAGCTGTCTGGGGAATTTTCTAACCCGCCACCCCGTGGGTCAAATTCCACATCCCCATTCTCAGGCACGTCACTAGCGGGCCTCTCTTTTTGTTTTTTTCTCCTCATCACCGCCTTAGCCTTTTTTAAAATCTTTACAATGACCCTGGCCCTTAACTTTTTGGCAGTCATCCGTTTATCCCTGAAAAGACCTCCCCCTTTTTGAATAGGTCGGGTACCCCTTCCCACAACTAGCTGTGCAGATTCAAAAACACAATCAGGAGGGCAGAAATATTTTTGAGCATATTTATCGAGAACATTTGCCTTTTTGACATAGTTTTCAGTCAGTCTTTCTTCTGGAACCCTGGACAGTACAGCAAACATCAGCTCTTTGAATGAAGCATTATGTTCACCTATCATTTTTCCAAATGAGGCGTTATGTTCACCTATCATTTTTCCCCAGAACTGGAGAACTGCATCAGTCCTGTTGAGGTGTGGATGTTGAATGTAATTATCAGCGCTGGAGCTTTCGCTCCGTGTTTTTTGATTCACAACCCCTAGAGCATGTGCTCCGGGTTTGTGAATGCGTGTGCTTTCACTCACAGCTCTCTCAGGGCTTGGTGTGGTGCTGACCACTGAGGAACTGGAGGTGTGGTGCTTTGTACCGGAGTTTTTGGTTTTGTCCTTGGGCTTGATGTATCTGCACTCGGGGGTTTCCTGCTGTTTCCTCAGGACTCCCTTGCTGTTTTGCATGGGTGATGTTGCCAAGGGCTCAGGATGGGTTTTCTGTTTCTTTGGTGTTTTTCCCGGAGTTGTGACCACAATGACATCAGCGGAGCTGTCACTGGCTGAGTAGAAAAAGAAAAAAAGATGTCAAACATAACCTATTTAGAAAAAATTAACTTTTCAAAACAAGCTCCCTATTTGTTACTATAAAAAAAAAACACACAAAGAAAATATATTTACAGCACTCCATTTCTTTGTCAGTCATTGGTGGTGGTAAATTTTCCTTTTCAGCTATATCTTCCCTTTTCCTTTTGAGCTGGGCACCAGGAGGACTGGCCGTGCCTAAGAAGAAAAAAAGATGATCAAATAAAACCCCCTTTAACTTTACCACAAAATCTAATTAAAAACACAGAAACAAATTATATTTACAGCACTCCATTTCTTTGTCAGTCATTGGTGGTGGATTTTCCTCTTTCTTTTTTCTTTTGGTCATCGACAAACTCAAAGATTTTTTTTCATTTTTTGATAGATCTGTAAAGCAGACAACATTATTATAAAAGGTTCTTATCAACTTTCAAATGGGTTAACCTTTCTATTTAAAAATCTTCTATTTCAGGGACAGTGAGTACCCACACCTTAGAGTTACCCCTGATTCAAATCTTACGATTTGAAGCCTAGGCATGCCCTCTGTGGAAAGGGGTTAGTTCAGACCCCACCAACAATTCAAGTCTTAAAAACACATTGTCACGTGATCAGGCTAAAAACAAAAATACAGTAAAGAAAGACCCTGGTTAAATTAAAGAAAACCTAAAAATAAAATTGCAGTTTTAAATAAGCAAAAATAAATAAATAAATAAATAAATAAATAAATATTTTTAAACATTTTAAGCCTTAAAAACACATTGCCATGTAATCAGGCTAATAACAAAAATACAGTAAAAAAGACCCTGGCTAAATTAAAGAAAACCTAAAAATAAAACTGCAGTTTTAAATAAGCAAAACAGACCCTAAACCAGCAAAAAAAAAAAAAATTAAAAAGCCCATCATGTGCTCACACTTAGAAG
>VOCP01051728.1:0-14361 GCA_007922195.1 Podocnemis expansa
AAATAAAATTTTGTGTGTGGACATAGCCTTAGCTTTAAGTGCCACACAACTCCTTGTTTGTTTGTTTGTTTGTTTGTTTGTTTGTTTGTTTTTAAGGACAAACACTTATATTTCTTGCATTGGCTTATTTATATATTTGTCAAATGATAAATAGATTTCTCCCATGAAAGCTCATGTGATAAATATCTTTGTGTGACTCGGGCCTCCTAGGATAACATGCTGTATATGCTAAAATCAGGGCAAGCTGCAAAACTAGGGACCAAACCCCTAAACCACTCAGTCAGTAACAAAATATGCTTCCGATACCCCACTCTGCTTATCACCAAGCATAAAAAAATAGAAACAGACCCATTTATTCAACATCAGCTTCTCCAGTCCCCATTTTACCACTGGATCTCTTAAAAAAATAGGTTCTCCTGATCCCAAAGTGCGAGCAACATTGCACAGAACAATATAGGCTTGGATCTTACCCAAATTACCACACTACCAGCCAATCCTTTAGTAATTACAACTGAAGGTTTAATATAAAAGGAAAACTAAAAAAATATGAGTGATGTTAAAGGGTCAAAGTGAATCACATACATACAAATGATTTAGAGTCCATAGAAAGCAAGTCCCTGAAGAATGTGAAGTTTGCAGGTTAGTCCAATTCCTCTGGTATGGACCCAGCTCTGGGGGAGTGGTGGTCTCAGTCCTTTGTTCAGTCCTAGAAGAATAGTTCCAGAGGAAGGTGTTGATTACAGGTTGCAGACTGAAGATTAAAGACAAAATGGAGACGAGTCTATTGTCTTTTATCACTTTTTGCTCTCCCATGCTCTCAGAGTCCTTACCAAATGAAAATGGAGTTTAATCACATGATCAGTCTGGGTGACTGACCAAACAGGTTTCTCCCGTGGCCCACTGCAACTGTGAGCCATCTTAATGGACCAGTGAGATGACTAAGATGACAATAATTTTGAAGACATCCAGTCTGGGATTGCTCGGAGTCAAATAGCTTGGAGTACAAATAAAGCAAATCCATTCCTAATATCTATTACACATATGATACCTATATATAAACCATATAATCACTCTTTGCAGATGACAGCCTTTCTATTGATTCCAAACATGGGATATCTCATATGGATTATTACAAATATGAAATATTAATATGAAAGACAACCATAAACAGTCCCCTGGACCCAGACAGTGTCAGAATTTGCTCCTCTTTAAAAGCACCACACAACTCCTTGTTTGTTCAGACACATTACATATCTTTAAGCAACAGAGGGAGCCTCATGAAATATATCCAAGAATACTCAAACAACGAATGAAAGGCCCTTAATGATTATCTCTGAAAATTCAAGAAAGACAGGAGAGATTCCAGAGGATTGTATAAAGGTAAATAAAGTGTGAATCTAGAAAAGTGGAAATAAGGATAACTAATTAACTAGTCAAAACAACTAGAGTCCCATGGCTCCTTAAAGGCTAACAGATTTCTTCAGGCATAAGCTTTTGGGGGCTCCAACCCTTAATGGGCATTCATGGAGAAAAGGGAGAATCTGAAAAAAATCACTCTTCCTCAGCCCCCTACTATCCTCACAACCAAATACAGGATGCAGGCTCAGTGCAGAATCTTGCCCTGAATGCAAGGAGGCAAATGAAAGAGGTAATAGACAGGAGAGCTCACGTTACACATTGAAAGCTCATGCTTCACTGTTCCAAACCCTTGTTTCCCTGTCAGTGTTGGAGGCACAGCAGATGTCTCAAATGCATTCAGGAGCTAACTCTGGGATGGTGAACCACTTTGTCCCACACGGGCTGTGCCTTAACACAAAGTGATGCATTTGCCTAGAAAGTACCCTTCCACATTATATGTCTGTGAGTGTGTCTTTGGCTTTGAGCAAGCTGCTTTGATGCAGAAATTGGAAGGCAACAGAATATATCAGAGAGAACTTTGTCCTTGCATGAATCTCCTTCTTGATATGAGAAATGGGGTCAGCCTGGCATATAGAAATTTCTAAATGCCTCCAGTATATTTCCCCATGTGGAGATGCAAAAGGGTCAGGTGACTGCACTTATACTTAGTACAATCTCTGGAAGGTTGCCCACTGTAAATATTTTAGGAATGATCACACTGAAATCTGAATATTGCTCTAAAGTGAGGTTTTCCTCTGAAATATTGATGAGAAGGGAACCCAAGTAAGCTGCAGAAAAATCATAAACTACAATTAGGGAGGGCCTTTTAATTCAAACCCATAAGACAGTACTCGGTGGAAGAAAATGGAAAATGACCTCAGCTTTAGATCAGATGGCCTTAACTTTTGATAAAATTACTACAGAAATTACAAAAGGAAACCATAGAAATAAGCAGTTGGTTTCCTAAGGGCCTGATTCTGCAGCTGTTACGTAGACCTGGTTTTCACCTGATTTACGTCATATATAAATCTACTATACTAATTTGCTATGTGCATATGTGCATGTGTGTGATAAGTGTACCATGCGACAGGCCATTGTGGTATCAGGGGTGACTCAATCAATTGCTCCTTGCTCTCTTTTTGGGAGCAATCCTTGGGAGAAATTGGCTGAGTCAGCTCTGATGTCACAACAGCATGTCACATGCTACACCCCCCCCACGCCTTCTCTACTCCCATTTCCTGCCCTGACCCTCTTCACCACCCCCATCCCACCTCCTGTCCCTGCCCCACCTCTAGCCACCACCCCTCCCTTCTCTGCCCTCATCTCTTTCCCATGTCCTCCTTCCCCACCCTGGCATCTCCTCGCTCCACACAGTAATGCATTAAAATTAAATGCACTCTACTAATTTGCCATGTGCTTGTGTGCATGTGTCTGTGATGTGAAGTGTAATCTGTGCATGTGCACTACAGGTTCCCTTACAGTCCCCCGGTAGTGCTGCCTGCCCTGCACATGTGCATATTACTTGTTCTTGCTATACTGTGCAGGTGGGCAGGGGCCAGGGAGATTTGGGGGGTCGGGGAACAGCCCTGAAGGGACACGGACCTAGCCCAGGGATTGCAATGGAAAGGCAAGCAGGGCAGGGCAGGGCTGAGGCAGGCAGGATGGAGAGGGATGGGCATGGAGCCCGGGGCCAACCCGGAGTGAGTCTCTGCCTCCAGCAAGGAGTTTCTTGGGGCTGCAGGGTGTGGGAGAGCCAGAGTTAGAGAGACCCACACCGCCCCGAACAAGGGACCCCAATCTGCTGGCAGGAAGGCCACTGCTGAGGAACTGGGAAGAGGGACACTGACGGCGACCCCCATGCAGAGTTTGCACATACAGGGCATGAAGTTGGGGACAGATCCCCAGGGGGCAGCAAATGATGCCCGGACTTTGGCCTGGGGGCGCTGCCCATCTGCATGTTGCCCAGGGCCAGCACAGGCTCCAGGATGACCAGGCACAACTTGCTGAGCTTTGCTCCCTGGGCCCGGGCCTGACCCCAGCCCCGGGTTGTCCGTCCACTGAGCCGCCCTGTGCTGTACTGCTGCCTCACTCAGCCGCATGTCCCTGTGCTGGCGTGCCATCGCTCACCCTGCGTGCACATGCCCAGGCCCCCTCCAAGCTTGGGCTCTGCCCCACAAGGGACTGCCTGTGCAAGGGTCCCTTCCAAGCTCTGCCCCACTCTTTGTCCCCCCGCCCCCTTCCCCCCCACCTCTCATCCACCCCTCATGTTCCTCCAACCCCTCTCACCCATCCCCTGCTTCTTCTTCACCCTACCACTCAGCTTCCCTTCTCTCAGCTCCGTCCCTCCCTCACCCCAGCACCCCTGTTCTTCCTGCTGCAGCCACTCCAGGGATTCGTCCTTCCTCACCCCAGCAGCCATCCCCCTCCATCCTGCCCAGCCCCCTGCTTCTTGCCCACCTAGCGCCCAACTCCCCTTTCGTTCCTCAATGCCCAGGTCCCCATTTCTTCCTCCCTCACCCCAGTGCCTGCCCCCAGCTCCTTCCACTCCCCTCCTCACACTCCTGTTCCATGTCAGTTCCCCCATTCCTCAACACCTACCCCCCAATCATCCCACTGCTCCTGCCACACCTCCATCTTCCTCAGCACCCGAGTCCCCTATTTAATAGGAGAGAAGCTTCTCTGTGGCAATTGTATTTATTAACTTTAAATGCTACTTAGTAAAGACCTGGAGGTGCTGAAGTTAACATGGCTAGTGTCTGTTCAGACTGCTCAAGAATAGACCCCCATTGTTTTCAGATGCACATATTGAACCAGACTCTCAGTTGATTTAAACTGATGTGACACTGGCTTATCTATTTGGGCACCGGGGGTGGGGTTGTTAAATACCTCTTCTCTTTTTGGAAGTCCAAGCAATCAGTTGCTACAACTCTATCAAACTCCAGTACCACGAGAACAGCTTTTCAGAGGACTGATTTGCAGAGGAAGACTCAGCTGTGTGCACCTTCAGAAATCCACAATCGTGCAAAAAGAATCAGAAAAAGCAAGGAGTCTTGGGGCACTTAAAGACTACCAGATTTATTTATCATATGAGCTTTCATGGGAGAAAGTCCCACTTTGTCAATGCAGTGTCTGACAAAGTGGGATTTTCTCCCACGAAAGCTCATGAGATAAATAAATCTGGTAGTCTTTAAGTGCCACAAGACTCCTGCTTTTTTTGCTTTACTAGACTAACACGACTGCCCATTTGGAACTTGGCAAAACAAATCAGGTAATTTGTACATGCAGTTGATTTCGTACATCCCATATGCCTTTTCACAGTCAAATATAGTTTGTGCACTCAAAAATATACACAGTCAAATGTAGTTTGTGTGCCTGAAAACATAGTGCATTTACAAGCTGTTGAGAGTTCACATTTGTTGTACAATCAGCACTGTAAAAAATATGCCCCTGATCTACAATAAGAGACCACAACATGGAACGATCAACCTTTCAAAGTTTTTTTTTTGTTTTGTTTTGTTTGTTTTTTTGTTGTTTTTTTTTTAATGGACTTACCTTTTTAGGATAAAAGTGCTTCTTTCAATCAAGCAGGTAGTTTCTCCCAACACCCTGGAGCTTTAAATGTTACCTTTCTTCTATGCTGAAAGGGACTTACAGCTGCTTAATTATTTAATGCCTCCTTGCTGGCACAGGGCAGTAAAATTCCAAAGGATCAGGACATTCCATTCCTATGCTTCCTTTTGAAAAGGCTTTAAGAAACTCATGAATATTTAAGATGCCTCAGTCATTGAGGGTAAGGTAGCACGATTAACAGTGAAACCAAATGCCACTAGTTACGTGTGCATCCCAGAGCTCTTTAAAAGCAAACAGTGTTAGCTCCCTGAATGGCCATTCCATAGCGTTTCAGCCTTTATGTTCAGACATAAAAGGCTTCCGTTTTTCTTTTTCTCCTTTTCCTACATGAGAAATGAATGTGGACCAAACTGTAAAATGATGAGCCTTTCAGTTGTGTGCATTTGGGCCCAGATCAAAGCATCAGAGGGATAAAAGGCATTCTAATTTTTTCATTAGAATAAAATTATAACTATCTGCTAGGGAAAGGCAACACACTATGGAAGTAAAGAAAAATCACCACTGTTCAGTCTTCTACTGGGTGTAAAAAACACACACTAGAGTTAAGACAGAGTTCAAGCTCCCATTTTAAATCTTGGACTTCTTTTACAGTTTCTCATGACTGGAGCTGCTCAAAGGTTTTGATTCCTTTACAGGCCCAAGTTTAAAGAATTGACATGCTTTGGCAGATGAAGGGAATAGCCCAGTGGTTGAGCTAGTAACCAACAACATAGAAAGCTGTTGTTCAATTTCTTCCTCTGAGGAATAAATCAATAAAATTACCCTCTGACCTTGAACAACTACTTATTCTCTCTTCCTCTGTGACTCAGTTCTGTATCTGCAAAATGAGAATACAATGCCTTACACCACAGGGATGCTGGGAAGATGAATATAATAAAGCCTGAGATGTTCAGTTGCAACAATAATTGGGGCCCTGTAAGTACCAAAGACTGGTGCAAGATTAATAACTCACATTTTCTATTATTACTCTGAAAACAAAGGTAACATAAAAAACAGGAAAGTGATGGGAATTCTCTATTATGGACTGAAGACTGACTATTAAAGAATCTATCTTACAGATCCATTTAAAATATAATGCAAATCTCTACACTGGGACCCACCAACCTAGTAGCATATTGGTAGTTTCTCCAAAGTCCCACGGGACATTTTAGGTGCAGGGGGACACTGCTGTAACTGAGAGCCTCATTGCATTCTTGCAGTGTAGCTTTGAAGAAAGCACTTGGCTTGTGACACTATGACTTCAAAGCTGTGCTGCAGATAACACCCTGGAAATTGAATAAATACTGTAAGAACAAAGCAGTCACTGAAATGCACTGTGAGTTTTTCACCCCCATTCAAAGGCCCTCTGGTATAATTGTCTCTGACAGGAGGCTCCTGCTCAGTAAGTACTTTGGCTACCAGTGACCTTAAACACAATTATCATTAGTTGGCTTGTAAGGGTGCCTCTCCCTTGAACTCAAATTACTGTGCTTCTCAAAAGGCTTTATAAAGAGAAGTCAATATCGTAGTTAGCATATTTCAAGCTGCTTTTATCAATGCAGTATCTTCATAAATAAAGCTGGAACTTGAAATAAATGCTGTAATAATTATAGCCATACATTGTAATATTTATTGCAATAATGTTGACAACAACAATTTGAATGATGATAGTGCACAAGCAATGAGGAGGAACACAGTCAGTAATTCACACTGATAAATATATTAGTGCCTTGTCTAGCTTTGAGTTCTGTTTATGGCAAAACACCAGGGTAACAATAACAACATGTTTCAGAGATAGCAAAATTATCTTGAATCAGGAACTGAACTCATCAGCAGACTGTTGAATTTTCTGTACTCTTCCAAGATGGGATCAAAATATTCTTCTCTTGTTCCCTCTGTGGAAAGTGTTTCAATATAGATGGGTTATCAAAGGCTGACCAATGCACACTGAAAGAACAAGGATGTTGACACCAAGGCAGAGATGCCTGAAATCAAACTGACAGTAGCACTTGCAGTAGGTCACTCTTTCCAGGAACCATGCATTGATTTAAGGCAGTGCCTTGCTGGAGTCTGCTAATGAGGGTTTCTGGACAGTGAAGTATCATAGCAGCAAGCACTTATTTTTCTCCACTTCCTAATAATGGATGAGAACGTACACAATGGTCAGCTGTCAGAGGGTAGCTAGCACTCTGAAGAGATAGGCACTCAGGCTACTTTAGGCAGACTTCGGAAAGGGAATGAGGGAATTCAGGGTCACCTAGGACTAATTAACTCACTGGGAGCCTGGAAGGCAGGTAAATAGGTAAAGAATCACCTGGATGTGATTAAAAGAAGCTACTTAAGCAGAAATGAGGGGCTAGAAAACTAGGTGAAGAATGGTCCCCAGACCACAAAAAGAAACTGTAACCTATATGCTTAATTAAAGGAGTTATCTCTTTTAGGGATCTCTTGAGGGTAAGTTATGTTTGTCATGCAAATTTGGCTGCCCAGGTCCAGATGCTTCTGGAAGTTAAGTGAGTGGTTGCATTGAGCACTCTCCACAAGGTTTTCTACTGCTACTGTGATGAGATGCTGCAAGAGCAGTAAGCAGCCACCGAATTGCACTGAGAAAAACTCATGTGCTCAGAGTGTGACTTTGAGAAGCTGAGCCAGGAGTAGAAAGCAAGAGGTTTTCTCCCTTCTGTGGAGCATTTTGGAACAGTGTTTTCTCATTTGCATATATGACTGATTGCTGGTTAACCAATAAACTGACTGGATAGTGCTGGTTTCAGAAGAGAAAGAAAAGCCTGTATGGATTTCTACCTAAGATCCCTGCAACCAAGGAAGAGGATTACTGCTTCTTTCAACTCAAGCCTTTGGACTTGGTGAATAAAGACTCGTGGACTTATTAAGTAGCCACATCATGTTATAGATCTGTATAGCAAAAGCAATGAGAGTTCTGTGGTATCTTGTAGACTAAAAGATTTCTTCGGGCGTAAACTTTTGTGGGCTCCAACCCACTTTGTCAGACATATCAGATGCAGCTGACAAAGTGGTTTGGAACCCTTGAAAGCTTATGCCTGGAAAAATTGGCCTAGACAAATTGGAGTAGTGAGTCAAAAGAAATCTCATGAGGTTAAACAAGGACAAGTGCAAAGTCCTGCACTTGGGATGGAAAATCCCCATGCACTGCTACAGGCTGGAGAGCAATTGGCTAAGTAGCAGCATGGTAGAAAAGGACTTGGGGGTCATGGTAGATGCAAAGCTGGATGTGAGTCAACAGTGTGCTCTTGTTGGCAGAAAGGCCAATGGCATACTGGGCTGCATCAGTAGAAGTGTTGCCAGCAGATCAAGGGATGCAATTATTCCCCTCTATTTGGTACTGGTGAGGCCACATCTGGAATACTGTGTCCAGTTTTAGGCATCCCACTACAAAAAGTATGTGGACAAATTAGAAAAAGTCCAGCGGAGGGCAACAAAAATGATCAAGGGGCTGGAGCACAAGACTTATGAAGAGAGGCTGAAGGAACTAGGCTTATTTAGCCTGCAGAAGAGAAGACTGAGGTGGGATTTGATAGCAACCTTCAGCTACTTGAAGGGGTGCTCCAAAGAGGATGGAGCTCAGCTGTTCTCAGTAGTAACAGAGAACAGAACAAGGAGCAATGATTTCAAGTTCCAGATGGGGAGATTTGAGGTTGGACATTAGAAAAAATGTCCTTACAAGGAGGGTGGCGAAAAATTGGAATGGGTTATCTGGGGAAGTAGTGGAATCTACATATCTTTGAAGATATTTAAGGCTCGGTTAGACAAAACCCTAGCAGGGATGATTTAGTGGGAGTGGTCCTGCTTTTTCACAGGGGGTTGGACTAGATGACCTCATGAGGTCCCTTCCAACACTATGATTCTATGATCCAAAATCTGTTAGTCTATAATGTGCCACAGAACTCTCATTGTCTTTGCTGTACACAGATTAACATGGCTACTCCTCTGGATAGATCTGCATAGTAATTGTTTTGGTTTTTTTCATCACAAAGTTTATGAAGTTAATATGTAATACAGTTCTTTTATTTTATTTACTCTGAACAGTCTTCACTGTGAATCTCTTTAGAATGAGTCCTGGGTCTCCAGCTGCTTCTCTGTGGGAATTGGGGTTTATTTCTGTTGGGTACTGGTGAAAAGCAATTGAGGAAAACTCTAGCTGACCTCAAGGTTAAAAAAGCTCCCAAGAAAACAACTTCTTGGAGGAAACCTGGTGAGGAGGAATCAACAGGAAATGAAAGCAAGAAAGAATGCTTCAAGGCAGGAGAGGCTCTGAAAGAGAGGAGCTATGATTTCTGAGGCTTGGTAGTACCTGGGCCCAAGGAAGGGTTTCACCATGTAGCAGATGTCCCAGATCTGAGGAGTGAGAGGCTGTTGGGAAGGGTCATCCTGATTTAACTTCTGCAGGCATCTTCAGATATCAATAATATATACTACATCTACTAGATGATGGCAGAACCTTGCTTTGTTAGTGTTAGTAGCCTCTCCTGTCTTTTAATCCAGCATAAGGGTGTTCAAGATAGGCAAAGTCTGCCTTGTGGCTTATTTTTTACACAACTTTGGAAACCTGGGCCCAACACGCCTCTGTGTCAGGGGCGTCAGTGCATTGGGGCCAGCAGAGCAGGGGCCCTGCATCTACCATGTGACGCATCTGGCTGGCAAGTGCAGTGGAAGGGGCCAGATCTGACTCCATGCCGCTTGCTGGCAAGTGGCTGGAGGCTCGAAACTGGAGCTGGCTCCTGCTACTGCCAGCAAGCTGCAGGAGCCAGCTCCAGCTTAAAGCCCCACTGCAAGCAGCTGGGGCCGGATTGCACCCTGAAGTAGGATCAACCCACTTACATTGACCACCAGGAACAAAGTTTTACTCAGCAAGGAAACCTAGAACTGGATTACGATCCATTAGCCTCTTCTCTGCTGGGCTGACACATACTCCAAGCCTCATTCAGTGTTGAAATTTTGTATAGCACAATTCTCCTTACAAACCATTCCCAATTCCCACAATAATTGAACACTAGAACAAATAAGCCAGTGTTGTCCTTTTCCCATTTAAATTCTCAGGGTGCTCTTTAAGACTTGTTTTTTCCCTATCTTCAACGAAATATAAAACAGGATTAGTCTGTTGGCCTCCTCTCTGCTTACCTGCTATGGACTCCCAGCCTCAGGCTAAAACTTTCTGCCTGGAGCTAGAGGTGCTTCATTAAAGCAGTCATTTTTATAGCTCTTACAGACAATGTGCACAAGCCTGAAACAGTAGCTTTTTGTGATGTTCTCAGTCTAAATAAATGCTTTTCCCAAAAAAGTCTGTCTGTGACCCAAGTGGTCTTGTTAAAAACAAGGTACATGATGAAGAGAGAGAGGATTTGTTTTTCTTTTTTAAGAAGTACATTTATAGCACATCTGTGATAATGTGAAGCTCTGTGAAAGCTCTTATAGAAGGAGGATACAGTAAATAAAAAAACCTCTTCTATTACTAGAAAATGCTGCTCTCTCTCTCTCTCTCTCTCTCTCTCTCTCTCTCTCTCTCTCTCTCTCTATATTAGCATGTGACACTTTCAGTCTTTAATAACCAGCCCCATCATTATATGGAATAGCATTGCTGGCCTTTCCAACCGATTTATTTCATAGTGGGAGACAGGGCAAGTCAATGCCTTTTTGCAAAACCAAGGCACCCTTATCCATCTAACCTTTAAATGCAGAATGACACATGAAGAGGCTTCCTTAAAGTCTTTAATTAAATATAACAGACTGTGGGAGCCTAGAGCTTTTAACCCTGATTCTATAGTCCTATAACACTTTTAAGCTTGAGGACGTTCCTTTAACCTGACATAAGAAATGCTTTATAAAATACATTGCTGACAATCTCAAGAATGTCCAGAAGCTAACAAGATAGAAATCACTGCTAGAAGGATACTGTGCAATTATTAAACAGACTCATCTAAATAAATATTTGCACCTCAGCTTTTACTGGACTAGAGAATGGAATCTCAAGAAACCGGAAGAGATCTGCCTGTCTTGCAGGGCCAGATTATCACAGAGGCTTTAGTGGCTTCAGCTCCAGGCTTTGCCCAGAACCAGAAGCCCCGGTCTCTAGCTCCTAAAGTAATAATCCAGGACCCCTGTGTGGTTCTGTGCTCGCAGGGCAGAAATGTTGAGAATGCTTCTGCCAGCAGGCGGGGAGGAGGGGCCCTGGAGCCAGAGGCCAGGCTCTGTGCTCCACCTCACCCTGGGCTGGCTGGGGGGGTGGGACCAGCTGTCTCAAGGCAAGACCTCTGCTGCGGCCCTCCAGGGCTCACCCTGCACCAGCTGTCCCTGCACACCTCCTGGGCAAACTGACTGGAGCAGGGCCAGGGAGGGAACCCCCTCTGGCCCCAAGGCCCCCCAGCAATGGGGGGCAGACACCAGCCGGTGCAGTGCATTGCAGTGAAGGGGGCAGTCTGGGACCCCTGCTTTGGGGCGGGGTGCAGGCATATGGGCCCATAGTGGGGAGTAGCCTTGGCCCCGGGGCCAGCTAATCCAGCCCTGCTGTCTTGATATACTTAAATGTATATTCCTTTTAGAAAATTATATATTTTTAATATTTTTTTATTTCATTGTAGTGGTGTAGAGGAGTCTTGGTCATGGCCTAGGACTATTGTGCTGGGTGCTATACATATTCAGAACAAAAAGTGGCTTCCTTCCTGTGATACACCTGGCAGAGCTCACAGGATACCAAGGATTGATCAGTGATCAGCCTTCCCCTGTGTGTTTAACAAGGGGCCAGGCCTGACCTAGGCAGAGAAGGCTTTAAAAGCCAGTGGCTGAGCGACCAGAGGGAGCTTGTGAACAGGGGACAGCAAACAGGGGAGTTTGAGAGGGAGTTTGGGGAGGAGTTTGTGAAACCAAGATGGTGAAGAGGAGCCGCACTGCTGCCAGCGCCCCTTCTGTCTCTTCTACCTGTGCCTGTAGCCAGACAGACATCCTGACCATAGATATCTCTACCCAGACCCTGGTGTGGACTTGCAGGGACTGCAGCCTGCAGTTCCCTGTCTCCAACGATCAGGCTGGGGAGATGAATCGATGTGACAGGTGCCTGCTGGTGGAATCTCTCAGGAGGCAGGTGGGAGAGTTACAGGAGGAGGTGTCTCGGCTTAGGAGTATCCACACCCTGGAGAAGTTCCTCGACAGCATCCACGAGGAGAAGTGCAGGATGGAGGGCACTGACCAGGTACCAGAGACTACTGCCACAACACTGGAGCTGGATGGGGAGCCTGTGGCAGGGGGAGGACACTGGCAGCTGGTTACCTCTGGCGGTAGGCAGTGCTCCACCCCTGCCCAAAACCCACCCTCTGTTGTGGTGAAGAATCGTTATGCGGTGCTAGAGACAGTGAAGGAGGTGGAAGAGGAGAGGCCATGCACCCCCGAGGCTGGGAGGATCACAGCCACCACAGCTGGAAGGAAACGTAGAGTTGTGGTGGTTGGGGACTCACTTCTGAGGGGGACGGAGGCACCCATCTGTCGCCCTGACAAGATCTCTCAAGAGGTATGCTGCCTGCCAGGTGCCCGCATCCGAGACATTACGGAGGGATTGTCGAGAATCATCCGCCCCTCTGACTACTACCCCATGCTTCTCATCCATGTAGGAACA
The DNA here is from genome assembly GCA_007922195.1 of Podocnemis expansa. Lineage (NCBI taxonomy): Eukaryota > Metazoa > Chordata > Testudines > Podocnemididae > Podocnemis > Podocnemis expansa. The sequence continues at coordinate 12,650 of VOCP01051728.1, forward strand.
AATGATACTGCGAGAGGTGATCCTCGGCAGATCAAAGGTGATTTCAGGGCTCTGGGAGCACGGGTGAAGGAGTTTGGAGCACAGGTGGTGTTCTCCTCGATTCTTCCGGTCAAGGGTAGAGGCCTGAGCAGAGACAGATGCATCCTGGAGATGAACGTTTGGCTGCGAAGATGGTGTCGTCAGGAGGGCTTTGGCTTCCTTGACCATGGGTTGCTGTTTCAGGAAGAAGGACTGCTAGGCAGAGATGGACTCCATCTTTCGAGGAAGGGGAAGAGCATATTTGGATGCAGACTGGCTGACCTAGTGAGGAGGGCTTTAAACTAGGTCTGAAGGGGGAAGGAGACCAAAGCCCACAGGTAAGTGACTATGTGGGAGACCAGGGGGATGGGATGGAACTTGGGGGGTGCCGGGACTGTAACTACAGGGATAGAAGAGAGGATAATTGGAACATGCGGGGGGAATCAAATAACTTTCTTAGATGCTCTAATGAAGCCCTAATGCCTGAGGCAGGTGGGGGAGGTCAACACCAAAAGAAAATCCAGGGAGGTAGATACAATAGAATTGAAAGTCAAAATGGGAAAGTAGGGCAATCAGCTGGGTATCTTAGGTGCCTATACACAAATGCAAGGAGCCTGGGAAACAAGCAGGAGGAATTGGTAGCACTAGCGCAGACAAAAAACTATGACATGATTGGGATAACAGAGACGTGGTGGAATAGTTTGCATGACTGGAGCTCTGCAATAGATGGGTATAGACTGTTCAGGAAGGACAGGCAGGGAAGGAAAGGGGGAGGAGTAGCACTATATGTAAAGGAGCTCTATGACTGCTCAGAGCTTCATTATGAAAGTGGAAACAAGCCAGTTGAAAGTCTGTGGGTTAAGTTTAGAGGGGAGAGCAACAAGGGGGATGTTGTGGTAGGTGTCTGCTACAGACCACCAGATCAGAAGGAGGAGGTGGATGAGGCATTCTGTGGACAACTGACAGAAGTTTCTAGAGCACAGGCCCTGGTTCTCATGGGGGACTTCAATTACCCTGACATCTGCTGGAAGGCCAATACAGCAGTGCACAGGCAATCCAGGAAGTTTCTGCAGAGCGTTGAGGACAACTTCCTGGTACAAATGCTGGAGCAACCAACTAGGGGCCTTGCACCTCTCGATCTGCTGCTCACAAATAGAGAAGAATTTATCAGGGAAGTAGAGGTCAATGGCAGCCTGGGTAGCAGTGACCATGAAATGATTGAGTTCAAGTTGATGATTAAAGGAAAGAAGGAAAGAAGCAAAACGCAGACCCTGGACTTCAGAAAAGCAGATTTTGTCTCCCTCAGGGAACTGATGGGCAGGATCCCTTGGGAGGCTGATCTGAAGGGGAAAGGTGTCCAAGAGAGTTGGGTGCATTTTAAAGAAACCCTGCTAAGGGCACAGGAAGATACAATTCCAATAAGAAGAAAGCACAGCAAATGTGGAAGGCGCCCACTGTGGCTTAACAGAGAGCTCTGCACTGAGCTGAAGCATAAAAAGGACGCTTACAGGAAGTGGAAGCTAGGACAGATGACTAAGGAGGCATATAAAGACATTGCTCGGGACTGCAGGGATAAAATCAGAAAGGCCAAAGGACAAATGGAGTTGCGACTAGCAAGGGATGTGAAGGATAACAGGAAGGGGTTCTACAAGTATATCAATAACAAGAAGAGGATCAGGGATGGTGTAGGTCCC
>VOCP01051863.1:0-17449 GCA_007922195.1 Podocnemis expansa
CTTCATGTCAGCTCACTTTCTGTCCCTAGAAACTTATAGCGCTCGGCACCATGGAAACCAGGCACTATATTAATAGGTCTCCCTTATGTCCCGTCCCTCCAGGGGACCATTTGCCCCCCCCCCAATCTCCGCATGTAATGAAGTAACCACAATGGAACAGGTACATCAGAAAGGTTCAGGGATGTCCCTCCCCTCCCCCGAATTTCCCAACACCACCCCTAGTTGTCAGCTAGTGACAGTGTTATACCAATTTAGTGAGTACCCCCAATGCCTCCCTACACCTCCCTCTACACCCCCTAATTTCAAGTCCTGGGGAGAATACTGGAAATGTCTTCACAGGCTATTTGCTCTCTGGAGCAGAACATTTCATGTGTATCCTCCTCGTTCTCATTCGTGATCCACACTGATCTGATCACTCTCATTTCAGTCATACCAGGAAGTGTAATAACATGACCATTGTTGATGCCAAGATGCTTTTAGGAGTCATCTCTCTCAGATCATCCCTGCCCAAGGTAAAGGTGATGTGAGTGATGTGAATAAGCTACCCCAAGGGCAGAAGGATTGCAGGCTATTATATGCTGGGCCGGATAAAAGAAGGGATATGTCCAGTCAATCAGTGTTTTGAGCAAGGTGCAATCATTAGGGCCCACCGGGCTTAGGACATATTGCCATTCCCTTCATTACACCTTTGAAAAATTGCCTCCTATTTTGTAGTTCTAAGTATGACCACTAGATATCACTGTTGTCCCACAGGAATACAATTACCACTGCCATCCACTGAGAACGATCATCCTGAGGCTTTAAAACAAGAAAATGGGAAAGCAGTTCCATTACTAAGAAGCATTAAAAATTAGAGGGGTTTCAGATCCTGCAGAAATGACTATGTAATGGTATTATAAGCCACCACTGTGTCCTCTTTTACATGGAGAACATACATTTAAAGAGATGTTTGTTTTCATGGTGGTATATATTCCAGCTTTAAACATTTGTCTTGTGAATCATTATTATTATTATTATTATTATTTTATTTATGAAGGCCAAAAATCTTTAAAAAGACTGTAAAGAAACTGAGCAGGTGAGCAGGGAGTCTCTGGAAAGATGAGAGCCCCACATGTTTGGAACCCACCTAAGAATGTCTCTGGTGGGAAAAGTATTATATGAAAGGGAAATATCTCTGCCCTTCCATTCCCAGGTCTCAGAGAAGAATATTCTTTCTTAGCTGAGCAAAAATTTCCTGTGTCCAACATGAAATCAGCTTCAGTGCTGATCTGCAATAACTACAGAAGAGGTAAGAGACCTGGCTGAGATTCTTGTCTGTTTACGCTAAGCTGCGTGGTGTTTATTTTCACTTTGCTGTCAGTCCCCTACCATTATTGACAGAAGGCCACTCCAATCTTATGTGCTGGATATTAGCCCTGCGTTCTTCCCAAATGAGACCAATGGACTCACCAGACACTGCCTGTATGTTAAATTCCACAGGGGCAGGCCGTGTTAGTCTAGTTCAGGAAAAGAAGCAAGGAGTCCTGTGGCACTTAAAGATGAACTCGTGATAAATAAATCTGTTAGGCTATGTCTACACTTAGAAGGTTAGTTGAAATCACCTTAATTCAAACTAATTAAAGCAAACTAATAATTCTTAGTTCAAATTAACATAATTTGAACTAATATGGTTCCACTAGAAAAAGGCAATTTGAATTAGCATGCTCATGGACAAGACTTGCTAGTTCGAATTAGGAGAGGGGCACCATGGGAAGTGTGGGAACATGGCACTGAAGAAGGGCCATGCCACCCCACAGAGCCAGGCAGTGGGGAAGGCATCCCTCAGCTGCCTCTAGTCCCGCTGAGTCACGTGGGGGAGAAGGCATACCCCACCTGGCTCCAGCCCTGTTGGCCACGCACAGGAAGGGACCCCCACCCCTGGCTTGACCCATGCTGCCTGGGCATGGGGAAAAACCACCCCTGCGCCCAGCTCCTGGAGAGGTGGCTGGATGCGGGGAAGGGAGCTGTGCATCTGGCTCTGGCCCTGCTGGCTAGGCAGGGGAGAAGGGGAAGGGACGCCCACACCCAGCTTGATGCATGGTGCCCAGGTGCAGGGAGGGGACACACTTACCTGGCGCAGAGAATGCAGCCCCAAGCCCGGCTTCAGCCCTGTTGGCTGGGTGTGGGGAAGGGACCCCAGTGCCCGACTTCAGCTCCATTGGCTGAGCAGAGAAAGACACCCTTGTGCCTGGCTCAGTGCATGCTGGCTGGGCATCGGGAAGAGACCCTCACACCCAGCTGGAGTCCCACTGTCCGGGTGGGAAGAGGGACCCCCACATCCAGCTAAATCTGCACTGGCTGGGCGTGAGGAGCACAGCCTCAAGTGCCTGCCAGCATGGCTCAAGCCGGGTGCAGGGTCCCTTCCCCATGCCCAGCCAGTGCAAATCAAGCAGGGTGCGAGGGTCCCTCCTCCCGCTCAGCCAGCGGGGTTAGAGTCAGGTACTGGGGTCCCTTTACGCACTTGGCAAGTGAGCCAGACATGGAGCTGTCTTCCCCACACCTGGCAAGAGCTCCCAGATCTGGCCACAGGGGTCCGTCCCCCTGCCTGGGCAGCAGGGCTCCAGCTGGGCATGGGGATGTGTTCCCTGCACCCAGCCAGCATGGCTGGAGATGAATGCCGGGGTCTGTCCCTCCGCCTGGCCAGTGCTGCAGAGCGGGCGAAGGGGTCCCTGCCCATGCCAAGCTGGCTCTGCAGAGCTGGGTGCCAGGGTCCCCACCGTTACCCCCAACCTGGCCAGGGGACTGGGGCCCCATTGCCCAGCCAGATTGGCAGGGTCAGGTGGATACTTTTGGGGCTCCTTGCCCCAGGCGCTGGCTGCCAGGCACTTCCTTCTCAGGTATTATGCACCCAGGGAGGAGGGTCAAAGCACCTTAATTCAAACTAATGGTTAGTTCTAATTAATGTGGCTCCATTGGTTTAGTTCTATCTAATGAGCTTGAACTAACCCTTAGTTTGAACTTAAGGGAGGTTTTATAAATTCTAACTAGGCTTTTCTTAGTTCCAGCTGATGGAAGACTCAGGTGCTGTGGATGTATAAGGGTTCCCCTGGGTCTGATATTTTCCTGCTGTTTATAAGAGTTTTCAGAAAGGTCTCTGTTGAAGTCATGTATCACACTGGCCATTACAGTCATTGCAAAATGCCCATCTGGTTAATATGTTTCGAGTATGAATTGTAAGAAAGCTCCCCCTCAGTTTTGCCAGGTAACAGTCATCTCCCCAGCAAAATAAGTCTTGAATAAATCTGCCTTGCTTTGGGCAAGTTTTTATTTTGGCTTACTCTGAGCATCTGTTGTCTACCCTGCTCTGGGTGTGCCTTGGTCTAGGTGTATCAAGCACCGATCCACCCCACAGTGTGGGGCAGTCAGTAAGACAGTGGTACCCAGAATCCAGCCAGTTTTTAGCCAGGGTGGTGCTGTGCTTTCTGCTCAGCAGCCTCAGTCTCCCCTCCCAGGCTTGTGCAGGACTTTACTCTCCTGGTCAGAAGCATTAATTCCCAGTCTGGGGAAGTCTCCAGCAATGGTCTCTCTAAGGGCCTAAGGCAGCCGAGCAACTTACGCTGCATTCTCTCTGTGCGCCGTCTCACTCCCCCAGGTCCGATCCTGCCCCCTCCGGTCTCTCAGTCACCCCCCCTCCAGTCAGCCCGATCCTGCTCCCTCCCAGCCAGCCCAACCCCATCTTCCCTCCAACTCTCCGCCCCCTTTCATGCCCAGCTGCCCTGCACTGTCCCCATTTGCCCCCCACACCTGGCCACTGGAGCGGTATGGCCCAGTCCCTGGGAGCGGTATGGCCCAGCCCCTGGCCACTCCTCTGGCAGAGGAAACACTCATTGAGCATTTGCAGATGCTCTGGGCCATGCTCAATGAGAGCTTAACCTGAGTGGGAGTTTTAAAAACTCTCAGCTCAGAGCAGCTCTCAGCCGGCTGGAAGGGATTGCAGCTGCCAGCCGTGCTCAGCCGGCCATGTTCCCTGCGCCAGGCAGTGGCACGGGCATGGCCACGTAGCTTAAAGGGAACATCGGTCTCCAGCCAGCCTTTGGTAACCTCTGTGTGTTTCATTCAAACACTTGCCGACCCTGCTCTCTGAGGCAGACCAGCAGACCAAGGGAGGGGCAGCCGAAATACTATGCGGGACAGTACAGGAAGGATGGCCTCTGGCCCGTGGTCCCTCCTCAGCACTGAATGCCCCCCATCAGTGGTGGCTCCGCACCCTGCCCTTCCATAGGGATGGCCCTGCTCTCAAGTTCCTTTTCAGAGCCCTCCAGTCTGACTTTGTCCTGTATATATAATTAAACATTTCTCATAAGTTTTCTGAGTTGGGTGTACCCATCGGAAGTGGATAAACACGTTTATTTCTGCCAGTAAATGTTTATCTATTGGTCTGTTCACAGGTAAATTGAGTACTGGGTATTGCAGAATGGACACCTTTTTACAACCTGAGCAACATATTCATCAAGTGATTGCAATGTCTTCAGTGAAGATAATGGATTTACAGACTGTAGCTGTGCGGCCAGAAAAATAACTGTATCTTTCAGATGAGGTGGCAAGAGGTAGCCTGTTTATCTCCTGGATAGAAGAATTTAGGGTGAGATTTTGCTTTATCTGACATCATAAGTTAAGTTTAGGGTCTAGAATGAATGTTCTGATAAGAGCCCCCATGTGGGGAAAATGGGTACACTTCAGTGGGGTCTGGAAGCCAGGGGTGGGAGGGTCCAATCCAGTCTGCAACCTCCATTCTCAGGGAGGCTGTGTTACAGGCTCGTACTGGCCCTGAAAATATGTGCTTGGGTCCTGGTTATGATTGTATTTTATGTGTAACTCTTTGTGTCTAATATTTCTGCTTCTTATCACTTCTTATCAGTTGGATCTCTGCTGTTTGTTAAATAAAATTTCTCTATAAATAGCTCCAAGTGCTGTTTGTAAATCAGAGCTGGGTTTTGTGGCTGCTGTGGATCTGGAAAACCTGTGATGGTCCAATGGACCAGGGGCTCAAGAACACTGCGGGTGGATGGTCGGATTGCTCAGGGCTGGGACTGGAGCGTGTCTAATCAGTGCGGAGAGGGCAGGGCCTGTGGGGCCTGGCAGCCAGTGTTTGTGCTGCCAGAGGCTGGTGGGCTTGAGGGACTGACCCACAGCATACTCAACAAACAAGGAGTCCTGTGGCACTTTTAAAGACTAACAAATTTATTTTTCATGTGAGCATTTGTGTGCTTGGTCCCAGGCTGGAACTTGACAGCAGACACAGGTTATGTCTATACTGATGGTAGCAATTTCACTGCTGTTAGTTAGCCCTTCCAGGAGCAGTGCATGACAAGTATGAACTCACTACTCCACTCTGGAAGTCAGCTCTGGAAGTCCTGTGGCCCAGGAGGAGTAGGGAAAGGCCAGCTACAAGGGACTTGTGGTTTGCTTTTCCCTAATGTGTAGTGGCAGCTTTAAAAGTCACCACTAGGTACATAAAGAATTTGGTGTTCCTTGTGTAACTGGTGGTTGACTGCTGCCAAATTTGCCCTAACTATAGACTAGGGTACAGACAAGGCAGGTTCTCTCACATCCAGGGATACCCTAGGAATGGGAAGCCTCACAGAGGTTTCAACTTCTCAAAGGTGTTTGTGAGCTGGGAATAATCTGTAATTTGGTCAGAAGACATTTATGTGGTGGTTACAGCAATGGTTTGATTGAATGTGACATTTATGTTTCCTCTTTTGCAGATCAGCATGTCATGCAAGCATAGGGCTACCAGATACCAAAGAATGGAAAGGAGGACTGGGAAGTACAAAAAGGAGGACATTTGAGGACACATGGAGAAAATGTATATTAATGTAATTTTCTTCAGTTTTTAGGGGGCCCTGGAATGCTTCCCCCTAAAAATAGGGTGTTCCAGCATACTTTAACCCCTGTAAGTAAAAAGACAGATGAAAGCATGTATTTTTAAAATGCCTGCCGGATGGAGGACACAAAGGTAAAAAGGATGTGTCCTCCTTTTGCCTGACATCTGGTAACCCTATGTAAGCACAGAGAAGCCTGGTGTCAGACTTCCCACACTGAGAGCAGCTACAAGTCTGTACCGGATCTAGCAACTTGTGAGTGGTGGTATTCTACATAGAGAATGTGGCGAGGGGACCAGGTGGTAGGAGAAGAGACAGCACAGCATGCAGAGATGTAATCAAATGAAAGGAAATTAAAAATAGTCTGAGATATTTTGTGAGATATTTGGAAACATGGCCATGTCTTGGAAAAGATAGACAAAACTTTGCAGGTGTTGGGCTCAGAAATGAATCCTTTTTTTACAGTGAAAATAAACCTCTTCCTGAGCAGAAAATGGACCCATCAGGCAGGACATTTAAAAGAAAACTAAATGAGTTAGGAGCACAAGTGACATTGGAAGTCAGTGGGATGTGTGTTCCTGAGGTGCTTTTGAAAATCAGCTGATGGTGACTCTGGAATCAGAACTCTTACACATTCAGAATTTGAAATGTCACATGGCGCTGATGCTGCATCCAGCCATTCTGGAGAGTTTTAAGGAAAACTGAAACATGTGGGGCTGAAATTGCATAAAAAATTGGTGAAAATTCAGTGGTATTTCTGCAGTTATATTTTCAGCAATTTCATACAGCTGCAATGGTATGTAGAGCAGGAGAAGAAAGAAAGAGGGATTGAGTGTGGATTTTGTCCTCCTGGTGCAACCAGAATTCCCATTACAGCCAGTGGAACATATTCTCATCTCTCTAACTTCAGCATAAATTAGAAGTAATTCCCATGAACTCAACAAACGCCTTGTCTGCACTAGAAAGTTTTGTCAGCAAAAGATTACTTTTTTAGCAAAACAATCCTAGCTTACACACTACAATGACTTCTCCTGTAGGTCCCTCTACAATGACCTACAGGAGGTTACAGGAGGAATGCAGACAGAGTGTCCCAAACACAGGCTGTCTGTCTTTTTTCCTCTGTGTGTCTGTCACATTCACTCATTCCTTCCTCCACACCAACTTCTGTGGTTTCCTGTGTCCATGTTCAGCAGTGTCAGTGGCTGACAGGGCACTATAAAAGCAGCTGTCAAACGAGTAGGGAACCTTCATACCTGATGCTGTGCCTGTCCCATGAGACATTGCAAACCTTTCCCAAAGCACATTGCCAGTGGTTGAATTCAGACATGGCTAGTCACAGTGCACTCACTGCTCGTTTAGGGTATGTCTTCATTGATGACAGCTAAATAGCTGCTGTCAGCCCAATGTTCAGGGTGTGATTGGCAGGAAGTATGAACTCGGTGCTGTGCTCCAGAAGGTTGACGCCAGAAGTTCTGTCCACTAGAAGGCATAGGGGAAAGATGACCACAAGCAAATTTGCAGTTGGCTTTCAACAGTGTGTTTCGGTGGCTTAGAAAGTTGCCAGAAGATACGCAAGGCATTGTATGTACCTTGCATATCTGCTGGTTGACTACCGCCTAAAAGCCCTGTGAGTGTAGACTAGAGCTTAGCTGACAAAAGAGTTGACAGTGTGAATGCACTCCACTGACCAGAGAAGACAGTGAAGATGCAGAACAGTGATTTAATTATAGCACTGACTGTATATCAGCAAAACTTTTGTCAGTAAAACTTTCTTGTGCAGACATAGCCAGAGTTACAGCAGTGGCAGAGAGAGTTCAATGAATTGGGATGCAGAATTGCTCCTCATTGGGCCAAATAGGCTGATATTTCATTGGTTTCACATGTAATTCTTGGAAACCCCCCTTCAGGATGGACCTGTTATAATTGTGTACAGCAGGGGTTTCAAACTCAAATCACCATAAGGGCCAAATGAGGACTGGTACAGGGCCACTTGAGGACTAGTACATTAGCCTAAGGGCTGTGCCACTGAAACCTTTCCATACAACAGTATTGCAAATATCAGAAACAATAGTCATTTGAGGGCCACAGGCAATATCTTTAGCATGTTTGGGACCCCTAGTGTACACCTAAGCAACATTTTCTGAGAGAAAATTAGGCTTTTTGGTGTGTTCCCATTTTCATTACAATGCCGGAGTGCTGAGTCTCAGAGGTGGGACAGCACTCTGATGGCTGCAGCCTCAAGTAGTTCCCACACTGAGTGCTGCTAAAGTGATTAACTAATCAGAAGGAGAGACTGGGGGGTAAGGAGCAAATGAGCCATTAGTTGGCTAACCTGATAAAAGCCAGGAAAGAAGTGCTGTAAAGGAAAGAGGACTTCTCCAGTTAAACCTAGAATGAAAAAATTTCAGGATAGAAAAACTTTCTTTTCTTCCTGTAGCCTTGGTAAAGTGGGATTGAGAGACGCTGGGGTTAAAAACTGTGATGTCACCTTGCTCTAGGGTTGGTGGATGTATTTGGAATAGAATACAAAGTGAATGGTAAAAGAAAGTAGGTCGGAGCAGGTTCTGAAGCATTTGAGGATGGACAGAGCATTGGCCTGTTGCAACCACACTGCTAGTTTTTACTGTTTTCTCTTTTTTCTTCTCCTCACAGAACAGATGTAGAATGAGAACTGAGAAAAGAAGTGGGCCAGAATTCATTTCCTGACAGTATCCGTTCCACAATAGCCTGGTTTGTTCTATACTTACTATTTGATTGACTGCGCAGTAGGTAACATGGCCAGATTCAGCCTCAGTGTGTACTGTGTATCCCCTCCACAAACTTCCTCCAGACTCTAAAGACCACATGCTGACCTGGTTTCACAATCTGGAAAAAGCATGTAACTTCCCTATTAATACATTCCTTAAATTTCATTTGCCTGGCTCTCTCTTGGTTTTCTTGGTGCCTCTACATACTTTTGTCAGTGGCCAGCAACTGAAGAACATTTAGTGCCAGCAAAGGTAATGGCTTTCCCCTGTGTAGTGCACTAATAAGTTATGAACACCTCAGCAGACCAGTTCCAAGGGAGTTCTCGGCATCACTGGGCAGAGCCCTCTAGATTTTCATGAAATACAGGTAACGGGAAAAGCCTGACTTCCATGGGTGCACAATTTAAAATCAGGCCTACAGCAGGTGGATTTAGCACTGCAGAGTCTCTCTGGTGCCTCCTACTGCTTCTTGCACAAATAACATGCAGCCATTTATGGTCTTATCTCTCTGTTAAGTGGCCATCTAGGTCTACATAAACTGTGAGGAGGACAACTTCTACCTAGAACTAGAGACAATCCCAAAACAACAGTTAAAAAAAGGGGGGGGGAGGAGTTATGCATGACTCTTGGACAACTCACAGAGAACACTAGGGACAAACCAAAATATCTGTAAATGCACCTGAATCCTGCCCTGCAGCCCCCCAGCTACTCCAGCTCTGGGCTCCCTACACAGCTCTGCCAGGGCCTTCAGTGCTGCCCCACAGCCCCCTGCTCTCCCAGTCCTCTCTTAAGAGCACTGTTTCATTGGGCCTTCTTGATTCACAAATTCCCATACTGACTATGACTTGACAACCGTAGGATTTAAAAGAAAAAGACCCTTGTTTACAAGCAAGAGGAGTGTAATTAATATGGACTGTACCATTTAAAGGAGAGAGCATCCCTAACACTAACCCTTTGCCTTGTCAACTGCACAGCACTTTCACAACTCATCAGACGACCACAGGGAAAATAAAAGGGAAAGTTGGCTCCACTCCTGCTGCTCTCGTTCGGCTGAGTCAGTCACCCGCCTCCTTCTCCTTTCCTCTTGTCCCTGGGATATACAGGGTTTGGGTCTGAGACAATTGTAATTACCCCAGTACAGCTAAGGCAGGATGGGACCCACACAAATAGTGTGTCGCTCGTGTCTGATATGGCTGTAGCCAGAGGAGTCAATAATTATGGGCCCCCTGTCATGTGGCTCATCCCTTGTCAATTTGACCCTCTCATCATGTTTCTGGGACTAGCACATACAGTCCAGTTTGTTCCCAGCACCCCTTCAGTTCACTAAAACAAGGAGGGAAGGTCCTGGCTGGCCAGTAGATAGGGTGGTAAAGCACCTCCAGGCTCACCACTTGTGCCTCTGGTGGTGGGGGGATGGAGGAAGTCAGCCCTGCTCCCGATGGTGTTTATTTTCCCACGCAGGGTTTGTTTCTCAATATTTCCAGGCAGGACTGGGAGCTGGCTCATGGAGTGCCCCTCCTCCAAACCAAAAAAACATTTTCACAGCAGAAAACAAAGGGAAATACATTTCTCCACTTGTTGGAGTAGGGGACATGGACTTGTGGGCACAGAGTACCATTGTTTCCGCTAACCAGGCAAGCAGGCAGCCTTCTAACCTGGAGAAGCCCTTCTCTCTGCTGCTGCTAACCGTTCAGCAGCTTGTCTCTCACCAGAAGAGAGGCTTTTAAAGGTCTCAGGCAGCACTTCATTGAACTCACTCATCTCTGCATGAGTTGAAGTAAATCCTTTTAAACTTATAGGGAAAAGTGCCTTTATCATTCTAGGGCTAACGTACTATTCTACCCTGGTTCATTGCTTCCAGGGATGTCAGCTGGGGGCTCCTCCGTGGAGCCTTGAGCACCGGCTTGTTCCTGGTGCAGCTCACCCCTCTCTCTGCTCAGTGTCCACTTCAGCTTCCCTACTTTTGACTCTCACACCTGTTCTGTTTCTCATTTGTTGTCCCCTGTAATGGCTCCTCTTTTTAGCCTTGGAAAGGGGTCTTCAGCTGTGGGTGGGGCTTGTACCTGCCCACATCCTGGAACACAATAGGACCCCCATCTTCCAGCGATGCAGCCCGACTTGATCACAATAGGAGCATGCTCGCAAGGCTGATTTGAGGGTTAAATGCTGGACATGCCTACAGGGTCCTCCTGTGTGAATTGTGTGTGTAGGGTGGAGGACATGTAAAATGCAAGTGCTAACTAACAGTGCTGCACTGCCCTTGCCCAGTGTCAACCCCCTGAATGCAAACTAAAAGATACATAGTTTGCATTAATGAAGTCTGGTTTAAGGACTATGTCAGTGTAAATTAGGTACCTTTTATCTGTGCCTGCAAAGTCTAGATGGGACACTTACAGTGAAGCATCTGCTACATGCTAGTTTGCACCCCATAGTCCTAACTGCATGGCTGTGTAGATGAACTGTAAGAGAAGAAACAAAGAAAATGCTGTAATGATATTTGCAGACAGCACCTACACCAACAGAGGGTGCTCCGTCTTTATCTTAGTGTTAAGTTGTTTTGTATGTTGTATTGGGAAGGTGGGCAGGGAAGGTTAGTTGGAAGCTCAGGCCTGCCTGTGGTGCTGGAACCATTTGTAATGACCCAGGGTTACAACTGATACCCACAGCTTCCAGATGGAGAAAGCTGTTTTGCCAGAGAGGAAAGGTACTGGTCTCACAGAGGAGACTGGAGTCAGCTGTTAATTCTCGGCCTGATCTTGTCTCCTTTGCAGCAACTCTAGAAAAGATTTCTGGGGAAATGGCTAAAAAATTGGAGGAGGCCCACGTACAAGCTATCCACTGACAGCTGGTGGGTCAGAGAGACTGTTTCCCAAGTGGGTCCCAGGACAGGTGACATTAGCAGGTGATGCAGTCCAGCACCTTGGGAGACAGAATTGCCCAAGCGTGGGAACTCATCAAGGGAGACTAGACATTGCTGCTGCAGGAGGGTCACCATATTAAATGGCAAAAATAATCAGAGTCCTGTGGCCCATTATAGACATAGATTTTTTTTTTTTTCCAGGCACAAGCTTTCATGGGCTCCAACCCACTTTGTTAGATGCAGGTTGGAGCCCATGAAAACTTATGCCTGAAGAAATCTGTGAATCTGTAAGGTGCCCCAGAACTCTCATTGTTTTTGCTGTACACAGACTAACATGATTACCTCTCTGGAAACATATTAAATGGGCTCTTCTGGTGACCAGCAGTTCTAGTGATGTTATACTGGGTGTAGATGTCCATCTGAGGGAATCACAAAACCCTAGTATAGCTTGGGTGGAAGTGGGGGTGCATCTCTGGGACCACTGAGATGTCTGCCCCATGCGTACTGTGGGATAACCTTGAGGCAGCTCTGAATAAAGCCACTTTAGAAGGTAATGAAAGAAAATTATTAGAACATCTGCTTTAATAGTATGCTAATGTCTTTCCCAAGCTCTTCAGTACTCCTGGAAGATATGACTGGATGAAAAATCAGACTGCTCTTAACCGGGGATTGTTCCAGTGGGACAGCATCAGACTGGAGCTATGGAAGGAGCAGAGGTGAAGATGACTTACTGTGGGGCTGGACTGACGGGGTGGGGGGTAGAAGGCAGAACTCATCATGGCTGAGTGGCGGCCATGGCAGATGTGGCAGTAAAAGCTCCTGCAGCTGGGACCAAAATCACCTTGATAAATTCAAGAGATGGGGCAACACTAACTATCTCCTGCAGACACAGACATGGATACACACCCACTGGGCAGGAGCAGGGGAATTTTACAATAAAAAAATTAGGCAAACAATACAATACAATCTTTGGGGGAAAAAATCATGTTTCTGAGGCCAATCTAATGATTCTTGGGCCCTAACTTGTGATTTTGGATCTTTTGGGTTTGGCAGTTCTGAAAATATAATAAATATAACCCTTCCTCTGGATTAGGAAAGGGAGGCAGGCAGGAGGAGGGAGAGGCTGATGTGAGCTCAGCCAAGAGCTCTGCTAGCTGATGCCCACATCTACGGTGTGGAGGGCCTGTTCAAACTCCCTGTATACTGAAAACCTTGGCCAAACTGCTGCAAACTGTGACAGTCACCAGCCTAGAACTTTTCTTCTGCCCCAAATATTGGAAAGAAGGAGTGTTGCTAAGCTGCCTTATATGGGAGCACCCCCAGCAGATGGTCAGTCTCGATCATTTTTTGCGTGTTGGCCTAGCCTTAGTGCTCATCACAGCCAGAGCAGCAACAGCTCATCCTGTATGATGTGCGGGTTAGCTGAGGTAATCCCATGCTTTCCCAGTAGGTGTGGGAACACTCATCGAACACAGGACAAAATTCAGTCACCAGTTAAAAGGAACTTGGAGCCAAAAAATAAAAATGAAAAATCTGAAATTAATATATATTTGAAATTTAAAAAAAAAAAAAAACTTGCCATCATTTTCTTTTCACAATTTTTTTTCCCACAAAAAGGAAGCTTCTTTTAAATGTACTGTCCAGCTGTTATGAAAAATATTTGATCCACTCAACCCTTAGATGCTTGGTTCTTCCAGGAGTTAGTACATTTCTGAGTAGTGGAGGAAGCTTTTGAAACTGGCTCTTTGATGCATTCAGAAAGGCACACACATGCGTGCACTGATCCAGAGATATTTGTCTCAGGTGTGTGTTTAGAAAAAGGGTCCCAGCATTCTAATTTGAGATGCAGAGATTAATCCTTATAAAATTCAGACTGAACTGCAGAAACCACAGTGTATCATCTATGCTAGTCTCAAACTCCACAAGGGCCTGAATGAGGAAGAAGGTGGTTTCTCTCCCACCACTTATTTCCCCTCTGGCAATGTCTCTCCTTCCTCCAGTGTGTGTAAATGCCACTATTAGTTCCACCTCTTATATAAACATCCTTATAAGAGATAATAACAGCTGAAAATCAAACACGTGCTGTCATAGTTATAAATAGAACTTGAAACCCCAGTAATTTTGCTCTTGGGGTGTATTTGCTTCTGCCCCCCTCAGATATTTGTGAAAGACGTTTACATGAATTTTCAGGGAAGGGGGTATATCTTAACATATGTTTGTACAGTGTTCAATGTACAATGAGATCCTAATCTTTACTGGGAGCTTCTGATACAAATAACTAAAATAATTTTATTAATTTATATCATTATAGAGTGTCTCATTCTACATGTACATTAGTAGGCCATTAACAAAGTCCATTTTTTAATTTCTCACCAAAGGCCAAATCCCTTAATTGTGGTTTATTTTAACAGTAGTAAAAGCATGTGCTTTGTGCTTAAAAATGTGTGGTCTCTTTTGGCTAATTTAATTTTTAATCACCTTAAGGAGAGAATAGATTGGAAAACTTCAATTTGAAAGATATGAAGTTTCCTTTAAAATGGAAATATTCAGGAGCCTGTAGTTTAGAGCAAAGGCGGTGCCCTGCACTCCACCTACAATACACACAAGAAGAAAAACATCCCCCAGACAGCTGGATGTGGCTTTCACTGGTCAGTTGTTGTAATGAATTCACTCAATTTCGGCAATTCTCTGAGATAAATTTGATTCAATAGAACTGGTGACCACGTGTGATCTTAATTTCTCCTAGGTTGAACAACGGTGGTGGTGGTGGTGGTGGGGGGGATTGAGATATTTTTAAACTGCTCTAGTTCCATTTGCTGCTCTTCATGAGGTCAGATCATTCAGATGACTGCCTAGCACTCTTCTAGATAATTTCCAAACCTACCTCTTTCATAAATTTGGACCAGAAATTAATTATGTGATTATTACTAGTCTCCATGGGGCATTGGGGCTGTCTCTCACTGTCTGTCTCCATGGGAGTCCAGGTTTCTCACTACAGCACTTCTGTGAGTACAGGATCAGAAAAGAGAATTAGTGTGGAGCAGGGGTCCTGGCTAGGGTTACCAGATATCAGACAAAAGGAGGACATGTCCTCCATTTTTCCTTCATGTCCTTCGTTCCTCAGGCATTTTAAAAATACATGATTGTGTCTGGCTTTTTACTTAAAGGGGTTAAAGTATGCTGGAACACCCCGGAACAAACTATTTTTAGGGGGGAGCATTCCAGGGTCCTCTAAAAATAAAAGAATATTACATTAATACTACATTTTTGCTATGTGTCTGGGTTTTCATACTTCCCTGTCCTCCCTTCAATGGTTTTGTATCTGGTAACCTAAGTCCTGGCCCCTTATGCCTGTCACAGGCACTTACACTGTCTTTTGTCCTAGTCAGGGTGAGCAAATAGCCAGCTGTCCACAAGCTCTCATAGAGGACAGAGTGGACAACCTCTGTCAAGCCCTAGCCAGGCTAAGCTAGCAGTGTATAGGTCCTTCCTGAGGGCAGGGTGAGTGAGCAGTCTCTAACTATGCAGGGCCAGTCAGCAGTTTATGGGCCCTGTCCCTCAGGCAGGGCAGGGTAGTTAAGCAGTCTCTAGGCCCAAGCAGGGCAAAACAAACAATCTACTGGCCTTGAAGGCTTTACAGGGTGGATGAGGTGACCATTCCAGAGGTGGTGTGGGAAGGAAGATGGAGGCACTCCCAACTCCACTGCATACCTGCCCAGGTCCATCTCAGTTTCAGAGCAGTCTGCCACTGGGACAGTGGAGCTGCAGCTGCACCTTGCTGACGTGGCTGTAGGCTGCAAGACATGGGCCTTTGGGTCATCTTCATGTTACTTGGAGTACTTCACCAGGGGCAGATTGCACAGCCCTTCCATATTGTTGACTGGTGGCAGGTCTGGCAACTCTTTGTGGTCATTGGTGGACAGCAGCTCATATAGATTGCACTCAGGCAAAGTTTCTTCCCCATTGTAGGCAGTTGGCAGCTACTCTAGGTCACAGATGTCTGTGGGTCACCAGTGGCTGGCAGCTCCAGTGGTTCCCTGGGCCCCCAGATAGCTCCTCAGAAGTGTAGAGGTCAGGCCAGGGCTCTAGAGTCACGACCTTCTCCTCTGTCAGCTCAGTCCAGACTGATCTCCAGGGTTCTCCCTTCTTACTTCTTGTTCTGCCCCCACCTGGTTCCAGAGAGATGGACAGGATGGTTCTGGTTCTGCCTACCTGGTGGTGGGTCATCCATCCCTGTCAGTCTCTGATGGAGGCCATACACTATCACTACACACTCCCGCCTTAAGTCCAGCTCCTGAGCTTCAGGCCTGTGCAGACCTTCCTCACCCAACCTGGACAGGCCATCAGGATTTGCATCTCCTCACTGATTCAGTTCTGTATAATAAACATGAATAGCTGGAGGGCAAGGTACCACCTCATGAGGGAGGCATTGGTGTCCTTCATGGTTTGCTGCCCTTTGACAGGGTGCATAATCTGTCAACACCACAAAGGTGCTCCCGAGAAGGGAATATTGAAGGGCCTCCACTGCCCACTTAACCACCCAGACCTTCTTTTCAGTGTTGGAATAATTCTGCTACTGGGCAAGCAGGTTCTACTGATGTAGACAATTGGGTGCTCCTCTCCATCGCTGATCTGTGAGAGTTACCACCCTGAGACCAACTGCCAAGGTGTTGGTCTGGACCAAGAAGCTATGGGCAAAGTTAGGGAGATACAGCACAGGTTCTCTGTGCAAGCATGTAGAGGCTTTGCAGCACATGACCCACCTAATGGGAACCTCCTGGCTATATTATGGGGAGTCACTCAATTGTTCCCCATTAGGTGGTCTGTGCTCCACCTCTCTTCAAGTCCTCAACCTTCTGGTTGAGTCTTCTGTTGCCCACTTCCAGGGTTCAATCAAGTCCTGTCTGGCCTACCCTATGTCAGTGACTGTCGCTCCTGACACAGGACCTCAGTTCCTTATCAGCTCCCAGTGGCACACACAAAGAGAACTGAGTAAATGCTTGCAGCACTTCCTGGATGGCCAGGAACAGGGGCAGACTCCACTGGCACCAGTGCTGGAGTTTGTTGGTTGAAAGCTTTGAAGCACCCCATTCAGGATTTGATTAAAATGTTCCACCAACCCATCCATCTAGGGATGGTAGACTAAGGTCTGCAGTTTTCAGATAACCAGGAGGCTTTATACTTCCTGCGGTAGTCAGGAGGTGAAGTTCATGCCCTGATCTGTCAAAGTCTCCTTCAGTAGGCCCATCCAAACAAAAATGTTCATGAGCTCAGGTGCAATGGTCCAAGGAGTGGCAGACTGGAGCAGGGTAGCTTTGGGGTAGTCGGTGACATAGTCCATGAGAAGTAAAATGTACTGATGTCCAGTTGCGCTCTGGGTGATGGACCCCATTAGGTTCATGGCAACCTTCTTGAACAGTTTTCTGGCCACTGCCAGTAGCCCCAAATCAGTTTTTGCAGCACCTGCTGGTGCCACGAGCTGACACTCAGGGCAGGAGGAGGTGTGATTCTAGATGTCTTGGTGCACTGCTGGCCTATAGAACCCAGCCAAGATCCAGGCCAGCATTTTTGCCTATCCTAAATAACCTGCAGCAGAGACATCATGTGTTATCCATAGCACTGTTCATGGGTAACATTGAGGAACCCTGAGCTGAGAACACAGTTTGAGAGTCTAGGAGTACCGAAACATGGTACAAGTGGTCCCTGGTTGATTTGAAGCAGAGCCACTGACTGGCGCACTGTGAATCTGTCACAGTCCCATCAATATGTGCCAGTTGGTCATAGGTACAATTGAGGATAGGATACTCTCATTGGTCCCCAAGTGAAGTTGACCCTGGTCATCACTGGAGCCACTTTCTCTCCTCTAGTTGAGGCAAAGCTGCCTCCAAAGGTTTGCTGTGCGTGCAAGGCTGTGTTGGTGGGTCCCACTCTGGAGTTTTTTCCACTGCATCTGTATGGCTGTTTGTTGACACTCCCTG
>VOCP01051909.1:0-12266 GCA_007922195.1 Podocnemis expansa
TTGAAACACGGCTCCCGTTTCGAAACAAGGGAACCCCTTGTTTCGAAATGGGAGTGCGTCGTGTGGACATGCTGTTTCTTATTTCAAAACAACCTCTGTTGTTTTGAAATAAGAAGCCTGTGTGAACACACCCTTTGCTCCTTAACAACCAACATTCAACTGCAGGTGCAGTTACTCTAGGCAGTTGAAGATGTCCTGTTCCTCCTATTGGAGCATGGATCCCACACGCTGCTCATTGCTGTTCCTGAGACTGATTATTCTCTCCCTCTTTGGCAGCATTGCCTCCACTCTGCTCTCTTGTCTAGACTCTTACTTTTCCAGGAACTCAATTTTCATATTTGTTTGGGGCATAACTAGTTCACCTCGCCCCTTCCATTGTGGAATGGCCTAATATGCTCACTTCACCCTAGTTTCTGTCTTCTCTGGGGCATGTATCTAGCATTAGCTCGGTCATCAGTTATGAGTGACAGCTTCTGTTCTCTCTTCCATTTGTTTCCCCTCTTTTATTGTATCTGTTCTTGAAAACATCACAACATGCTGTTGCTGTGTGTTGCTTTCTTAGCTGGAATTCTCCATGACATCGACTCCAAAACTTGGGTCTGAATTGCTCTTTAACTTGGCCCTTTCCTGCCTTTACTGAAATCCTTGACCGTCAGGTGCAAGAGAATAGGTGCTGGACTGGATTACCAAGACATATTAGAGTTCAGGATTGAAGTGCAATGGCCGAGTGCCTGTTCTTAGCATAGCAGTGAGTGACCTGTATCCAGAAGAAACATCCATGCTGATATCATAGATGAGATGTATTAGCAGCCTTTGGCATAGCTGACCACAAGGCTGGCTTGTTTATGAGACCTGGCAGGAATGAGTAGAGTCATGTTAACCTGGTTCTGCTTGTTTTCCTTGGATGTATTCCAAAGGGTCAGGATGAGTGGCTCCTCCTCCCATCTCTTTGCACAGCCCTCCTTGAAATAGTGAAGACAACAGAGTGCCCAGCTACAACTTCCCCAGGGGACAAAGAAGCAAGGGGAAACCAGTGTTGGTAGTGAAGGATAGAAAGTCTGAGCTTTCCAGACAACTTGTTGCTCCTTCCTTTGTGTACACATTGCCTAGGGATCAGAGAGGTGGTCACATTGGACATGGAGTTGCCAGAAACACAGGACTGGAATGGCAGAGGATGCTGGGCAGTTGAGACATATTGATCTGTGTGTAGAGAAGCTAGTTCAATTTTGGTTGTAAGTTTAAGGCAGGGTCTACAAACCAGTTAGTTAAGCCAATACATCTTAAATCAGTTGAAACCTTGCTTGTATTGATTTGGCCTGTAAATTACAGCTAATTGAATGTAAATTACAGGTGAAAGCTGTTTGTAAACCAGCTATTGTAAGATAGATTAAGGCAATATGAGCCTGTCAACAGTGAGGTTTACAGCAGTTTAACTAGGGGCTTGTTTACATGCAGACTGCTACCATGGCACTACTGTAGTGTTTCAGTGAAGATGCAGCCACCTCCCTGAGAAGCCATAGCTAGGTTGATAGGAGAACCTTGCTCTGTCTATACCAGGGGTTAGGTTTGTTTAACTGTATTGCTTAGGATGGTTATACTGACCTAGCGTAAACCATGCCTTGATCTAGACCTAAACTGATTTCAGTTAATCCAGGGCACTGTCTATGTGTACAAGACCTTAGGAAGCCACTCTTCAGCAGGGAATAGAAGAAGGCAGATTGAGGCAGGACAGTGAGAAGAAGAAGCTATGACAGTGCCAGAGGTTGTAAAAGGGCAAACACAGGAGCAGAATTCAAACACGTTTGGAGCTCTAAGGAAGAGGAATGGGGGTGTGTGTGAGAGGCATGCATATAACATACTGCAGTTACACTGAGCAGTGTCTGGCACGCTCTACTTGGGGAGCCATAACATCTGGAAATGATGTGTCTGGGTGGTGAGTGGGAGCGCAAGGGGCTCTCAGAGGCAGGGGGGAGGTGTTGTTGTTGAAGAGTTTATCATGAGGTCTCACTTCAAGGCAGGCAAGGATAAGAGGATTCAGTTGCTGTCTTGTTCACTGGATTTTCAAGACAGTTTGAACTCCATTTGACTGCTGTGTGTTTCAGTTAGGGCTAAGAATTCAGAAAGGGAGCTGTGATTTTGGGTGCATCAGATTTCGTGTACCCAATTAGAGACACTTGAAAAGGGGCCTGGCACTGAGCATCCCGTCCTCCTCAAAAGTGTCTCAAGCTGGCCACCCAAACGTTGATGCTCTCCAAGGCACTAGCTACATTGGAAAATCTGGGCCAAATTTGTCTACATGAGCAAGTGCATGGCTTAGTTTTAAGATATAATTTTTAAACTGATTTAGTTAAACTGGTACAAAGAGTTCAGTATAAACCAGGCCAATTACAGTTTAGCTCAAGTAAAGTGATGCTCTCAAACTCCAGAGCAGCTGCATAAAGCCCTAAATTAGATTATAGGTAAGTTAAATGACATTAGCCTGCTTTATACTGAACTGAATGTGTTCATGCAGGGTTTGCACTGCTTCACCTAAAGCTCTTGGAACACTGATTGAAGGCCCTGTCTGTAGGAGATAGTTGCACCAGGTTAACATGCTGAAAGACAATGGGTAACATTTTCAAGATGTGTAAGGGCAGCTATTTAAAGGCATTTAGGATCTTAGCTGGCTTTTCAGAAATATCAAGTCTGTTGATTTCAGCGAGTATTAGAAGCCTACAGACTTTGGAAAATTCCACTAAGTGCCTTCATACCTTTAAAGATCTGACGTTGAGTGACTTAGGAGCCCAAGATCCATTTCCCGAAGTGAGGTGTGCATTGGGCCTCTTTGCACTTGCCTTTATGTGCATTTGGGGCATAATTTTGAAAAGTACTTAAGTGGCTGGGGACCTCCATCCCTTTGGCTGTCATTGAGACTTAGGCTCCACATTATGTATGTCACTTCTGGAAATGGGTCTTGGGCTCCTAAGTCACTCAGGCCCAGATCATTGAAGCTATGAAGGCACTTAGTGGAGTTTTCCAAAGTCTGTAGGACTTGGAGATTCACCTGCCCCACCAGCTGTCCTCTAACTGGGTCTAGTTGCATTGCAGTTGCACATCTCACCTGTCTGTGCTGCTTTTTCTTTCAAGGGAGAACAAGTCTTCCATTTCCTTCTCTGACCCTTGTCCACCCGTGCTGAGTGCATGACTGAGAAGAAAACTAGAGCGTAAAGGAAAGCCGTAAATCTGTCTGGAAGCTGTTAGGAAAACAATTCCTGGAGGAGTCTGTTTTGCTCTGAATTGCTGTGTTCTAATTCTTAAAAGCTTTGGCCTGCAGATAAAAAGCTTAGCATCAAATCCTGTCCCAGAGGAGTGGTGTATGGAGAGCTGCTCAAAAACACCTCGCTCACTTTAGACTCACTCTCTTGCATCTCACGCTTTCGCCTTCCCTCTCTTCCCACCCTTCCCTTCCCTTTCCCCTTCTCCCTCCTCCCTGTCATCTCTCCTCTCCCCTTGCTGTCCCTCCACCTGCTGCTTGCCCTTGGAGACAGCAGTGGGCCCAGGCAGAGCAGCCAGAGGCCTGTTCTCTTGACTCGTATCAGGTTAATTTATGTTTGTGTTTTCAACCTGGTCGAGACAATTCCTACCCTGTCCCCCAACAGAGAAACAGATGACATGTGTTTCCAGTTATCGCGTCTTGTGCTGCTCTTCGGAGTGCACCAGTGAATTGAATGCCTCTTCTGTTCCCAGCAGTTAGCTCTCTGCAACCCAGGCCTGGGAAGTGCTGGAGGGTTCCCTGATGGCAGGTTCTCTGGCCCACCCACAACATGGGTTCCCATCATGTATCTTGCCAGTGACAGCTCTGGATTTCAAGGAAATGCGCATTTCCTTACGCCAGTGCTTTACTGTGCCAGCTAGCCAATGACTTCAGGGAAGTGGCCGCCAGGCCCAGTGGCACAAGCAGAGCGAGATTCCAACCTGCCATGCTCTGCCAGCTAGAGTGGTGAGACTGCTGGCGGGAGGTGTCAGGCAGCAACTCCATCACAGCATCGGATATTTACCTCCAGGACTCCTCCAGGGCTTCTTGTCAGTGTGGGCACTTGCCTGCCCAGCACTCATCTACAGCCCCTGGAAGTGCTTTCCAAAGGCTTGAGATGGGGCTGGGTGGCTGGGCAAGACGGGGAGACCAAATATGGAATCTGAGCAGAGGTCTGCCTTTGCCATGAGCATGCTGTCCTGTGGCAAGATGTGGGCTGTGCGTGGCAGCTGGGTGGGGTTTTTAAGGGAAAGCAAGCAGATGCTGTGAAATGGCCGAAGTCTCAGGACAGGGCACTAGAGCATCCTTTTACTCAGCAGTGGAATGAGGCTGTAAGCCCAGATTCTACCAAAGTAGCCCTCTCTTTTCCCAGCAATGTTCCTGACAGCTTCTGAAAGCAGTGGGGAGGCTGGCTTCATGGCACACGGTGGGGGCAGTCCTACCTCTGGAACCCACGCCCACCTAAACACTACTCCACAGCTGCTGAATTCCACCCAGTCTTCCTCACTTGGCCTCCAGACCCACAGGGCAAAGCTTTAGGAGTTCCAGCACTCCTGTCTCTTCCCTGAGTGAGTGGCTCTCCCAAGGCAGTCTCCCATGGCCCCCGCTTTCCAAGTGTCACATTTTATGAGTCCCTTTTCTGCTTTGTCCTTCTTCCCCCCTGCAGGTGTGTTTGACAACTGCTCCCACGTGGCCAGTGACAAAGGCTGGGCGCTGGGCATTCGCTCACTGCAGCACCAAGGGAAGAAGGATGCCCGCTTCTTCTTCTCGCTCAGGACAGACCGGGTGAAGAGATCCACTGTGGTTTCTGGCTACCGCCGCTATCAGCTCAACACCTGGACTCATGTGGCCGCCACCTACGATGGGCAACAAATGACGCTCTACCTGGATGGAGTGCGAGTGGGAAACAGCAAGTGGCAGGCTGGTGCGCTCCACAGTCCCTTCATGGCCTCCTGCCGCAGCTTGATTCTGGGAGGGGACAGTTCAGAGGATGGGCACAACTTCCGCGGGCATTTGGTATCTCTGGCACTCTGGAACACAGCTCTGCCCCAGGACAGGCTGCAGCGCAGGTTCTTACAGAAGAGTGAGGGTGGGGACACTGCCGTGGTGCTCGGAGCCAACTTTGCCCGCCTGGAGGAGCAGTGGATAGCATTCAAAGATGGGGTTTATCCACTGCTTGAGTCCCTCCAAACACCAGAGCCTGAGCTACTGTCTCCGCTGGCGCCCCCTGCCTGTGGGCAAATGGTCTGCGACAATGTGGAGCTGATCTCCCACTACAATGGGCACTGGCCGTTGCGCAGCGAGAAGATGGTGCGGTATCGGGTAGTCAACATCCTCGATGACCAGGGCCTGAACCCCACTGTCAGCCGGGAGCAGGTGGCACGCCAGCATCAAGC
Organism: Podocnemis expansa; assembly: GCA_007922195.1. NCBI lineage: Eukaryota > Metazoa > Chordata > Testudines > Podocnemididae > Podocnemis > Podocnemis expansa. The sequence continues at coordinate 5,410 of VOCP01051909.1, forward strand.
CCTGAGTGAGGCCTTTGGCCGCTACAATATCACCTGGCAGCTGAGCCTGCATGAGGTTCACAATTCCTCGCTGCGCCACCGCACCATTCTGGTCAACTGTGAGCCCAGCAAGATAGGCAATGACCACTGTGACCCTGAATGTGAGCACCCACTGACTGGCTACGATGGGGGCGATTGCCGTCGGCAGGGCCGCTGCTACTCCTGGAAGAGACGGGATGGCATCTGCCACATGGAGTGCAACAACATGCTGGATGACTTTGATGATGGAGACTGCTGTGACCCTGAGGTGGCTGATGTCAGGAAGACCTGCTTTGACCCAGACTCACCCCATCGGTAGGACAGGGGCTGGCGGGTTGGGGGTGGGGCTCGTGGCTGAGATGGATCCCACAGAACTTTGCTAGTGCACCTCTGTCCAGACTATCAGTACTCCCTTCTATTTAATTCTCACTTCCATGTGTCCTGGCATACCTGAGCCCTGTCCCATAGCTGGATCATTGCCGTTACTGACATGACATGCCAATTTCTTCCACAGACCTTAGCCTTCATCTGTAGTGACCCTGCTCTTCCAGTCCAGGGTCTGTTCTGAGGAGTTACTGCCATTTGCAAAATTCACGGTAGTGTTTTCCTGGTGGTCAGTGCACAAACATCCAGTGGCGACTTGGAAATTCATTTCACTTTTATAGAACTAAGATCTGAGACCCCGTGACCAGAGATGAAAGGAATTTAGCATCAGGGTATAGAACTTGTCTTGTTTAAACATCTCTGAGCCAGATTCAGCAGCACTATCCAGCTGGTTGGCATCACTGCAGTTAAGCCAAGTTACCAGATGCTTTGCCATGTACCAGTGAATTTGTCCATTCCTGTCTGCATGAGCAGTGGTAGTAGTACAGAGAGCTGGGGTAGATACTGCAAGTGCATTTCCGTCAATGTCCCTTTGATATTACTTCCTTGCGTTCACTAAGCTGAACTTTCCCAGCACAAGTGTCAGGAAAGGTATTTCCTCAATTTTCAGACAGTGAAAATAAAAGATGTGAGATGTGTGTGTAAAAAGAAAGTCGCAACCTCTCAAGATTTCACGCACTGCAAATCAGCTGGGATTCGCATGAATAAAGTCCATAGTCTGGAAATGTTTGGTGACATCCCCTGGAATGCCCTATTCCATGCCATAGGGAAGAAAGGACCCATCTCCTGGGACCCTCAGGGTCCGTCTAAGGCAGCTCAGGGCAAGGCTCTCTCCTGCACACCAGACAAGGTGCCTGACCTCTTGGCTCAGCTCCTTTGCACTCAGTGCCATTGTAAAGCTGCCTGAGGTGATTCAGGAACATGGGCCGATCCTCATGGCAGATTGTTAGGAATCAGGGCACACACGCCAACTGGCTCTGAGTTCTGTGTTTTGTTCAAGTGTAAACTTCTCAGGCACTGGGACACAGCTATGCTCATCTGTCCTGCCACTGAGGTGCACTTACTTTTTGATAGATGGGCCCTGACATGAAGAATCACAACAATATTAAAGTTGCTCTCAGTCCCAAGACTTGCCCAAGGTCACTTGCACCTTAGATCTTACACCAAAAAGAACACTTGTAGCCAATCCCATAATAAACCATATGCGGATTGACTGACCAGGACAAGGAAACAAGACTTATTTACTGGATTAAAGCAGATATACACATGCAATCTTAAATTTCAAAAAATAATAGGAGCTTCTACAATAAACAAGCTCTGTTTGACTGGTAGGGCTGGGCTAAGCACTGGGGATCCCTTGCTTATGCCCAGTAGACATTGTCTCCCAGAGTACAAGCAGCTTGGAGATCCTCGGTTCCTTTTGTTTGGGGTTTTTATCCCCCTCCTGCCACATGCACTGAGCTGCAAACTCAGCTGAAGGCAGAAATCCAGTTACATTACTCATCCTTATGGGGGGAAAGGCAGAAAAATCTGTATCTTTTGTCCTCTTTAACCTCCCACAGTACTTCATCTGGTGTCTATGAACTTCCCTGTTGGACAGGATGTAACACCTTCTGTTGGAGATCATCTCTTCATGCTACTTAATGTTTCCCTTCCCTCTGTTAACTTCCACAGGGCACACAATCCAGCCACTCAAATATTACCTTCCAGTTACTGGACAGCGAGGTTACAAAGGGGGATTAATTCTGGTAGTAACTCATCAGCACTCAATCACATCTAATACATATTCTTATCATTCTAATGCCCATTGAATGCCACCAGTACAGAGGTGAGCCAGACCAATCTGGGTGTGTATCTGTTGGTGTTCAGTGGAGACACGGGGGCTTTGCCATGAGCTGGCTTCTGAATTGCTAATGTCACACCCATCTGGCCTTTGGAAGATGCCACGGAGACCCATGCTCCATTTTCATCAGCAGAATGAGGTTTGCTCCCCCCTCATGGAAAAGGCTTTAGAATGCACGCACAAATCCTGCGCATCCCCAGGGATCCACACGGGTCCTGGGTAGCCGTTCAAGGTCAGTGTGGTCCAAGCAGAGGGGTGCTGACTTCAATACAACACTGTGCTAATGGCAACCCTCCCCCCCCCACCTCTTCCTGGCAGTCTGGCTGTTAAACCCAACACCATCAATCACTCTGTAAAAGGCATTTCTCTCCATCTGTCTCTGTGGGGCACTTGGTGCTCTGCCAGAGAGGAAACCATGGCCATGAATAATTATGGCCATTATCACTATTAAGTGTTTGCACTGAGCCAGACCTGTGGAGAATGTGTCCCGCATACCCTGAAAGGAGAGTGTGGCCCTGAGACATGACACATCACCTTCCCCAGGCAGGGGGTGGCGAGGAAGCAATGCTCATCATCCAAGGACCCAGCTCAGCCAGCCATTCCCTGGGCAGCTCTGGAATCCGGCCTAGAGGGAGCTGTTGGGGCAGAGAGAGAGAGAGCTGGTGTGAAGGTGAGCCATGCACAAGGCTAAGATGCACAGCCTCTCTTTGGCCTACCATGCCCGGAAGGAATCCCTGTACGTGGCTCACAGGGTCTGAGCACCAGGCTTTTCCAGAAGAGAGAGCGAACCGCACTCTGCTGTTGGGAATGTGGGGGATGGATCTGATCGCTGGACCCAGGCAGAGTGGTTCCATCCAATGGCAAGTAGCCCTGTTGGGTTCCATGGGGACTGTTCCCACAGCATAGTGTATGTCAGAATCCATCTCCCAGTGAAGATCTGGGTGGGTAGTGTCAGGGGCAGGATAGCTGATGGAACAGATTACAGCCAGATGTGGGCAGAGTTCTTGAAGGCATGATTTTGCCTGGAGTTCAGCTCCCATTTGGATTGGCATGAGATAAGTTAGAAGAAAGAAAAAGCAGAAGTGTCATTTTTATGCAGAATGGAGAGTTTCACTGAAACGTGGGCCTTGCAGATCTCTGAATGGAGAGGCTTGCGGAGAGTCAGTTGCATCTTCAAACAAGCATGGATTGGGACCCATAATGCAACTTCCACTCTAGGAGAGTGGGAGGGGAAGAATGAGCCCTCTCCGTTTAGGTATTTTGCAGGTCTGTTTTTTACAGCCCTGCCCCTGCTGTTATCAGTCACAGCTATACAAAGTGGGTGTAAAATGCTACCATTGGATTGCTTCTGCACAGGAGTAAGTGACTTGATCAGAGGTGGGATGGTGGAGAACCCAGACCCTGCATCCAGCATTCACAAAAGTGCCCCACGGGCTTAGCCTTACAGCTTCTTGAGGCCTGAGCAGAGACACCTTAAAGGGGATTTTCAGGAAGTGCTGAGCATCTGTCCTCTGCAAATCCAGGCCCCTCTAGCTTGTCTTCGGCCTTACTTATCATGTCATTTTTGAACTCCTTAGCAGTATTTGTGCTGACACTGGCACAAATGGGATCGCAGGGGTTGGAGACCTGCCTGCTCATTCCAGGTGAGCTCCTGGGCACAGAGAGTACTGGATCCCCTGGCAGAGGAGGAGCATTACCAAGTGTCTCCCAAGAGCAGACAGATCCTGCCCACTGATGGAGGCAGATATGGCGTCTGGAATCCATGCAGACTTTGCTGTTGGAAGCGTCTCCCTAGGCTAAGTGGGTGAAGGGAGGAGATAGGTGCTGCACAGATCTCCTTGAGTCAACAAACAACCACAGCAAAAGCACCGTGCTTTCTTCCTAGGCTCTCATCTGATGGGAGCTGAGCCCAAGGAGTCTGATACCCCAGAAGAGATATGGGCAGCATGATTTTTCTGCAGGTGCCAGGGCTTTGCCAAAGGTGCCATTTGGATTGCAGTTGGGAGAATGCATGTTTCCTTCATGTCTGAGTGAGTCTCCTCCTCTCTGTCTATGTCAGCTTAGCTGTGGGTATGTGGAGGCTTTCCACTATGTGGAGTGCTCACTGAGTTGCTTTGATGAGAGGGTGGTAGGCAGGTCTCAGTGGCTCTGGAGGGAAGCTGTCTAAGTGAGTGGAAGTCACCAGTGGCTGTGGCAAGCAGGTAAAGTAGCAGGACTTGGTCAGAAAAGGTGCAACAGGGTCTTCTCAGGATACATGAATCACCTCCCTAAGAGGGAAGTCTAACAGGCTGGCTTGGCCATGGGCTGGAGAGGTGAGGCTGACTGAAGATGGTGGGGGGGAGGGCTGCAAGAGAAACCAAGGAAACTGAAAACTGGACAGGGTCATGAGCTTTGTCTCTGGAATTGCTGAGCTTTGGCGTCCGGCGAGTTGTGTGGTGACATCCTCTGGAGAAGGAGCAGGGAAAGACGTTTGTGAAGGTGACCAGAATACTCATTGGTTTTAAAGAGCCCTGCTGAACCAAACAGGAAGGCAAAGTGAAGTGGAAATGGGGGGTGGCAGGCAGCACAGGGCTGACAGGTGTGAGATGAGGCGCAGAGAAAGCAGACACTGCTGGCCTTCCATTTCCCATTCTAGGCTCTTTGAGTGTTTCTTGCACTTATTTGGGTGGGCTGAGGAGATTTTAGGGGAAGATGGAAGAGTTGTCTGTCAAATGGCCATCCCACCCTGACTACTGTCTGAGTAACACAGCTGGAACTGTGCTAGAGCTCTATCATGAGATGTTCCTCCTGCCAGTGCAATCATGCAGATGACAATAACATTCACTGTGCTGAGTCCCTAGGTCTTTACATTTTCAAAGTGCTTTCCAAGGATTAACCCGTTAATCCTCATAGTGCCTGTCCTATAGTGTTCTATCATCAGAGGTGGCTGCATTTGAATGCGAGGGGGTGAATTCATTCTTGTTATTTATGTATGGCTAATGAAGGGCTTTGGTTCTTTGAGAAGAAAGGGTCTACCTCAAATAGAAGAGGCCACTTTTTGTTGCTGATGTAGATTAATGCCACTCCATTGGTGTTTGACTTCAATATGGGCAACAAAATGGCTGATGAAATTTACTTTTGATAAGTGCAGTGTAATGCACATTAGAAAAAATTATCCCAATGATCCATACAAAACGATGGGGTCTAAATTAGTTATACCACTAAAGAAACAGATCCTGGAGTCATTGTCGATAGTTCTCTGAAAACATCTGCCCAATATGCACTGACAGTTACAAAAGCTAACAGAATGTTGGGAACCATTAGACAGATTAGAATAGGAAAAGTCCAGAGAAAGATGTGATGGAGTGTATAAAACCCCTCACTGGAGAGGAAGGGGTTAAGGATTGGCTCTGGGCATAGGAGACTTTGTCTGTCTGCCCTTGCCAAACTTTCTCTGTTTGTTACCATGGTTTAAAAGCCAGCCAAGCAGCTCAGTTAGGGCTGGCATGCCTGGGAAGAGATGTTCTCTGGGAGCTCCAGGGAAGCATTGGAGCTGAATCCACCCCAAGCCTGGGAGCAGGGGAAGGACAACATCCGGCGACTGAGACGGGCTGGAAAACCAGAAGGTGACATTCTTGATCATTGATCAGTGGCTGGATGGGGTGCAGACTAAAGTAGGAAGTGACACAGGAAAGCTGTTTTGAGGCTGACACCAGATGGAGATGTGTGAGCAGTTGAACCAACCTCCCAAGGCCCTATCTTGGAACCCAGTGGAGTGGGAAGGCCCAGGTTCCCCTCCCTCACCATATCTACTAGGCAAGTTAGCTGTCTCTGGACCACACCCACTGGGCTGACTGTCACTGTAGATGCTAACCACTAGACAAGAGTACTTGGCCCTAATGACAAAGGTAACAAAAGTGATTAGTGGTATGGAACAGCTTCCATATGGTTAAAAAGTCTGGAACTGTTCAGCTTAGATAACCTATGACACATTAGGGATGTGATAGAAGTGTATAAATAGTGAGTTGTAAGGATAAAATGAACAAGGAAGTGTTGTTTAATCCTTTATGTAACACAAGAATTAAATAAGTTTCTGGAGCATAGGTCTATCAATGGCTATCAGCCAAGATGGTCAGGGATGTGGCCCCAAGCTCTGGGTGTCCTTAAACCTTCACCTGCCTGAATCTGGTACTGGACACTAGGGCTGTGTTCACACGGCACTTTTGTTTCGAAACAACATCGTTGTTTCGAAACAAAAAAAACCATGTACCCACGCCCCACTTTTTTTTCCAACCACGGGGACCCCCTTGTTCCCAAACAACTGTGTTGTTTCGAAACAAGTTAAACCCCATTTGGGGACGAAACAACCTTGTTTCGAAACCCTTGTTTCGAAACAACACATGTGAACATGTTGTTTCGGAACAATAGGTTCCGAAACAACATTTAAAGGGCTGCCGCCTCAGCACCCTGGCCAGGGAACACTCAGCACCTTGGCCAGGGTGCTGAGGGGTGTCCCCTGGCCAGCAGGCACTGGCGGGGGTCAGCGCTGCACAGCGCTGAATCCACCCGCTGCCTGCAGAGCCGGGCTGCGGGCACCGGCGGCGGGCTTCAGCGCAGCCCAGCGCTGCTTCCC
>VOCP01051943.1:0-10175 GCA_007922195.1 Podocnemis expansa
CTGGCGGCAGCGGCGTGGCCACCCCCGGCCCTATCCCAGGCCAGGGGGCGGGGCCTGCCGGGCGGCCAGATAGGCCCCGGATCCCTGGCCGCGGACAGCCAGGGATCGGGCCCCGGATCCCCGGCCCAATTGGGCCGGAGACCTGGGGCACCAGCGTTGGGACCTGGGGCACGTGCCCCGTGTGCCCAGCGCTAGCGACGCCACTGGGCCACGGGCACCAGCTTTGCCTGCTGCCCGGGTTGGGCAGCTGCCACCCGGGCAGAGGCTGTAGGCACCAGCTCTGCCCGCCACCTGGGCTCAGGCCGAGCCCGAGCGGCAGGCAGAGCTCATGCTCGTGGCTCCTGCCTGGATGGCAGCTGCCAAGCCCAGGCAATGGGCAGAGCTGGCACCCGCAGCCCCTACCCAGCCAGCAGTTGCCCACCTTGGACGGCATGCAGAGCTGGTGCCCAGGGCTGCTGCATGGCCTGCAGCTGCCCAGATAGGGCAGCAGGCAGAGCTGGTGCCCACGGCCCCTATCCAGCTGGCAGCTGCCCAGCTCGGACGGCAGGCGGAGCTAGTGCCCGTGGCCCCTTCCAGGGCGGAAGCCACCAAGACCAGGTGATGGGCGGAACCAGTGCCTGTGGCTCCTGCCCAGCCGGCAGCTGCCAAACCCAGGCTCCTGGGGCCACCCCGGGGAGCCTGGGGAGCTGGCTTGGGGACCCTGCCTCCCGTGGGGCTGGCAGCAGGCAAGCCCTGCAAGTCAGCTCCAGGACGCCGGCCCGGCAGCAGAGGGGTTGCTCCACAGTCCCTCCCCTGCTGCCCCAACAGGAGTGGGGGAGTCAGGGCAGGGGGATCCCTGCCCTGGGGGCAGTTTTCCTGTGCCTGGCTCTCCAGGTGAGAGCCGGGCAGGGGATTGGTTGGCAACCTGGCCCTGCCAGGCAGCCATTTTGCCACACCTCCCATGCTGCCCTTCTCCTGAAGCGAAATAGCATGTCCACACACAGGGCATGCTATTTCACTTTCAAAGTTTCCCTTATTTCTCTTTACATTATTTTGAAATAAGGGTTTTATTTCAAAATAACTCATTTCAAAATAACTTATTTAGAAATAACAATTTACGTGTGAGCACAGCCTATGTCTACATCTAAAAGGCAGAAACTAACTATGCCCAAATTGAACGCGAAGCACTGGGCATTGTTTTTGGCATTCGGAAATTTCACCAGTACCTGTGGAGAAAGAAGTTCACACTTCTCACTGACCATCGACCCCTGACATCAATTTTGGGGCCACACACAGGCATCCCACATTTGGCTGCTAGTCGGATGCGACGATGGGCATTGATACTTTCTGGATACACGTATGAAATCAAGTACAGGCAGTCCTCTTTGCATTGCAATGCTGATGGCCTTTCAAGGCTACCCTTACCAGCACACCGTCAGGATCTGGTCCAGGAAGGAATCTTTTACTTTGAACAGATGGAAAACACACCCGTCACGGCTTCTCAAGTGAAGAAAGCAACATGGGTTGACCCAGTACTCATGAGTTATGGATTTTGTGATGCATGGAACGTTCCGCCCCTATGTGTCTAGGAGGACAGAGTTATCGACCCAATCCGGGTGTTTGTTGTGGGGTATGCGTGTCATTATCCCACCTTCATTAAGACCACGTTTGTTGGAACAGCTCCATTCAAGTCACTGAGGCATAGTACGCATGAAAGAAATTGCACAGAGCTATTTCTGGTGGCCGGGCTTAGACAGGGCCATTGAAGAAACGGCTAGAGCTTGTACCTCATGCCAGAGCATCCAGAATGCACCTCAGTTGGCACCTCTTCACCCATGGGATTGGCCCGAAAGGCCATGGCAACGTATCCATGTTGATTTTACTGGCCCATTTGAAGGATGTATGCTTTTAATTGCTGTGGATGCCCATTCAAAATGGCCAGAAGTCTCTGTAATGCAGTCCACTACTACTGAAGCCACTATTCAGACCCTGCATGGCTTTTTTAGTCGTTACAGTCTTCCAGAACAGCTGGTGAGTGACAATGGACCACAATTCGTTTCTTGGGATTTTGAAACTTTTATGAAGGCCAATGAAATACATCACGTCAGGTCAGCACCTAGGAGGAGGGATATGGCGAATGCAGGCCCACCTGACTCCACTGCATCCCAACTCAGGGCACTGGCAGTGGTGGGGCTCCAGCCAAAACATGCTGTTATAGCTACAGGGCACAATGGAGCCAGCCGGTGATCAGTCTTCCATGGGCTCCTTCCTCCTCCCCTTGCCTGATGTATGTGGTTCTCTGGATTCTCCCAGCTCCTCAGGATACTCTGCAAAGTTGAGGTTCCAGAGCCCCTTGGCTTTCTTGACTGTTGGCAGATCCAGTAGCTCCTCAGGGTCATCCACGAATGGCAGTGCCTCCAAATCACAAGGGCCAGGTTATCGGTTAGGTATGCTGGGCTTGACCCAGTCTGGATGGTCCTTGGGGCCTCTGGTAGTTGGTCCTTGGTGCCACTAGTAGTGAACAGTATTTTTAGTTCTTTCTTGGGATGTCAGCCAGGCTCTGGTTCCAGCACCCAGGGAGATATGTCCTTCCCTCTTGACCTCTGCCTCCCAACTGAACTGAACAGTCGTTCCTTTATACCTCCGCTTCCTGTCCCTTCCCTCCTCCTCCAGTCAGGTGGGGGTGTATGTCCTGGTTTCACCTCCCAGTGGGGATTTGGCTCTTCCTCCATCAGTCTCTGAATGTGGCTGTACCTTCTGATCCTTGCACACACACACACACACACCCACCCACCCACCCCCTACACCTACTGCCCCTGCCCCCTTCTGTGCCTCGCCAGGTCTGGGCCCAGGAGACCAGCCCAGACTGGTGGGAATGGGTAGTGCTGTGGACCTGGGGAGACGACCAGTGGAGAGGGAACTTCAGGATGACCAGGGCCAGCTTCAACCTCCTGGTTGCAGAACTCACCCCGCTGCTGTGCTGAAGGGACACCCCCCCCATGAGGCCTGCTATCCCTGTGGACAAAAGAGTGGCCATCGCCCTTTGGAAGATGGCCACTCCGGAGTCACACAAGTCTGTGGTGCACCTCTTCTGCATCTGGAGGTCCACCACCGGCAACATCCTAGTGGAGGTCACCAGGGCCATTAACCAGGTCCTGTTCCGACACCTGGTCAGCCAAGAGGAGCTGCAGGACACCATTCCCAGCATGGCCACCCTTGGCTTTCCCAATTGTGCGGGGATCCTGGACGCCACGCATATCCCCGTGCAAGCCCCAGAGCACAGAGCTGTGGAGTACCGCAATAGGAAGGGGTACCATTCCATCATTCTGCAGCCATTGTGGACCACCATGGCCTGTTCCAAAACTGTTATGTGGGATGGCCAGGGAGGGCCCATGATGCCAGGGTCCTCCGTAACTCTACCCTGTACTGGGGCATGGAGGCAGGCACCTTCTTCCCCCTGCATAACATCAATGTTGGGGGAGTAGAGGTGCCCGTCCTCATTGTGGCAGACGCAGCCTATCCCCTGTGCCCCTGGCTCATGTGGCCTTATGCAGGGCCCCTCGATCCCTCCAGGCAGATCTTCAACTGCCGCCTGACCCGCTGCCGCCAGGTGGTCGAGCGGGCATTCGGCCACCTCAAGGCTCGCTGGAGGTGCCTCCTTACCCGCCTCCACCTCGCGGAGAGGACAGTGCCACAGGTCATCAGTGTGTGTGTGTGGCTCTGCACAACTACTGCGAGCAGCAGGGTGAGCCCATTGCACCTGCGTGGGAACCTGAGGCACGACTCCTCACCGAGGACTATGAGGAACCCAGACCTATGACCCCACAGGAGCAGCCATCCCAGAGAGCCTTGACAGTGCACGATGCACTGATGACCACCTTCACCCAGCAGGAAATCTGAGGGCCAAGCCTGCCCTGCCCCCACACCACCCTCTCCCCTGTTCACCCACAGCCAGCCCCCACCCAGCCACCCGCACTGTGAACTACCCCCAAATAAAAGCTACTCAACACCAAGAATGCATTTCTAACTATTTATTCAACAAAACAGGGGTTGGGGTAGGGAAGGGCTGGGGGGTGTTATGGGATGGGGAAATGCAGGGGCAGTCTGGGGGAGGGGGCCAGCAACTTGGGAGGTGGAAGGGGGTGGGAGAGTCCAGGTGGCAGGGGAGAATTTAGGCAGGGCCTGTGGGGAGATCTGGAGGTGGTGGCATACCCTGCCCTTGCCCACAGCCGCACTGGGTCTGGGGTCACCTCTGGGGAAAGCCAGGTGGCAGACACGCTGCAGCTCATGCAGGGGCCATCTGCTCCACCAGCTGGCGGATGCTGGTGGCGAAGGCCTTGACCACGAGTGAGAGGTGTTCACTCAGGCGCTCAATGGCATGCACCTGGTGCTCACTGGCCTGCACCTGGCGCTCCAGGGCGGCGACCACCTGGTCGTCTGCTGCTGCCACCTGCTGCAGCAGATGGAGGGCTGCGTTCTGCCACCGGGCTTGCTCCTGTCGCTCGGCCAGGGTGGATGCCTCCGTCCTCTCCCTGAGCTCCTCAAGGCTTTCAAGCAGCTCTGCCCATGACCGGAGGGCCCTCCTCCTCCTCCTCGGTGCCCTTGGGCTGAGGCGTCGGGCTGGTGGTGGTGGCTGGCGAGTGGCTTGGCAACCTGCTGGAGGGAAGCAGAAAACACAGTTGGCCCCTGCCGCCTACTGGCCCTGTCTGTGTGCAGCCTGTCTATAGCACACACCTTTACCCTGAATGTCAACAGGACCCAGGATCCCATGGGACATTGCCCTGGGGCAGGGCTACTGCCTCCCAAAGCCTCAAAAGGAGGCCAGGAAAGTACCAAACGGAGGACACTGGAGGACCCTGGGAGAAAATGTTGTATGGCTGTGATATTTTTCAGAGCTTAGGGGGCCCTGGAACACTTGCCTGTACAAATCAGTATTCTATGGCATTCCAGGATACTTCAACCCCTACAGTAAAAAGCCTGACAAAAATCCTGTATTTTAAACTGCCTGCTAGACAGAGAATGTGAGGATAAAAAATAGAACAGGACAGTAAAAAGGGGACCATGTTCTCCTTTTTCCCGACATCTGGTAACCATACCCTGGAGGCACAGATGCTAGTGGTGCCCACAAGGGTGAGCTGGACACACCCACGCCTTGCTCTAGGGGTCTCCCAAGGCCACTTGCTAGTGATGAAGCCTACATGCTTTCCACCCCACCCAAGATATGGCTGCATCTTTGACACCCAGCCCCTGTTAACCACTCCCAGGCACACAGGGGCCTATGACCCCGGTGCAACCTGTCTCTCTGGGACCCATGGCCAAGGGGGGGCCTTTGCACCCGCTGAACCTGTGCCCTACTTGCCCTGGTGCCCGGCCCTGTACCCCCTTGCTGCCTGTGACCTGTTGGACAGGCCCAGGCGTGTGTGCCTCTGCAGGAGGTGAGTACCTACCCACGGGGGCTCCGGAGATCCGGCAAGATGTCCCAGGGTCAGTGTCAGAGTCCCCAGGGGCCGGGATGGTCTCAGGCCCCTGGTCCTCCATTCTGCTCTCCGCTGCAGGGCCGGGGAACAGCTCTGGGGTGCTGGGGGTAGCCTTCGCCACCGGTGGTGCTGCGGCAGGAGGCCCCCCGATGGAGACGCCAGAGCCCATCCTTGCTGCCTCTGGGCCCAACGATGGGCTCTGCTGCACCCCTGTGTCCAGAGCCTTAGCGGGGAGACCTCTGGGCTCTGGACCCAGGAATGCATGGAGCTCCTGAAAATAGGGGCAGGTGGCAGTGCTCCCTGCCCCCTGGAGCTCCCGGGCCTCCCAGGTTCGGGCATGGTCTTGGCATAGGGCCTTGACCTTGCTCCAGACCTGCTCGGTCATCTGAGCATGGCCCTATTCAGACATTGCAGCCGCAATGTCTGAATATATGTCCCAGTTCCAGTGACTGGCCCGGAACTGGGACATAATGTCTGGACGCTACCAGATTGTGAGGAGGCAGTGCACCTCCTCAGGGGTCCAGGCAGGGACCCTGCGTCGACCCCCTGCAGCAATGCTCCCCTGGGAGACCATGCTGCTGGAAGCCTCTGGGCACACTGCTTCACAGGCACGCCCAGGCAGGAACTTCCTGTTGCCCCAGAGTGCTGTTGTTTCGAAACCCGTTGTTTCGAAATGAGAGTACGTCGTGTGGACATGGCAGTTCTTATTTCGAAACAATCTCTGTTGTTTCGAAATAAGAACCCTGTATGGACATACTCCAACTCTTTCTGCTAAATCAGAAATAACAGATAGCTGATGAAAAGTATAGGGTGTTTCTCCATAAATGCTCTCGGATGAGATGACACCTGATGTAGCCATTTGGTCAAAGTGTGGGTTGTACAGCACAGGTTCCCACCAAAATGTAGTCTTCAGGACCCAAAATGACCTTTCATAGTATGAGTTCCACTGTCCGTGTACCAACTGGTTAAGAGGAGAGGGAACAGCAATGGTGGCAAAATTGGAGATGAATCTCTGTTAATACCCTGCCAACCCCAGGAATTTTTTGACCTACTGTTTAGGGCTGGCAGTTCTTGAATGGCCTGCACCTTCTCAATAAGGGGTCTCACCATTCCTCATTTGTATAGGCATAGTAGCACACTGGACCAGATTCTGGAAGGCAACATCACATCCCCAAGCTGCTGTACACTTCCTGGAGTAAGCATGAAGTGAAGTTCATTCTGTAGTCCAAGAGAATCTCATGGGGATGGCCTGCCCCAGGAAAGATTTTTCATTAGCTCTGTGGCTATAGTTTAGGCTGCAGCATTTTTCAGGAGACAGCCTTGGAAAATTGGGTGGCACAGTCCATTACCACCAAAATATAGCAGAACCTGGCATTATTTTTGGTGAGTGGTCCCACTACATCCATTGCAACCTTCTTAAAGTGGGTCCCTAGTAGGAGGAGATGCACCAGGGGACTCTTGGTATTGCAAGGGACACCACCAGCTGACACTAAGGGAAGAATGGACAATAGTCTTTCACCTTGTGGTTCACTTGTGGCCAGTAAAAGTGGGTGAGGACCTAGACTACATCTTCTCTTAAGGCCCAGGTGGCTGGCAGGGGGAACATTGTGGGCTAGCTTCAGGACAGTTCATCACCTTGGGATCAGGATCAATGTTCCCTCTAATGACTCGTAGACTGTGTGCGCAAACAATTTCTTTGTGTGCGCAAAGACATTTCTTTGTGAGCACCAGTATTAGCACTATTGAATTTTTTTGTGCGCACTTTATTTTGTATGCGCAGGTTTCATGACCTGTGTGCGTGCGCACACACGCACAGCTTAGAGGGAACAGTGATCAGGATACAACAAACTGACCCTGTGGCTCTCTGGTCTGAGGATCTCACTTAATCCAGAACAGGTAATCAGCCTGGAGCCCAAAGTGGACCATCAATTTAGCCTATGTGGGCTGGTGACAACACGATCCACAAAGGAGAGTTGCTCGTATGCTCAGCTCAGCATGGGGTCTTCCCATTGGTCCCGGTAAAAGTGCCTCTGAAGAGCTGCATGTGGGGGCTTCACAGGTTGATGGGCTGCTGGAGGGGTCTCAGGTCACCTCAGGCTCCTGATCTGCTGGAGCCTTCACCCACGACAGTTACCCCAGTAAGCACTTCTTGCCAGGGAAGCTCTTGATTGGTCTGCAGGAATTGGTGTAATTCAGATTGGTCCTGCCAAGGATGATATGGTAGGGCAGGGTAGGGGTACTCCAACCATCACCACTCAGGTTACGCCATCAATGGACAGCTGGACCGGGCAGATGGTGCATTCCCTCACACTTCTGTGGACACATCACAGGTGGACTTGCCCAAAGGTCTGTCCCTTGGTGGAAGATAGCTCCCAATATCTCAGTTTCTGCCCACACCCCAAGTCTATTAATGCCTGCACTTGCTAGCCAGCCAAACTTATGGGGATCTTTATCTTGGTCTTCTCCAGGCTCTACTCTTCTTGGTGCACACTAGGCCAAAGAAATTTTGTCTTTGCAGCAGAGGCGTTGCTGGCGCTGGGCACCCCAGGGCACGTGCCCCGAACCCCAGCACCGGTGCCCCAGATCTCCAGCCCAATTGGCTGGGGATCCGGGGCCCAGCTGCCCGCGGCCTGGGTGAGCAATCTGGGGCCCAGCAGCGTGTGCCGGCGGCAGCCCCATCCCTGGCCAGTGATGCAGGACCCTGCCACCCGCGGCCACTTCCAGCCCTGTCCCCAGCCGGGGATGCGGGGCCTGGCCTCCTGCGGCCACTTCAGGCCCCGTCCCCAGCTGGGGATGCGGGGCCTAGCCACCCGTGGCGGTGTGGCAGCTTCTGGCCCTGTCCCTCGCCAGGGGGTGGGGCCTGCAGGCTGGGGGTGGGGCCTCTGGGCCAGGATCAGGGCCTGAGCCCGTGGCCCAGGTCCCTCCCCCCATCCAGAGACACCTCTGCTTTGCAGGTGACCCTACTGGCTGCTGATGAAACAGAGACTGACCTCTGGTGGGCCTGCTCAGTCTCTGGTTCCATGGGATTGACCTGGAGGGTTCCAGGATGCCAGGGGTCGCTCTTTCAGTGGCCCAGCCAGGGTCTTGCATGTGACTGGCATTGATGGAGCAGATGGCCAATGCTGGCTGCCTCTGGCAGGCAGGCCCAGCCTGTTGGGGCTCCACAGATAGAGCACCAGTGCAGTAGCCAAAGTGGGCTGGATCATTGTCAGGACCCCTGCAGATGGTGGCATCTCTACTGTGAGAAAATCCTCCATGAGGTGCGAAACATTATTCAGTGTGCTAGGATGGTGGCACATGGCCTGAGTCTTGCTGCTAGGTGGCAGGATATAGACTCATAGACTCATAAACTCTAAGGTCAGAAGGGACCATTATCATCATTTAGTCTGACCTACACAGTACAGGCCTCAAAACCTCACCCATCCACTCCAGCAATAAGCCTCTAACCTATGACTGAGCAATTAAGATCCTCAGATCATGATTTAAGTCCTTTAAGATACAGAGAATTCACCAGCAGATGAGCCATGTTCCATGCTACAGAGGAAGGCAAAAAAATCCCAGAGCCCTAGCCAATCTGCCCTGGGGGAAATTCCCTCTCGACCTCAAATATGGCAATCAGTTAAACCAGGGGTGTCAAACATGTGGCCCACAGGACAAACATGGCCCACAAACCTCTTCCAGCTGGCCCATGACTGCGCTTCTTGTGACCACACTCTCCTTTACATAAAGAAAGTATAGTGTCGCATACCAAGCACTCCATAATTCTGCAAGAGGGTCAGGTGTCAAGACATCACAGAGCACTAGGTATACAAGATTGTGCTCCATGATACGTCTCACTCTCTCTTTCCCCCTGTTAAGTGGAGAAGAGTGGTACCACAGAGCCCAGTTTTGCATGCACAGCATTCTGCAATGCCATGAGGGTGTCATGGTATTTTGATCATTAGTATGCATGCCCCACTTGAAGTACATTTAAATCAAATCCAGCTCACCAAACCAAATGAGTTTGACACCCCTCACTTAAACCCTTAACATGTGGATAACAGTGTTCCCTTTAAGCTGCGCCAGTGAGCAGTAGCGCAGCTGCCGCCACTCACTGGCGTAGCAAGCCCTGATCCCAGCACAGGTCCAGCAGCCACAAGCCATGCCTGGCCCCAGAAACATTTCTCCTGGGCGCCAGGAAGCCTGGGGTGGGGCTGGCAGGGAGCGGGAGCAGAAGCAGAAGCGGAGGAGCCAGGGGATTGGGGCTGGCGGGGAGCGGAAGAGCTGGAGGATCGGGGCTGGTGGGGAGTGGAGGAGCCATAGGATCGGGGCTGGCCGGGAGCAGAGGCGGAGGAGTGAAGGAGCCAGGGTGGGGGCTCCCGGGCTGGGGGCAGATTAGAAGCGGGGATAAACTCATGCCACGCAGGGGGGAGGGGAGTGTTAATGTGTAAGGAAACGTATTGTTTCCTTTTCAAGTCATTGCTGCCACATAGGTCAGTGATTCCCAGTGTTTTCTCTGCCATTGCAGTGGCACTCCTTGCTACCTTTAATTCATTTGAGGCACACTGCCATACAGTTTCCAAATGAAGCCGTATATTTTCATGAGCCAATCCAGAGCTCTTTGAGTAGTTTTTCAAAAAATTCTATGGCACATCTGTGTTCTGTGGCACACTGGTTGGGAAACAGTGGGCTAGGTAGACACAACACACAAATTCCACCCAAGATTCAGAATAAACACAG
>VOCP01051962.1:0-22076 GCA_007922195.1 Podocnemis expansa
GGTAAGGTGGTGAGAGATATCTGGAACATGGATACCCTGGTGGTTTGCTCCCCAAATCGCCGCTGCAGGCCAGTTTGAGGAGTTCAGCCAGGCACATCAGGCAAACCGGAAGGTAGTTGTTATAGTCTCAGACTGTATCCATGGACCTGTCGCTTGACTTGCATTTCAAGCCTGCAGCACAAAGGATTTAGCTTTTGCACTTCTTTGTGCTTTGGGAGGGTACTGGATGCTGAGAAGTTCTTGTTCTCTTATCAAGCAGTTGACTTTTACCATTCTTTGTGGTTCAGGGCCTGCATTGTGGTGCTCAGATGCAGCCATAATGGGGGAATCAGCAACTGCTCCTGACACACCCTTAAACAGGAATGACAAATTAGTGAGAATTCAGTGTTCTGCATGTTTTCTTAGCACACAGACTTCCTATTCTTGTTTGCTCAATTTAGTTCTATTAAGACATACAGATAAGGGATTACCAGCAAACATGACCCAGTATGTAACTTCGCTTTCTGAAGTGATTACATCTACCTTCAGTGGTGATTTATTGGGATAGTGCACCCAGACTTTTTGCCCTGCTGTTAGTGGCCCTGAAGTGGAGCTGAGGTCCTCGCCTACTTGTGTAACAGCTTCAGTCAGGGGCAGGATCTCCTGCACCTGGGGGCTAATAATTTTTGCACAGATCAAATGGACAACCTGATCTCCTACTGCAAAGTGTAGGAGGTTCAAACTGTGATTGTACATGTGAATGGTAAGCTCTCCTGCATACTCACCATCCTTCATTGCCACACCAATATTCAGTCCCTGTAACCTGAGATTTGCCCACAGTGTTATACAGACGTAACAACCCTCTGAGATGATGTGTACCACTCCCACATGTACCATGGCCTGCTCTCCTGGTTCTATGGTGAGATTTGTTAAGGCACACAAATCCACCTCTGCACTCCCTGAAGTGGCTTGAAGGCAGAATGGAACATTCACAAACTGGAGTTTTCTGGCTTAAAGAAGCAAAGTTAATTTTCAACATCACATCAAGATAAACATAATCCTCTCCTAAATCCTGAATCACAGGCTGAGTATCTGGGTCCAGGGACCCTGAGTCAGTCATTCCCTCTTGGGCACCCCTCTCCAAGTGAGTAGTTGGAGGGAATGACACTCCTGAACCCCTACAATTTTTTCTTAGCTACCACCTCTGTTTTCTGCCCTGGGGCACAGCTTTCTAGAGGACTGCTGTCTTTTGCAGCCGGGAAGAGTCAACTTCCACACTTCCTGCCCCCAGGAGACTTGCTGGCCTCCTTTATTGTAACTCCTGGGCTTCCAGCAGAATGACCCTGGATGTTAGCCCATTTACCACTAGCATCATGATTTCCCAATTGCTACCTCATCGCTGTACACAAACAGGCTAGTCTTGCCTAAGATCTGTGTAAAAGAGGATTCTTCTTCAAGCGCTGCTCACATCATTCAGTTACAGGTGTCTACGTGCCACAGCGCAAAGTAGCTCGGAGAGTCTTTAGCCTTAGCCTGTCAGGTCAGGGCACACGGCCAACGCCTCCTCTGTGGCGTGACCGCGGCTATATAGGTGACCGTGACCCTGACCCTCCCAGTTCCTTTTTCCACCCTCAGAAATGGTTTTGGATTAGCCAAAACTTGTGGAAGCAAGTGCCTGCCTTTCCTTTGCACAAAATTAAAATGCCGGGCTTTAAACTGTGTCTGGCATGTTCCAAAGCTGTCCCACTCAACATCCCTCCTGAGAAATGCCTCACATGCCTGGGTGAGTCTCACCTCATGGTGAACTGCTCCATTTGCCAGTCCTTTAAATGCGGGACTCGCAAGGACACAGGGCGGTCCTTAGGCACTCTTGCAGAGGACCACGTGCCCACCTCTGATGCCGCCCGAGCCACTAGTGCTCCTCCTGCACCCCAAGCAGCTCCTGCACCAGAGTCTCGGCATTGACCCACAGCACAGAGTTCAAAGCCTCAGTCGGCTTCCTCTTCAGTACTGCCACGGCATCGTTCACATCAGTTGCCAAGTTCCCTCTCCAGTGAACTGGCATCATGGCTGTCTTTGGTACTGTCAACACTGCGAGCCCCAGCAAAAACACGGGTTCTGTGCCAAGACCCGGATCTGGTACCAGCCAAGAAGCCCAGGTTGAAGACTACACTGGCTCCAGTACTCAGAGAGCAGCTGATGCAAGCATCGGCACTGCCCTCAAGCCTGGTACCATCGAGCCGTCCACCAGCAATGCAAAACAGGGCTGACAACTGCTCCGAGGCTCTCTCCTCTCAGCACTCATCCTGTGAACCCTTGGTACCGTGTTCTCAAGACTCCAGAAGATGGAGGTCCAGCTCATCCTCCTCATCATCTCTGGCCTCTGTTTCCTCCCAAACTGCTTCGGGAGCTAGAGAACAGGCAGGTAAGTGTCGTCAGAAACACTCCCCAATGCCTGTGCCATGGAGGAAGACAAACCCATTGGCCCCGGTACAGACACCGCGGCCCAGTTCCTCCGGTATCACTAGCACCTCAGGCAGGGGCCATTCTTCCCTGAGCCAGGCCCTGACCAGAAACTCTTTTAACGACTGGTCTCACGAATGGCTAGGCACGACGGCCAACAATAGCTCAACTTTGCGGCACCATTTCAGCACCGTCTCCACCTCAGACTCCAGACTTCTTGGACATTTCCAATGACGAGCCCGATTTCAACTCTACACAGCACAGTAGACCCCGGGCCCCTTTGTCCTCCTCTCCGGATGAGTACACTTTCCAAAGGCTTGTTGCCTATATGGACAATTCCCATGCCCAGCAGGATTTGCTCCGCCACATGGCAGTGAATCTGAATATAGAGCTTGGGGTAATCCAGGAGGAAACTGATCCCCTCTTCGATGTGGGGGAAAATGTTCCACCAGCCAAGGTATCTGTTCCACTCCATAAAGGGGTACACAGAATTGCCAGGGTGCAATGGCAGACCCCATCTTTGATTCCGCTGGTGTCGAAAGTGGCGGATCACAAATGTCATGTTGTAACACAGCCTCTCACTCTCCTGAAGGGGAAGGGCCGGCCAAGTGGGGTCTCTCACCCCCTTAAGAGGCGGGACCACCAAGTCTTTAGCCCCTGGCCAAGGCAAAAGTTTCACAGTCTCAGGCCCCCTATAGGGTCAAGCACCAAATCTCTACCCTTTGGTAGGGCGAAAGTACCACAGTGTCACTCTCTAGCATAAGGGGGAAATAGCAATGCTGCCTCCCGGGTTGACAACCCGCGAGGGGGCACGGGGTGCTGGGCTAGGAATCAAAGAAGGTGTGGGGTTGCACAGCTCCATTGGGTCCCAGTCTAGGTCCCTGGTGGAGTTGGAGGCCTCTGTATAGGAGTCAGCAGGATCCTGGCCACAATACACTGACCCTGAGGTGGGACCTATGGGTCCTAAGACCTCAGTGTAGGGATCAGCAGGGTCCTGGCTCCAACATGCTACCCCTGAGATGTGGCTCCCTGCTGAGGGTTGAGTGCCGCACTCCCCTGGGTCACCCCTGGTCCCATGCTTTAGCAGTACTTCGTCCGTCGGCTCCTCAGAGTAGTCACCCGGGGGTAGATTGTAGAACCCCTCCATCTCGTTGGGTGGTGGCAGGTCAGGGAGTCCCTCAGGTTCTTCTGCCACGGGTAACTCCTCCAGGTTGCAGGAGGTAGGCAGAGGCACGAGGTCCTCAGTATCCGGGGGCAGCTCCTCCAAGTTGCCAGAGGCAGGCAGAGGGTTAGGGTCCTCAGCTGCCAGAGGTAGCTCCTCCAGGTTGCAAGAGGTGGGTTGAGGTTCGGGGTCGCCAATGGAAGATAACTCAGGACCACTCGCTGGCCCCCCTACTAGCAGCTCCTCCTGTGGGCTTGGGGTGGCCCAGGGCTCGGGCAGTGGCCCCCAATCCCTGCCAGTGGGCAGTCCCCACCAGACAGCCGGGCCCAGGCCTGGGTCCAGAGGCTAGAGGCCAGAGCCCAGCTCCCATGTGGGGCAGCTCAGGGTCAGGAGGTAGCAGAGCTGCATCCTTCCCCTTTGGTGGCCTGGCTTGAACTGAGCTGGCTGCCCCCCACTTTTATACTTTCTGTCCTGCCCCTCCGCTTCTGGCCTGACTGACAGGCCACTCCTGGCTCCACCCCACCCCCCACAGTCATACAGATCTTTCTGGGCTATCTCTGAGGGGGGCTGTGCCTTCCTGCTACACATGTCCCCCAGGACAAATTTGCATTCCACTTTCAGCACCCTCCACTGGGATCATTGGTAGTCAATGCAGTAAATCAGAAAGAGAGACAGAGCCAGCCAAGCTCCACTTCTAAGAATAAGGAAGCTAGAAAGCTCGACTTGTTGGGCAGGAAGGTTTCTGCCACGGAAGCTCTACATTGATCTCTAAAGATGCCCTCACGACTACTTGGGATGCATCAGACACAGCCTCGCGTACTATGGCCTCTGCCATGGTGAGGCATCGCTCCACCTGGCTTCAGGGCTCTGGCCTGTCTCCGCAGATGGAGCTGATCATTCAAGACCTACCATTTGAGGGCCCTGATCTCTTTGCTGAGTCCACAGATGCCAAGCTACATGGCATGAAGGACTCATGACCTACCGTCAGATCACTGGGAATGTACACCCTGCAATCTACCTGGTGCTCCCTTAAACCCCATCAGCTCTTGCAACAGCAGCTGCAGCAGTTAAAGCAGCAAATCCAGATGGAGGGTGCTCTTCCTCAGTCTTACCAATACCCCCAACAACATCTTGGGGACTTGGACAGGGACAAGACCCGCTCGAGCAAGGATGGGAAGTCCCACACCTCACAGTCTAGCAGGCATGGGCAGGGTACGGACTGCTCGCCAGGAAGGAAGCAGCACTTTTGACAGTTACCCCAAGGGTGGCAAACCCACAGCCTCGACCCCAACCTTCAGTAACTGCCTGCACCACTTCATGCACCACTGGGCCACCATCACAACCAACCAGTGAGTCCTCGAGATGGTAGCAGAAGGGTATCACATACAGTTTCATTCAACTCCTCAGGTCAGAAAGCTGCCCCCTCGCCCAAGCCTCGAGAACTGGGAACTAGATTGCCTGCTCGAGATGGAATGCGAGAAGCTCCTCTCCCTCGGGGCCATAGAAAGGGTCGCAAAGCAGGAGCGGGGGAAAGGGTTCTATTCCCAATACTTTATGGTCCCCAAACCCAAAAGGGACCTCAGACCCATTCTAGATCTCAGAGCCTTAAGCAAACACATAAAGAAAATAAAGTTCTGCATGGTTTCCCTGTCACAGATCATCCCATCTCTGTCTCCTGGGGATTGGTTCGCAGCCCTTGACCTCAAAGATGCTTACTTTCACATAGCAATACGTCCCTACCACAGAAAGCACCTAAGGTTCATCATGGGGGGGGAGGGAATCACTTCCAATTTACGTGACTCCCCTTCAGGCTCTCTGGCCCCCAGTGTATTCACAAAGTGCATGGTACCGGTAGTGGCGTTCTTGCCCTGGCAGGGCATAAGGATTTACCCCTACCTAGATGATTGGTTAATACACGGGTAATCGAGAGCTCAGGTAAAGCTCCATGTCAGAACAGTAACGCAAATGTGTGGGTACCTGGGCCTCTGCATAAATTGAGAAAAGTCAAAACTCTGCCTGTCCCAAAGCATAGAGTTCACAGGAGCTCTTCTAGATGCTCACAAAGGGACAGCCTCTCTGCCACCTTCAAGATTTTGGTCCATCTGCACCATCATTACGGAGCCACTGGAGTCTCAAGTGACCACAGCCCATCACTGCCTACAGCTGCTCGGGCACATGGCAACCTCCACCTCCATGATTTGGATGGCATGCGTGAGAATGAGGCCCTTCCAGGTCTGGTTCTCCATGGTGTTCCACACACGGAGGGACTCCCTATCCAAGGTACTGTCAGTTCCCCGAGTTATGCTGGGGATATTACAGATTTGGAGAGACCTCCAGTTTGCCATGAGGGGAATTCCCTTCGAAACACTAATGCCCACTGTAACACTGATAACTGATGCCTCAGACTCAGGCTGGGGGGGCACATCTCAGGGGCACTTTCCACCCAGAGGCATTGGTCCTACAAAGACAGTCTTCTTCACATATATGTGAAGGAACTGTGGGCAATCAGATTGGCTTGCATGACCTTCCTGGACAACATACAGGGCAGGTCGAATCAGATTCTAACGGACAATACCGCAGCCATGGTCTACACAAACCGGCAAGGAGAGGTCCGCTCCCCAACTCTTTGCAAGGAAGAGTGCAAACTTTGGAAGTTAGCTCTACAATTTCAGCCCAGTGGCTGCGCACCTACCAGGAGTGAACAACAGGCAGGTGGACTCGTTCAGCAGAAAGCACCTAGCGAATCACGAGTGGTTGCTCTACAGTACGGTGTTCTCTCACCAGATACACAAATGGGGCACACCCCAGGGAGACTTGTCTGTGACACAACAGAACCAAAAGTGTCAGTAATTTTGCTCTCTCAGGGGTCAGGAGAAGGGCTCTCTCAAATGATGCCTTCCTCATCTGTTGGTCAGGCCCTCTGATGTATGCCTTCCCACCGGTCCCATTAATACACAGAGTTCTCCAGAAGATCAGGATAGACGGAGCAAACATACTATAAATAGCTCCAGACTGGCCCAGACAACACTAGTTCTCACTCCTACAGGACCTG
The DNA here is from genome assembly GCA_007922195.1 of Podocnemis expansa. NCBI lineage: Eukaryota > Metazoa > Chordata > Testudines > Podocnemididae > Podocnemis > Podocnemis expansa. Next base: position 6,657 of record VOCP01051962.1, read on the forward strand.
TCTGTAGAGACCCCACTCCGCCTCCCCTGTGGGTGGACCTCTTGACACAAGACTCAGGATGCCTGCGGCACCTGAACCCAGGTCACCAGCACTTGACAGCCTGGAGAACCTTTGGCTCAACAAGCAGGACAGGCTCTGCTTGGACAGGGTTAGGAAGGTCCTAGTGAGTAATAGAAGATGGTCTACCAGCTCCACCCCATACAGCCAAATGGAAACAGTTTACCATCTGGGCTCAGGGTAAAGAAGTAGACCCTGCACTGGCCTCTCTACACCTAATCCTTGACTACCTACTAGACCTTAAAGACAAAGGCCTCTCTCTTTCCTTTGTGAGAGTCCACCTAGCAGCGATCTCAGCCCTTCATGAAAAGGTAAATGGGGCACCTGTTTTCTCCCATCCTACTTCCTGAAAGGGTTTGAAAGGCTTTTCCCACAACCCTGTGAACCCATCGCTCTTTGGGACCTTAACGTGATGCTCCAGGCACTAACAGAGTCCGCCTATAAACCCTTAGATTTGTGCACCCTACTGGTCCTCTCTTGGAAGATGGCCTTCTTACTAGCAATTACCTCCGCTAGCAGGGTTTCAGAGTTGAAGAACCCCTTTCCTAAGAACCCCTGTATACAAGGTTCTTTCCCAACAAAGTGGTCCTGCGACACTACCCCTCCTTCCTCCCTAAGGTGGCTACTCCCTTCCACCTCAACCAGGAGATTTGCTTGCCAGTATTTTATCCAGACCCCCAGGTTACGGAGAACCCCAGGAGATGGTATACCCTGGATATGAAGAGACAGCTCCTAACAAACATCAAGTGCACGTGTCTGTTCCACAAGACATCCCAACTCTTTGTGGCAGTTGCCGAATGCAAAAGAGGTCTTCCCATGTCCTCACAGTGCATTTCCAAATGGATAGTAAACTGTATCAAAGACTGCTACAGAAGGTCGAATGCACCCCTTCCTGGGACTGTTAGACCCCATTCTACCAGGGCCCAAGAGTCGTCAACAGCCTTCCTTGCCAGGGTCCCAATCCAAGAGATCTGCAGGGCAGTTACCTGGTCATCTGTACATACTTTCACAACACACTACGCTATTGTCCAACAGGCTAGAGATGATGCTGCATTGAGCAGAGCCATACTCAACGTGGGCAAATTGTAACTCCTCCCACCATCCTTAGGTATGGCTAGCAGTCACCTGTAACTTAATGATGTGAGCAGCGGTCAAAGAAGAATGATGGGTTACTTACCTGTAACTGTTGTCCTTTGAGATGGGCTGCTCACATTCATTCAGGCTCCTCCCACTGCCCCGCTAACGGAGTTGGCGAAGGCATAAGGGACTGGGAGGGTCAGGGTCATGGCTACCTATATAGCTATGGTCGCAGGGTAGAGGGGGCATTGGCCATGAGCTCTGACCTGACAGACTAGGGCTAAAGACTCTCCGAGCTACCGTGCACTGTGGTATGTAGACACCTGTAACTGAATATATGTGAGCAGCCTATCTCGAAGAAGGACAGTTACTGGTAAAGTTCCAAAGGGGCAGCCATGTTAGTCTAGTAAAGCAAAAAAAGCAAGGAGTCTTGTGGCACTTAAAGACTAACAGATTTATTTATTGCATGAGCTTTCATGCTAGAATATCCCACTTCGTCAGATGGTTTCAAGAGGGAGAACTTACAGAATTGGATGAAAATAAATGCAGGGGAGTGTAAGACATGGGATCAGGTCATACTGCAACAGCAAATCAGAGGATTTGTAAGGATTCAAAATCCAGGAAAAAGCATACAGAGGGAGGATGAATTCAAATTACTTGTTATAATGTGAAAAGAATCCATAGTCCCGATTCAGCCCTGCTTTCACACAATTTAATTTCCATATTAATTCGATTTCAGCTGTTTCTTTTTGAAGTCTTGATGTCCCATTGATTTTCTTGATGACCATCGTTAACAAGTCATCAATGGAGTGATTAGAAAGGTGGAAGTGCTCAGTGTCATGGAGAAACCAGAAAAGCCTCTTGGATCCTCTCTGTTCACAGCCAGTCTGGACTCTGCTACAGTGGAGCCTTCTCCCGTCCAGCACTACCTGTAGCCATCTCCCAAATCCAGGCTCAGAGGGTCCGCCCTTCCTCTGTCTGTTCTCCCTTGGGGGGGGGGTTCCTCCCTCCATGAGGGTCCCAACAGTCCCAATTAGCAGTGACACTTAGCCAGTGTAGGAGTCAGAGGGTTTATTAGCAATTTAGTTTCCATAGCAGCTAGGACAGTTGGCTCTCAGATCAACCAGGAGGTCTGACAGTAAACCCCCAGGACAAGCCCCGGAGATCCTGCCTCTCCGACCTCCATCTTCCTTCTTCCCCTTCTTCTCCCTTTGTACTCCTCTACATCCAGCTGCCCTGCCCCTGGTCTAAACCAGCCACAGCCTGTCAACCACAGGGGGGTCGAGGTAAGGTCATACTAAAGCCTCTTCCCCCCTAGTGGTACCTATAGTTATCACACCCCCGTGTCCCATCATCAGAATCCCATCACCAAAGAACAGGAAAAGGAAAGAAGAACCACAGTAGCCCAAGAGGTTTTTCTTACTTCATCACACTCAGCAACTGCTTTTTTGTGTGTGTTCTGATGTCTGATATCAGTTTTGTGTGCATTTATTCTTCTGCATAGGGTCTGTCCTGTTTGTCCAATGTATAAGGCGTGGGGGCATTTCCAGCACATGATGGAATAAATCACTTCAGTGGATGAGCAGGTGAAGGACCCTTTGATGGAGTAGCTAGCTTAATTAGGTCCTATGATAGTGTCTTTTGTGCCGATACATGGACAGAATTGGCAGCGTGGTTTGTTGCAGGTTTATGTGCCCGCTTTAATGTTTTTGTTGCTAGGTCTGTAGTTGCTGGTGAGTATCTGTTTAAGGTTTGAGGGTTATCTGTAGGCAAGCAGAGATCTGTCTCCCAAGGCTAGAGAGAGTGAGGGGTCATCCTTTTGTAACACCCACGTGGCCAGATTGAGTCTGCCTTGCAGGCGGCTCTGACCAGAGAAAGGGTGTGCACAGGAACACAGCAAGGAGAGCCTCTTTGCCCCAGGGGCACCTGTTCCAAACCCCCAGAGTGACCACACACACACTGGGATAGCGAAGGGATTATGGGAACGGGGAAGGTTTATTTACAGAGGTGCAAAGGGGAAACCAACAGGGGAGATGGGGAAGCAGTAACACAGAGTAAACAGCTAACACAGGGCCTTGCAAGGCCCAACAATAAAGCAGGCTGGTGGCAGACGTGAGCTCAGCTTCTGCACCATGAGTTCAGGAGACCCAGCACAGTTCCAGTCCAGTGTTCAGTCCAGCAACTCCTAGTCTTCGGTGCCAGCACTTTCCCAGCAAAAGAAAACCCTCTGATACCTCTTCTGCCGCTGTCTGTGAACCCAGAGCAACACCTTCCCCACTTAACTAACTACAACCTCCCCCCTAAGTTCCAGGTCCTGTACTCACAGCCCCACAGCTCCAGATGGCCAGTCACTGGGTCCTGCTCTGTCCTTGGGCGACTCTCCCCAGCACAGTGTCCTTCTGTGGGTGCTGGCCTGGCATCCCAGGTCAGCCGCTCTGTCTTCCCTGGCTTCAGGCAGGGCCTCTCTCTCTGCTTCCTTCCCAGGCCTCTGGCTGCAGCTCCAGCCCCCCTCCTCAGCTCCACAAACCCTCTCCCACAGGGCAAAAATTTAAAGGAACCACACTCCTTAAAACCCCAAGGGGGTTACATTTTAAAATAGGCTGGAAGTCCTTAATGATCTGTTGCAGAGGTCTGACTTGAGGGTTGTATGTGATGACCAGTGGGATTCTATTGTTTTCTTTTTTGGGCCTTTCCTGTAGCAGTTGACTGAGGAGTACCCATCTGGTCCTGTCGATCTGTTTCTTTACTTCTCCAGGTGGGTACCGTAGTTTTAAGAAAGCTTGATAAAGATCCTGAAGATGTCTGTCTCTGTGTGAGGGATCAGAGCAAATGCAGTTATATCTTAGGGCTTGGCTGTAGACAATGGATCGTGTCGTGTGTTTAGGATAGAAGCTCGAGAGATGTAGATAACTATACCGATCAGTAGGTTTTCGGTATAGAGTGGTTTTGATGTGTCCATCCCTAATTTGTACTGTAGTGTCCAGAAAGTGGATTTCCTGTGTGGAGTGTTCCAGGCTCAATTTGATTGTGGGGTGGAAATTGTTGAAATTTCTGAGGAAATCTTCAAGACCACCCGTACATAGGTCCAGATGATGAAGATGTCATCAATATGGCGTAAGTAGAGGAGAGATGTTTTGGGATGAGACTTGAGGAAACATTGTTCTAAGTCGCCCATAAAAATGCTGGCATATTGTGGGTCTATGTGATTACCCATAGCAGTGCCACTGACTTGGAGGTATAAACTGTCCTGAAATCTGAAATACTTATGGGTGAGCACAAAGTCATGAAAGCTCATGCGATAAATAAATCTGTTAGTCTTTAAGTGCCACAAGACTCCTTGCTTTTTTTGCTTTACTAGACTAACACAGCTGCCCCTTTGGAACTCAGCTAGATGCAAAGCACTGAATACAGCCATTTGAAGTGGAAATCCATCAACTTCATGAAACAACTCACACAGATCCAGACAGACATCACCTTCCTTTCCAAGTGCAAACAATTGGACATCATGCCTAATGGACTGAGGATAAAAAAAGCCTTTACAATTGATATATTACACAGACTACAGTGAAAGATTATGCTACACACTCTCACAGAAACTTAGAAATCACCTGATCAGCATCCTGTACAGCAAACAGAAGAAAATTAAAAATGAAATCTCAGCACTGGATTCTCTCATACAAATCCAACCTACAGCACATTCTTCTGCATGGCTGGACTTCACAAAAAAAAAAAATCCATCTAGAATACACACTTTACTTTCCTACAGAAGAAAAAAGACACCAAACTATCTAAACTACTATACACTGCTAAAGACAACAAGAGTGACGCCTTCAATCCAGCCAACAACATTGTTAATCTGTCGAGCTACACACTTACTCCAGCAGCAGAATCTGTACTATCTCGGGGACTTTCCTTCTGCCCCACAACTGCCACACAAAAGATAAAATTCTGCAGTGACCTGGAGGACTACTTTCGCTGCCTAAGACTCAACGAATTTTTCCATAACACCAATGATCAATGCAGTGATGCACATTACCTTCCTCCAAACACCGCAAGAAGAAATCTTCTTCATGGACTCCTCCAGAAGGTTGGAACAACAAACTAGACTTCTACATTGATTGTTTCTGCTACCAAGCAAAGGCTGAAATCGTGGACAAACAACATCCCTTACACCATAATCTCAGCCATGCAGAGCACAATGCCATCCACAGCCTCGGAAACAACTCTAACATTATCATTAAGGAGGCTGACAAAGGAGGTGCAGTTGTCATCATGGATAACCTGGATTATGACCAGGAGTCTTATAAACAACTCTCCAACATAACATTCTACAAACCTTTCTCCTCTGACCCCACTGAAGAATACCATAAAGAATTACAACGCTTACTCAAGAAACTACCTAAGGCAGCACAGGAACAAATCAAGGCAGATACACCACCAGCACCCCAACCAGGAATATTCTATCTACTACCTAAAATCCATAAAAAAGGAAACCCTGGATGCCCCATCATATCAGGCATTGGCACTTTTACAGCAGGCTTATCTGGCTATGTGGACTCCCTCCTCAGACACTATGTTATCAATATCCCTAGCTATCTTCAAGATACCATGGATTTCCTGAGGAAAATCCAATCCATCGGTGAGCTTCCTGAAAACACCATCCTAGCCACTATGGATGTAGAAGCTCTTTACACCAACATCCCGCACAAGGATGGATTACAAGCTATTAGAAGAACCATCCCAGATGATGCCACAGCACAAGTTGTGCCTGAACTTTGTGACTTTGTGCTCACCCACAAGCATTTCTTTCTTCTTTCCCTCTCTCTTTTTCTTCCCTTCCTTCTCTTTTACTTTATCTTCCTTCCTTTCTTGTCCCTTCTTTCCTTTCTTCTCTTTCCTTCTTTTTCTTTTCCTTCCTTTTTTCTTTTTCTTTTCTCTTTCTTCCTTCTTTCCCTCCTTCTCTTCCTTTCTCCTCCTCCCTTTTTTCTCTCTTCCTTTCTACTCTCTTCCTTTCCTTCTCTTTCTTTCCTTCTATTCCTTCCCTCTTTCTTTCCTTCCTTCTTTCCTTTCTTAAAAAAAACTTTAAAATTTTGTTTTAATTAAAAAGCTTTCTAAAATTAAATTTCAATTAAAATTCATGCAAATTCAATCAATTAGACCCAATTAATTAATTCTATTTACAATCACTTTTAATTCAATTAATTAATTTTAATTTTAATTTTAATTAAATAAATTGGTAGCCCTGCGGTAGGAAAAGGTTTCAGTAATGCAGCCCTCGTGCCAATATCCTAGTCCTCATGCGGCCCTCATGGTGATCTCCTCGTGGGAGACCCCTGAATTAAAGCGTTAAGCTGGGCATTACCCTGCTTCTTGCTGCACCAGTGTGACAGACAGATTCCGAGATTTGGTCTGGTGTGCTGCTGTGACCCCCCAATCTTCACTTCTGAACCCCGATTCACCTTGCTTAGCCAGCTGACTACTCACTCCTGAGTCAGTCCTCCACAGCCTACAGCATGTGATCAGTCATAGGAAGCCTGAGGAAGCCTGGGCCCTGGTAGAATGAGCCCTGACAGACCCAGGAAGGGTGTATTCAGCCTTCCGTAGCAGTCTTTGATACAGTTTACTATCCATTTGGAAACGCACTATGAGGAAACTGGAAGACCTCTTTTGCGTTCAGCGACTGCCACAAAGAATTGGGAAGTCCTGCGGAACGGACATGTGCACTCGATGTATGTTAGGAGTACTCTTTTCACATCCAGAATGTGCCACCTCCTCTGGTTCTCTGTAACCTGGGGATCTGGAAAAAATACTGGCAAGCAAATATCCTGATTGAGGTGAAAGGGAGAAACTACCTTAGAGAGGAAGGAGGGGTGGGGTCACAGTACCACTTTATCGGGAAAGAACCTTATATATGGGGGTTCTGAGGAAAGGGCCTTCAACTCTGAGACCCTTCTAGCTGAAGTGATTGATACTAAGAAGGCTACCTTCCAGGCAAGGACCAGTAAGGTACATGAGTCCAAGGGTTCATACGAGGGCTCGATTAGTGCATGGAGCACCATGTTCAGATCCCAAGGAGGAACAGGTTAACAGGGTTGTGGGAAAAGTCTTTCAAACCCCCTCAGGAACGTAGTGGAGAAAGGGTGAGAGAAAACAGGGACACCAGCCAGGACCTTCCTAACCCTGTCTGAGCAGAGCCTTTCCTGGTCGCTGAGCCAAAGAGCCTCTGGGCTGTCAGATGCAGGCGACCTGGGTTCGAGTGCCACAGGCACCCCGAGTCTTGTGTCAGGAGGTCTACCGACAGGGGAGGTGGAGTAGGGCCTCTATGGACAGGTCCTGTAGAAGCGAGAACCAGTGTTGTCTGGGCCAGTCCGGAGCTATCAGTACTACGTTTGCTCCGTCCGTCATGATCTTCAGAAGGACCCTGTATATCAACAGGACTGGTGGGAAGGCATACATTAGAGGGCCTGACCAAGTGATGAGGAAGGCTTCGGTGAGCAACCTCCCTCCCAACCCCTGAGGTAGCAAAATTGTTGACACTTGCAGTTCTGCCATGTCACAAGCAGGTCTACTTGGGGTGCTCCCCATTTGTCTATCAGGTGAGAGAACACCGTATTGTGGAGCGACCACTCATGATTTGCCAGGGGTTTTCTGCTGAGCGAGTCTGCCAGCCTGTTGTCCTCTCCCGGCAGGTGTGCTGCCACTGGAGTGAAATGGTACTTCAGGGCTAATTCCCAGAGCTTGCATGCTTTCTTGCACAGAGCTGGGGAGCGGACACCCCCTTGCCTGTTCATATAGAACATGACTGCAGTGTTGTCCATTAGAACCTGAACCGACCTGCCTTGTATCCTGTCCAGGAAAGTCGTGCAAGCCAGTCTGATGGCCCACAGTTCCTTCACATTTATGTGAAGAAGGCTGTCTGCACAAGACCAAAGTCCTTGGATGGAAAGCACCCCCAAAATGTAGGTCCCCCACTCCTAGTCCAAGGCATTGGTTATCAGTGTTACTGTGGGCATTAGCATTTTGAAGGGAATTCCCTCCACGGCAAACCTGTGGTCCTTTCAGATCTGCAGTGTCACCAGGATGCCTCGGGAAACTGACAGTACCTTGGACAAGGGGTGTCTCTCTGGGTGGAACACCATGGAGAACCAGACCTGGAAGGGCCTCATTCTCAGGCGTGCCAGAGGTGGAGGCTGCCATGTTTCCGAGCAGCTTGTAGGCAGCAATGGGCTGTGGTCACTTGAAACTCCGGCAGCTCCACAATGATGGTGCAGATGGACCAAAATCTTGAAGGGGGCAGAGAAGCCTTCCCTTTGTGAGTGTCTAAGAGAGCTCCTATGAACTCTATGCTTTGGGGCAGGCAGGTTTTTGACTTTTCTTGATTTATGCAGAGGCACAGGTGGGTTACCGCTGTGACTTTGAGCTCTAACTGAGCTCTCGATTCCCCATGTATTAACCAATTGTCTAGACAGGGGTAAATCTTTATGCCCTGCTAGTGCAGGAATGTAGCGACCAGCACCATGCACTTTGTGAACACCCTGGGGGCCAGAGAGAGCCTGAAGGGGAGCAATGTGAACTGGAAGTGATTTCCTTCCACGATGAACCTTAGGTACCTTCTGTGGCAGGGGCGTATTGCTACGTGAAAGTAAGCAACTTTTAGATTGAGGGCTGTGAACCAATTCCCAGGACACAGAGATGGGACGATCTGTGACAGGGAAACCATGCAGAACTTTATTTTCCTTATGTGTTTGTTTAAGACTCTGAGATCTAGAATGGGGCTGAGGTCCCCGTTGGGTTTGGGGACCAGAAAGTATCAGGAATAGAAACTTTTTCCCTGCTCTGGCTTTGGGACCCTTTCTAGGGCCCTGAGGGAGAGGAACTTCTCGCATTCCATCTTGAGCAAACAATCTACTTCCTGGTTCCCAAGGTTTGGGCGAGGAGGCTATCTTCTGACCCGAAGAGTTGAACCAAACTTTATGTGATACCCTTCCGAGACTGTCCTGAGGACCCACTGGTCGGTTGTGATGTCAGCCCAGTGGTGCACGAAGTGGTGTAGATGGTTGGCAAGAGGTTGGTGTTGAGGCCGTGGGTTCACTGCCATTGGAGTAACCATCAAAAGTGATGCTTCCTCCCCATCAAGCAGTCAGTACAGTGCCCACACCTGCTGGACTGTGAAGCATGGGGTTTTCCATCCTTGCTCAAGCAGGCCTTGTCCTTATCCAAGCCCCTGAATTGTCATTGGGGATATTGGTAGAACCGAAGAAAGGAACTCTGCATCTGGACTTGCTACTTTAACTGTTGCTGCTGCTGTTGCAAGAGTTGATGAGGTTTCAAAGAGCATCGGGCCGATTGCAGGCTGTACATTCCCAGCAATCTGAGTGGCTCTTGAGTCCTTCATGCCATGCAGCTTAGCGTCTCTGGACTCAGCAAAGAAGTCTGGGCGTCAAATGGTAGGTCCTGAATGATAAGCTGCATCTGTGTGGACAGGAGAGCGCCCTGAAGCCAGGCTGGGTGGGACATCATAGAATCAGAGGGTTGGAAGGGACCCCACGAGGTCATCTAGTCCAACCCCCTGCCAAAAAAAGCAGAACCACTCCCATTAGATCATCCCAGTCAGGGTTTTGTCCAGCTGGGCCTTGAACACCTCCAGAGATGGAGATTCCACCACCTCCCTAGGCAGCTTATTCCAATGCTTCACCACTCACCTAGTAAGGAAGTTTCTCCTAATATCCAGCCTGGACCGCCCCAGCTGTAACTTGAAACCATTGCTTCTCGTTCTGCCCTCTGTTACTACCGAGAACAGTCGAGCTCCATCCTCCTTGGAGCAACCCTTCAAGTAGTTGAAGGTTGCTATCAAATCCCCCCTCAGTCTTGTCTTCTGCAGGCTAAATAAGCCTAGTTCCTTCAGTCTTTCTTCATAGGGCTTGTGCTCCAGCCCTTTGATCATTTTTGTTGCCCTCCTCTGGACTCTCTCTAATTTGTCCATGTCCTTTTTGTAGTGGGGAGCCCAAAACTGGACACAGTATTCCAGATGTGGCCTCACTAGTGCAGAATAGAGGGGAATGATCACATCCCTCGATCTGCTGGCAACACTTCTTCTGATGCAGCCCAGTATGCCATTGGCCTTTCTGGCAGCAAGCGCACACTGCTGACTCATATCCAGCTTCCCATCCACCATTACTCCCAGGTCCTTTTCTCCAGTGCTGCTATTTAGCTGATCCCTCCCCAGCCTGTAGCAGTACATGGGGTTTTTTCGTCCCAAGTGCAGGATTTTACACTTGTCCTTGTTGAAACTCATGAGATTCCTCTTGGCCCACTGCTCCAATTTGTCTAGGTCTCCCTGAATCCTGTCCCTGCCCTCTAGGGTGTCTACTGTTCCCCCCAGTTTGGTATCATCCGCAAACTTACTAAGTGTGCAATCTATCCCATCATCCAGATCATTAATGAAAACATTGAACAGAACTGGCCCCAGGACCGACCCCTGGGGCACACCGCTTGTTACTGGTTGCCAACTTGACATGGAGCCATTGATTCCTACACGCTGAAACCGTTGATCTAGCCAGTTTTCTATCCACCTTACAGTCCACGCATCTAACCCATACTTCCTTAATTTGCCAATGAGAATGCTGTGGGAAACTGTATCAAAAGCCTTGCTAAAGTCAAGGTATATCACATCAACGGCTCTTCCCGCATCCACAAATCCAGTCATCTCATCATAGAAGGCGATGAGCTTGGTCAGGCATGATTTACCCTTGGTGAATCCATGCTGACTGTTCCTGATTACTCTATTTTCTTCCAAGTGTTTCAGGATGGATTCTTTGAGAAGCTGCTCCATGATTTTTCCAGGGATTGAGGTGAGGCTGACAGGTCTGTAATTCCCTGGATCCTCCTTTTTGCCTTTCTTGAAGATAGGTACTATATTTGCTTTTTTCCAGTCCTCTGGCACCTCCCCTGTTCGCCACGAGTTTTCAAAGATAATGGCCAACGGTACTGCTATCTCATCAGCCAGCTCCCTCAGCACCCTCGGATGCAGTTCATCCGGTCCCATGGACTTGTACACATATAGTTTCTTTAAGCAGTCCCTAACCTGACCTTCTGTCACCAAGGGCCTCTCTTCTTCTCCCCAGTCTACCGTACCTAGTGTAGTGGGCTGGGAGCTGACCCTGCTTGTGAAAAAGGAAGTAAAAAAAGCATTGAGCACTTCAGCTTTTTCCTTATCCTCTGTCACGAGGATGCCTGCCCCATTCAGTAAGGGACCTACACCATCCCTGATCCTCTTCTTGTTATTGATATACTTGTAGAACCCCTTCCTGTTATCCTTCACATCCCTTGCTAGTCGCAACTCCATTTGTTCTTTGGCCTTTCTGATTTTATCCCTGCAGTCCCGACCAATGTCTTTATATGCCTCCTTAGTCATCTGTCCTAGCTTCCACTTCCTGTAAGCATCCTTTTTATGCTTCAGCTCAGTGCAGAGCTCTCTGTTAAGCCACAGTGGGCGCCTTCCACATTTGCTGTGCTTTCTCCTTATCGGAATTGTATCTTCCTGTGCCCTTAGCAGGGTTTCTTTAAAATGCACCCAACTCTCTTGGACACCTTTCCCCTTCAGATCAGCCTCCCAAGGGATCCTGCCCATCAGTTCCCTGAGGGAGACAAAATCTGCTTTTCTGAAGTCCAGGGTCTGCGTTTTGCTTCTTTCCTTCTTTCCTTTAATCATCAACTTTAACTCAATCATTTCATGGTCACTGCTACCCAGGCTGCCATTCACTTCTACTTCCCTGATAAATTCTTCTCTATTTGTGAGCAGCAGATCGAGAGGTGCAAGGCCCCTAGTTGGTTGCTCCAGCATTTGTACCAGGAAGTTGTCCTCAACACTCTCCAGAAACTTCCTGGATTGCCTGTGCACTGCTGTATTGGCCTTCCAGCAGATGTCAGGGTAATTGAAGTCCCCCATGAGAACCAGGGCCTGTGCTCTAGAAACTTCTGTCAGTTGTCCATAGAATGCCTCATCCACCTCCTCCTGATCTGGTGGTCTGTAGCAGACACCTACCACAACATCCCCCTTGTTGCTCTCCCCTCTAAACTTAACCCACAGACTTTCAACTGGCTTGTTTCCACTTTCATAATGAAGCTCTCAGCAGTCATAAAGCTCCTTTACATATAATGCTACTCCTCCCCCTTTCCTTCCCTGCCTGTCCTTCCTGAACAGTTTATACCCATCTATTGCAGAGCTCCAGTCATGCAAACTATCCCACCACGTCTCTGTTATCCCAATCATGTCATAGTTCTTTGTCTGCGCCAGTACTACCAATTCCTCCTGCTTGTTTCCCAGGCTCCTTGCATTTGTGTATAGGCACCTAAGATACCCAGCTGATTGCCCTACTTTCCCATTTTGATTTTCAATTCTATTGTATGTACCTCCCTGGATTTTCTTTTGGTGTTGACCTCCCCCATCTGCCTCAGGCATTAGGGCTTCATTAGAGCATCTAAGAAAGTTATTTGATTCCCCCCGCATGTTCCAACTATCCTCTCTTCTATCCTTGGAGTTACAGTCCCGGCACCCCCCAAGTTCCATCCCATCCCCCTGGTCTCCCACATAGTCACTTACCTGTGGGCTTTGGTCTCCTTCCCCCTTCAGACCTAGTTTAAAGCCCTTCTCACTAGGTCAGCCAGTCTGCGTCCAAATACGCTCTTCCCCTTCCTTGAAAGATGGAGTCCATCTCTGCCTAGCAGTCCTTCTTCCTGAAACAGCAACCCATGGTCAAGGAAGCCAAAGCCCTCCTGACGACACCATCTTCACAGCCAAGCGTTCATCTCCAGGATGCATCTCTCTCTGCTCAGGCCTCTACCCTTGTGTGATGGAGACCCCAGACAGGCCTCCTGGATCCCCTCTGTCCACAGCCAGTCAGGTCTCTGCCACAGTGGAGTCTCCTCCCGTCCAGCACCTCGGGTCTCCACGCTCCGTGCAGCCAGCCCCCAACTCCAGGCTCAGAGGGTCAGATCCTTGCTCTGTCTGGTCTCCCTGGGAGGGGATTTCCTCCCCCAGGAGGGTCCCAATCGTCCCAATCAGCAGCGACTCTCAGCCAGTGTGGCAATCAGAGGGTTTATTAGCAAACCAGTTCATACAGCAGCAAGGACAGTTGGTATCAGCATCCTCAGAACAACCGGAAGTGAAACCCCCAGGGGATTAGGGCTACACCCCAGGGCAGGGTCCTGTCTCTTGGACCCCCATTTTCCCTCTTCCCCCTCCGGTCCTTTGTTCCCCTCCTAGCTCTGCCCACCTCTCCGCCCCCTGGTCCAACCAGTTGAATCCAGTGTGACCAGCGGGGGGGTCCCAGGTACAGGCTCCCTAAACACTACCCCCCTGCCCCATAGTGGCTCTACCTCATATCACCCACCTGTGTCCCATCACCCAAATAGAAAAGATAGAGGATCAACACCCGTGTCTTCCCTGACTAATCTAGCAGAGGGTTCCCACTTCTCCACACCTTGACCGGAAGAATCGAGGAGAACACCACCTGTGCTCCAAACTCCTTCACCCGTGCTCCCAGAGCCCTGAAGTCACCTTTGATCTACCGAGGATCACCTCTTGCAGTATCATTGGTTCCCACATGGATGAGAAGCATGGGGTAGTAGTCAGAGGGGCGGATGATTCTCGACAATCCCTCCGTAATGTCTTGGATGCGGGCACCTGGCAGGCAGCATACCTCTCGAGAGACCTTGTCAGGGCGACAGATGGGTGCCTCCGTCCCCCTCAGAAGTGAGTCCCCAACCACCACAACTCTACGTTTCCTCCTAGCTGTGGTGGCTGTGATCCTCCCAGCCTCGGGGGTGCATGGCCTCTCCTCTTCCACCTCCTTCACCGTCTCTAGTGCTGCATAACGATTCTTCACCACAACAGAGGGTGGGTTGTGGGCAGGGGTGGAGCACTGCCTACCGCCAGAGGTAACCAGCTGCCAGTGTCCTCCCCCTGCCACAGGCTCCCCATCCAGCTCCAGTGTTGTGGCAGTAGTCCCTGGCACCTGGATAGTACCCTCCTTCTTGCACTTCTCCTCGTGGATGCTGTCGAGGAACTTCTCCAGGGTGTGGATACTCCTAAGCCAAGACACCTCCTCCTGTAACTCTCCCACCTGCCTCCTGAGAGATTCCACCAGCAGGCACCTGTCACATCGATTCATCTCCCCAGCCAGATCGTTGGAGACAGGGAACTGCAGGCTGCAGTCCCTGCAAGTCCACACCAGGGTCTGGGTAGAGATATCTATGGTCAGGATGTCTGTCTGGCTACAGGCACAGGTAGAAGAGACAGAAGGGGTGCTGGCAGCACCAAGGCATATACCATGGTCCACGAGGCTGTGTCCGATGCATCCCAGGTAGACATCAGAGCATCTTTGGAGGTCAAGGCCCCTTCTTCTACCATCGCTTCATAATCTCTGAGGCAGTCCTTAGGGATAAGGTCGCGAAACCCTTCTATTGCTCTCCAGAGGTTGAAGATGTATTTCACCATGAGGGCCAGGTGATTCGAGATATGCACCTGTAAGGCTACAGTGGCATAGACCTTTCTACTGAGTAAGTCGAGCTTTCTGGTTTCCTTATTCTTAGGAGTAAAGCCCGGTTGGCCCTGTCTCTCCTTCTAGTTAACTGCGCCCACCACCAGTGATCCCGGCGTAGGGTGTTGGAAAAGGAATGCAAATTTGTCCGAGGGGACATGATACTTGTGATCTACCGCTGTTGACACTGGTGGAATTGAGAATGGGGTCTGCCTGGCGATTCTGTACACCCTTCAGGAAGGGGAACAGATACCTTGGCTGGTGGGGCAGCATCCCCGACATCAAAGAGGGGGTCAGTTTCCTCCTGGACCACCCCTAGTTCTATATTCAAGTTCACTGCCATGTGGCAGAGTAAATCCTGCTGCGCGCAAGAGTCGTCCTTATAGGCAAGGGGCCTTTGGAAGGTGTACTCATCTGGGGAGGATGATGAAGGGGCCCGAAATATACTACGCTGTGTAGAGTCTGGGTCGGGCTCATCATCACAAATATCCGAGGAGTCTGGGGTCCGGGGTGGAGACGGCACCGGATGGTACCGCAAAGTAGAGCTATCATTGCCTGTCGTGTGTAGCCATTCATGCGACCAGTCATTGAAAGAATCACTGGTTGCAGTGTGGCACAGGGAGGAGCGGCATCTGTCCTGGGATCGTCAGGGTTGTCTTCTTCCTTGGTACGGGTGTTGGGGAGTGTCTTCAACGATGCTTACCCGCCCATTCTCCAGTACCAGAGAGGGTATTTGGAGAATCAG